>OX388309.1:28158740-28534956 GCA_947579605.1 Athripsodes cinereus
GTAGAGCTTAAAAGACTGGCTGAGAATAGGGAGGAATGGAGAAGAAAAACCAAACTCGTTGCAGACCAATCCAATGGATTGTAACTAAATATATATATATAGGTGAAATATTAGCAAACATACTAACCAGCATGTGAACGACTCAAATATTTTGTTGGTATTATTTTTACGCATACTTCATTTCAGCGATGAGATATACCACGAATCTTGAATGTCTAGACTTTTATTGACATAAAATGGGGGTTTTTTTGCTCCTGGTTACCCCATTTGTGGCAAATGGCGAGATGGTAGCATACAGGAAAGGTATGAATTATTTTATAAAAGTTTGTAAA
The DNA here is from genome assembly GCA_947579605.1 of Athripsodes cinereus. Classification (NCBI taxonomy): domain Eukaryota; kingdom Metazoa; phylum Arthropoda; class Insecta; order Trichoptera; family Leptoceridae; genus Athripsodes; species Athripsodes cinereus. Next base: position 28,159,073 of record OX388309.1, read on the forward strand.
GTTGAACGTGCAAATGCAATCATTTTACTCTTTTTTAGTTTCAGAATTTTCTATTCAGTTAGTTCTAAGAACTAACTTTCTTTTTTCTTTTGCAATAATTATTCACAGTTTAAGAATTTAATTACATGTTGAATTAATAAGTTTAGTATAAGGATGATAAAATAATTTTTAATCCAGCGACGGACTTCAAATAAGACTTTTTTGCACTCTTAATGAATTTTTAAGAAAATAAAACTTATTAGAGAGATATTTGAAAATTATATCCATGCTTAGGAATAAGTTTAAAATTTTTCACTCAGTATACTTTCATTAAGAGTTTATCATCTTTTAAGAAAAAACGGGTGATGAAAGTGTTAATACTTTTTTTTAATATTTACATTTTTGTTTTACGGTGTTTTGACATAACATGCAAATGAGAAAACAAATCAGATAATAAAAGTTGGAGAACTATTTTAACACAATGTAAAATTGTATTAAATTCCAGTTAGTAGAGTGTCCCGTGGAGCACCCGGTAAAGAATTGGTCTCCCACTCTTCTGCGTAAGTTTTCGAGTGTCCTGTAAAAGGCAGGTGTTCGAAAAAATTAAGACATTTTACTTCTTAAATTCAGCGATGAGGCTTGCCACCCATCCTGAATGTCTTGATTTTATATTGGCACGAAGAGGACAGTTTGCATGTTTCTTACATGCAGCTGATCTGCTGGCGACCCCACTTGTGGGATATGCCGTGATGGTATAGTAGTAGTAGTAGAAGTGATAAGAGCGTTTTAACGCTTATGAATTGCCTCTGGCAGGCTTAAATTATCACTTTCAGTCTCCATGAGTTCAGTTTCACCTTCAAAAACTCCTTCATTTACACTGTCATGATATCCTATTTAAGAATTAGGTAGGTATAAAGTTTTGCTGTATTTGAAATTTGGAGGATGCTTATTCAAAATTTATCCCGTGGAGCACCCGGTAAAGAATTGGTCTCCCACTCTTTTCCGTAAGTTTTCGAGTGTCCTGTAAAAGGCAGGTGTTTAAAAAATTAAGACAGATTACACCTTAAATTCAGCGATGAGGTTTGCCACCTATCCTGAATGTATTGATTTTATATTGGCACAGAGAGGATGGCTTGTATGTTTCTTACATGCAGCTGGTCTGCTGGCTACCCCACTTGTGGGATATGCCGTGATGGTATGGTAGAAGTAGTTATTCAAAATACGGTTACTTTGTGCATCTCCCAACAAAAAGCTTACAAATTGATTTAAGTGAATATTCAAGATTCATATATTTAAAATAAAAAATCACCAACAGTTATAGTCAAGTATATCTTATTCAATTGTCAAAAGATAACAGTATCTTTGTATACCCCAATATGCTTGCGGCAATGTAGTAAAGATGATGATACTTCTTAAAGCAAGTTAACATAATCCATATTGGTCCCTTGTAACGGGTGGCTGAATAAATAATTCCAAAAGATCTTTCTCATAATATCTGATTCGATACCAGTCGAATACTTTAATTAAAAATCTTCGCAACTTTGATTATATGGATATAAAGCTAGGTATCAACGATAAATATGTAACTTCTGATAAACTTTTAAATTTAGGTTTATTTTTCAGTTAAATGTTAACTTTCGTTTGATCAATTCCGTTAATTTCTCTGGGAAGTAAACCTCCGGTGATTTTTAGATAAATAGAAATTTCCCTACGAAAAACAATTGTGATTGGTGATATCATGTCTCATTGCCGAAATGAAGATGTAAGATTTCTATTTCCTTTTTCATTTTTGCTTTATGGTGGCGTAAAACTAGACCTACAAATGTGATCTCGAAAATCTCTTCAGCTAATCGTATACCAAATAATGACATAAAAGATGTGATGTGAAAAGTTGCTAATATATCACCCTTGAGAAATAAATCACTCTATTTCTCTCCATTCCCTCTCCTTCCTTGTCTCCCATTCACTTCACTTCACCTCACACCACTTACACTAGTTCATCTCACTTCACTCTCTTTCCTCTATATAGAAATTCGCAATGTTGTGGTTTTTGTGCTTTGCTGAGCAACCAAATAAAAAAAAACCAGATGAATTATGACTATTGATATAAGATATGAAAATTTGTAGTCATTCAATGGGGCTACTCTTGAAACAATCTAAATACGATCTTAATCGTGTCTTGATCTTAAACATACGACGCGGGAAGGGAAAAATACCGCGCTACCGCTACTGCGAGGTTGGTATGCACGTGTTTTTGACTATGGTCATTTCGCGCGTCATATGATTAAGATCAAAATAAGATTGAGATCGTATTTAGATTGTATCGATTTCAGCCCTATTGGTATTAAATTTTTGTGTCCGTTTAATAAGGTGTACATAAGTTGTTATATGGAGGGTATCAAATTACAGCAAAAACTCGTCCTCTGGACATTGTGTAATGGTCAGGTCTAATTGTTGATTTTGGCAGTGTGTAGTTATTTATATTAGTAAAATATTAATTCATTTCAAATCTATTAATTTATTTTAAATTAATTTAGCTATTAATTGATTTATAAACCTACAGCGCAACAATTATTCAACAACAACAAAAATAGGTTCACGTGTATGCATTGTGAAAAAAAACGTACCAATATCGAATTGATAAAAAATTATTTTATTTATTAATTTTTTATGTGCATTAATTTCAACAATATCTCCTAACTCACCCAATTTAGAGTGATTCAAAACTATTAACGTTAATTCAATTTAATGCTTTATAACGTCAATCTACGAAAATAAATCCAAAATACATTCGTGCCACGAATAATTAGACTATCTGCATGAGAGGCAGATTTTGCAAATGATGTTAAAAGTCTTCTTGGAGTTAAATAAAAATATCCACTTTTAACACAAAACCATTAAAATACAATTTCAAAGATTTATTTAAAGATATTTTGCTCAATTTCTCGTTTTATAATTAATGGCTACGAATCGTTACTAAAACAACCTACAATTACGCGCATGAGTTCTTCACTGAAGATTAATTATCCCCATTTTCAATTATTCTTTTCTCTTTTTCGTTATAACCTATGTTAAGTGTTTCATCTTCTAGTAGTTTATCTCATAAACTGAGATGTATAGTCTTGCATTTTATACATCTACACTAAGGTATTATCTTTTTTCAAAAATTCCGTGCCGTATCACTAAAACGTGTAACTAAAAGTAAAAGGAATCGGCGTGAATGTATGAGAAACTGGAAGTGTTGAGGAAGCAAAAGAAGTATTTAAGTATAGATTAACATGGCGTTCCGTTCTCTCTGCCTACCACACCTGGGACACGGCGTGAGGGTATAGTATATGTTGTATATAAATGGATGAAACATAATATTGGACAATCACAGAGATCCTGAATGTCTATCTATCTACTAGACCATAATGGCACATTCCAAAAAGTGGGAAAGCCAACAGACCTACTTGAAAGACATCCTTTAATATTAACGCCGACCACGGAAGTCCAAGATCATCATGAGTGCGGGTTGAGTAGGATGATGCATTGCTTTTGCTTTGTGATTATGTGTTTCATTTCTGTCCATGTGTATTTTCAAATGTTTTGTAATAATGATGAATAAATAAATTAAAATAAATTGAAATTGAAATATACGAGACTCCCATTATGAATAACAGAAACAATACTTTTTAAACAGGTACTAATAAAACAGTCATGAAGCATACCTTTCAAGTAAAATCATTATGAAATAATATTGTCATGAAATTCTTGCATGAATATGAAATAAATTACGGCTATTATTATTTTAGCTATGGTCATTATTTTTATGACTAATTATATGGATAATTTATATTTTTTTCAATAATGCACTTATGATTTAATATACCTACTAGTAAATCAATATTAATTAGAATCTAAGTATGTATTATATTCATGGTTTCATATTTTTATTCATCAAAATATCAACACACTTAAAAAAATGTATAGGTATATAGATTTTCCCTGTTATTAGATCAACCAAAGTGGGTAGGAAAACGCGTCTAAACAACCTTGCATTTGAATATTATTTTTATATGTAGTTTCTGAACTGTTCATTTTATTCTATTTTTATAAGTACTGTTTTAAGAGTGGTGTTTTTTTTACATAAAATAGATATTGCTTATTTTTAAGAAATGAAGGACTTGTTTTATTTATTAAATAAAATTAAGGAACAAAAATGAGAAACTTGTATTTCGAAATAAACATGAAACAGAACGATTTGCAAGTTTGTTGCGTTCAATTACTTAACGTATCTCCGAGTAATTTGGAAGATATCACAATCCAACGATAAACTCGCCCTCTGTGCATTGAATTGTATATATCTGATAATTTTATGATACTTTGTAATGATTGACGTTTAACCAATGTACAGTGAAAGATAAAGAATACAATAAATCAATTTCTTCCAACAAACCCAAGAACACAAACCAAAATAATCAAGTCATACGAATTAAAATAATGTAAAATAAGCTTATAGGGAGAGTTAGAAAAAGAAAATCCATAAATAAAACAAAAATAAGTAGTAGGTACATTAGAGTACGAAGTATCCTCCACTTGTTATATATCATATAGATTGTAAATTCACATCATCAAATATTATTTATTAGACCCCACATAGGACGCAATAAACTGACAATATGCATAGATACCTACATGTTTACAAAAAATCTAAAATTTATGTTAGAATTTTGATATCACCGCAGTTGAAAATAAATGACCATTATAAAAAAAAACTCAATCCATTAGATCGTCATAAAATTAATGTAAATGGTACAATAATAATGAAATATGATATTTCCTATAATAGAATTGAATCGGAATCTTTACCTCTTTAAATCTTCCCCCCACTCCCTGCAAAGACATTTTCCCTTTTCTTGTTGTAATAGAACTAAAACTATGCAGTGGTGTGGTTTACGTTCATGCAAAATATTGTCACGTTCCCGTAACTAAAATTATTAAGACCTATGGGCCCATGTATATGACGAAATTAATCATCACCATCCCATCAAGTCGCTTCCAGTGCTCCCTTGCGGGATACTCAGAAAGGCCACGAAGCGCCACTACATGCTCCCAATGTCCTACAATTCCCTATCTGTACTCTCTCATTTAGTGTGCTCAATACGTGTCCGATATGAAAGATAGACACAACATTAGTTACATTAAATTGATATTGCGGCATTACTTTCGTTAACAGCTTCACGCGTTATTAGTCAGTTTCACAATACATGCACTACTTTCTAATTATTAAGTTTAACGTTGCTGCAAAACCAACAGTTTTATGAACAACTTTAATAACGTAACTAATTTCACACAACTAGTTTCATCATGAATGAAATTAACTGTTAGATATATTTTTGGTTGGACGTATGCTACACGTCAAACACCGTCTAATCTTATTAAAGACAAACTCTGATGTATTATAAATGAGGTATTTAAGCCATCAGAAACCTTGTGGATGAAAAAAACAGAGATACATTACTCCTTTGGATCAACATAACTACGTACCTATGGGTAAGTTTGAAGATATTGCGCTTCTGCGAGAAAACCCGCCCATTGCACAAATTTATTTGTCTGGTTCTACAATGTTTATATTTTAATAATGTTTGTTTTTTGTGCAATAAAGATTTTTATTCTCATTATTATTACCTAAACTAGTAAAACGACATCTCAAATTTCTAACTCTCAGTTCAAATTTCGCGGGTATTAATGAACTGCAGGGTTACTCTTGCCAAAATCTAAACACGGTATTAAACTAGTCTTGATCTTGATCATACAACTCACCTAGGGACTATGGTCAAAAATACCGCGCTACCGCTACCGCGAGATCGGTATGCACGTATTTTTGGCCAATAGTCACTTCGCGCGTCGTATGATTAAGATCAAGACTAGATTAAGATCGTGTTTAGCTTTTGTCAAGGGTAACCCTACAGTATTCATTTTAAATTAATGACCTATGTAAAAGTCTTGTTCCGCCACTGCTTTTATAATACCTTTAGTAGGAAAATATTTAAATCAGTTACCGAGTCGCCGAGTCTATATAATATAAAGAAAATATTGGCGCCACTAACAGTTTCACTTGTGAATAAAATTCGACTTTATTTGGAAACACATTTGTATCTAAATAAATTCTTAAGCTACAGATGTCTGATTCTGTCTTAAGAATTAAATTAATTAAATTAATTTTATTAAGATTAAGGGACGTCGTGGAGTGGGAAGGAGGCAGTTGTCGTGGCTGCGTAATATACGGTAATGGACCGGAATAACACAGATGGGAGAACTAGTCCGCACGGCGCGAGACAGAGAGGCATTCTCCAGAGTGATCGCCAACGTCGGGCGGACCTGATGCGGTACTGTTAGAAGATGAAGAAGAATAGTATTTACATGCATGACTTCGGGTGCTAGCCATGAATTAAGCTTATGAAAATATATAATACTTTAAGTGAAAGACACAGTGTTTTTTAATTTAATCATGCTAAATATTTAATTATGACAAACTTTCACAGTGTTTGCCCTTCGAAAATAAATAAATTGAATAAATTATAAACAAGAAGAGTATTTATGCCCTTTGAAAAAAAATGGTTTTACGACACTATATACTAATATACTATTCAATAATATACGTATGCGATACGACTATATACTTTATGTTGATCATGAATTATTGAAATTTACTATCCTAGTTAAAAACCTATTAATTTATATAGTATTCGTGATTTTTCATATCAAGATATATGAGCTATTTATGATAAAGATATGCCTGCATATAAAAGTCTGATTTTTGCATCATTAGAGAGCAATTATTCCAGGTCTTCTTGGCTATCTAGAAGACTTAACAAATAAGCAGCGGAAAAGGTATGAACAAATATATTTATACTAATTATTAATGTGTTTGTACATAATAGAAAACCCTTAATTTTAATTAAATATGTAAATTAATGCACATAACTTTTACGAAAAACTTTAAGTTATAAGTTTTGTAACATATTTACAAGGTATTTGATGCTTTGACACTTTTTTAATTTTTTATTCCAAAATAGCGTCAACAAAAATCGATAATATTGTCATTTTTATCCTTTTTATAGATATGTAAACACCGATATACTTGTAAATATCCGCAAACTTCATTGGTCAAATATAAATGTAATGTACTAGTTTGTTGTGGTATTTTTATATGGTGGCAACACTACAATCTAAGTAGTTAGTTTTGTTCATGGATGTATGTATGTAGGTAGGGGATGGAACGTTTATAGTAATTTGTATGAATGACAGCGAAGCCAAAAAGTGAGGAAGGGAAATCGACGGTGGCCATTTTGTAGGAAATACTTTATTTAACATTTGTATGGGCAATGTATGGAAATTATTCACACAGTATCAGAAAACATTATATTTACTTCTTAAAATAATTACAATGCCACATAACTTAATGTTTTCATATACACACAATATGGAGAGAATGAATGACAATTGAAGGATATATCTAAATGAATAATATAAAACACACGAACTTGCAAATGAGCGGGAAACTCAGGATATTTCGTAAGAATGACGTTTTTCTCCAACCTCGCAGAAAAACGAGATGTTTTTGAACACAAAACACTACGTTTACTTGGTGTCAAATATTGGATAATGTCCAGTTTCTCCTTTCTGGATCCTTTGGAAAACTACAAAAAATGATTTTGTTTATAAACATGCGATAATATCATTAACCTGATCAGATTTGTATGCATGAAACATTTCATTCTAACGGGTAAACAAACCAAACATCGGATTGTAGGTTCTTTGTATTGTCAGATGACAGAATGGAAAACAAGTTACATGTGTACATACATATAGGAGAATAAGGACAGATAATTATATAAAACGTTTATAACATTATTATGATCATTTATAAGTATACGAATTATAATATAAACGACTTTAAAATCGCAATATATTAAGATAAAAACTACAATACAAAACAACTTACCGAAAATATGACAATCCTGTTTCCTGCGAAAGTTGGATTGGATTTATAACCACAACCATTTATAGCGCACATCACCATGTTAATCATAAGATGATTCCTATTCTTCTAGATATAAAAACAAAAACCGATATGAAAAATTCAACTGATGTGCAAAAACTTGAAACATTTTTAAAACAACTAAACATACAAGGGTTGGTTCACGGGAGCATAAATGTCACTCGGCGTCGTTTGACCTGAACGACCATGAAGTTGCAGTGAGTGGTGAATGTAATCCGGATAATCGTGAATAACTTAGAGCGTTTTATGACCCAATGTTATCGTAATGGCGCCATTATTTTTTACGTCTTTTTATTATTTTTTTTATTGCTTTTATAACTTTTAAAAAAATTTTTTTTTTGGATTTACTTTTTGTTATAATTTCTTAAATTCGCCGACGTGTAAAAGACGTAAATTATGAATATATTTAAATAATTAATATTTTTATTATTATTTGACTGGCGCCTTTTAATAGTAGCATTCAAGTACTTTTGTGTTTCTTTTAAATGATAAAAATATTTTTGTCTCTAACGAAGGAATAAATTATTTTAATCGTAAACCATAAAGGTATCTTTAAAATTAACAGTTAAAGTAATAACTACTTGATTAGTTTATAACTAATTGCTTTATACTTTTTTTTTTAATTATTCCATTATCTAACTTTCTGAGCTTGTATACTTCCCAAATACTTGTTACAAGTTTATATCCTAAATTTATCCAAACGAATTCACTGAATCAGCGTCAGAAATTATAAATGACAATTACGCAGAAATCGAGTATATTTTCTGAGACTATAATTCTTATTTTGTTACACATTTTGAAAACATAGTAACATACAGTACATGAACACTATGAATGGCATTGTATAGGTACTTTCAAAATATGCGTCGTCGACTGATCACTCGGTGACTGTCTGAACGCAGCCCAAATGCGACGCACCGAACAAAATTTATTTCTTACAAAATGGTCGTCATTCCCCTCCCCGCGCAGCTACAAAATGTTTACCAAAGTGTCTGTCCATTACTCTATTTAGGTCCATGGTTTTGTTATAGGTACATATTAGGGACAGCGAGCGGCGAAACGCCGTCTTTGATTATTGGTACCTTACACAGTATGGCCGCTCTCTCTGTAGTTGTGATACCTTTGTAAATAGTTAATATATTGTATATAATTAGTAATCTTGTGTTAATGCAATTTGAAACAAGTGTTCCTTTCTACTATTGTTTGTTAATTCGCAGAGAGACGTCTTTCGACTTATAAGGTCGATTATTAATTTAATGACCTTATAAGTCGAAAGACGTCTCTCTGCGAATTAACAAACAATAGTAGAAAGGAACACTTGTTTCAAATTGCATTATTATGGAATTCTACTACGTGTGCACCGACACAATTAATAATCTTGTGTATTATTATATACCTGCCCAGAATAATACAATTACCTTACAAAACATTTGTAATATGTGCCAAATGACTGTATGTTTTGCTTGGTTAGTATGTAAAAAAAAAGATAAATCTCAACATTGACTTTAATGATAAGTATCTGTATAATTATTTCTTATGACACCGATTTCAGGTACACAAGACAAGATGAGGTTACAGCTCTTTGCTGTGTTTTTATTGCTGTTTGTTGTATGTATTCTCCAGGATGTCAATTGTCAGAAGGAACCAAGAGTACCACCACCCATAATACCACCTTTCCTTCCACCAGTAGAACGGCCTTTTCTACCACCAGTAATACCTATTCTGCCACCGATAATTCTACCTCCTGTTCCTCCACCAATACTTCCACCTATTTTACCACCAATTATTCCACCTGTTAAACCACCAGTTATACCGCCTGTTATACCACCCGTTATACCGCCACCTGTCAAACTGCCGCCTATCATACCACCATTCATAATACCACCCATAGGAATACCACCCATAATATTTCCACCAGTGAGACCACCAGTAGTACCACCTAATCGACCACCCGTGGGATACCAACCATAATATTTCCACGACTAAGACCGAACCCGATAGTATCACTTATTCTACCAATAAAATCACCAATAATTTCATTCATACCATGTCACCCATAATATTTCCACCAATAAAATCGAACTCACCATTATCATATTGATTGAAGTTGGATTGTATATTACTCTGTTTTCATATTTATTATTTTTTTTTATTTATTTTGAGAAATATATTATGAGTTCGTCGGTAGCCTGGAGGTAGAGTTTCAGCCTCATGCACATGAGGTGCGTGGTTTGATCCCAGGTGCCAGCAAGCTCCCCTTTCACGACACAAGCTTTTTGCTTGCTGTGAAAGGCGTATAAGATTATATTTATTGTTCATAAAAAAAATATATACGACAGAAAACCTTCAACATGTTAATGAAAATTTTAAATAATATATATGGATACAACAATGACATAACAATGGATAAAATAGTTTGTAGTGTCAAATTAAATTTATTATAGTAATCATTTCAATATCAGTTATTTTAGAAGGATTAACTTTGTAACAGTTACGAGACATTTTGAATGTTTTTTAAGTATTCTACAATGCACATCCGTTACATGATTATTTAAATCGCGATCGATTTCGGTAAACCTATACCATTGACGAGCGATATATCGCTGTGCATATTATCGCAGTAACGGATGTGCATTGTAGAAAACTTGAAAAACATTCAAAATTAATCATTTCAAATTATGTTCTCCAATATTGAATTTTTTCGTATATTTAAAAAAAAACACGAAAGTGTTTAAATGCTCACATTTTCAAATTTCTTCTCTTTTATGTATTTTTCTTTTATCAGTAAATTATTTTTAATACATCTATTGTATATTTGTTTATATATCTTTTTTGCACATTATCATTATATATGTTTTTATTTTCTACATATACATGTTTGTACATAAATGTTGTAATACTATAATTGTTAATCTAACGTCTATATGTGATTTGATATCTATGATTGGGGATCTTTTGATATGTTTTTAAATGTATAAAAAAGCTTATTAATAGCTGTTAACGAATGAATAAATAAATAACAGTGTTAACAAAACAATAATAAGCTTAAAATACTAAATAAAACAATAGAGTTTTTAAAATACTAGGATAAAATAATGAAGTAACTCTTGATATAATTTACTTGTAATATCAAAATTTTTGCACTTATTAATTAATACGATGATACATTGATGCTTTATCTGTCAAGTATGATATTGATTATAAATATATATATTTTCTGTAGTTTTCTGTTCATAAATAAAAAAAAATATGTTTACGCAATTGAATGATTTATTGTTCATTTTAACTCAATACTAAAGAAAGGATAATTACGAGAAGGTGTACTAGCAGCATCAACTGAAAAAGTTGGTTTATCAGCATTTGGTTTTTTAATCATTTAATGTGTCCATTAAAACCGGTAAGAGTAATTTCACAAATTTTATTTTGATATGAAATCTACTAGATAAAGAAGGTGAAATTAATTGAGTTTTGTTAAAGGGACATTTTGAAAGTAAGCTTTAGTCCAGAATTTCAACTAAAATCACTTTTGAAACCTCAAAGTGATGCCTCAGTAAATAAGCCTAAACTTATATGATCACCAGAATCAAACAAAAGTTGTTTGTTTAACGATTTTGAAGAACCTACATTAGGGTGTCCCTTATTTGGTCGAATTTTTTTTTTCAGTTATTGAAACGCATACCCTCTAATTGTGTTTATTAGCCTACTACTTACCCAAATACAGAATTTAAGCTTTCTACGTTGATTGGAACCCGTGCCGACAGAGCCTCAAAGTTTTAGAAAAAAGCTGCTGAAATCGTCTTTTAAATTTAGCTGTAGATCATCACTTAATACCAGTATGTTAGCTAAATATTGATGAAAACATTTCTAAACAAACTTTTCTTATAATTATCAAAAAAAGTTACAAAATTGATATTTATTAATTCCGATATATCCTCTAAAAAGTCTCTCTTTTACAGTCTAGGTACATTTTTCTATGTTCATGCACCCAACGTCATAAGAACTGATTCTATTCTTCGTCTGCGGTTATCAAACCATGAAAGCCTTGGATTAGTTTATCAGCTCTTTCAGCTGTGTCATTCACTGCTTTTAAGCTATATATCTTTTTTAAGCTTCCACAAATGCCACGATTTCTTTATACGAAGATGCACCTTCTTGAAGGATAGTGCTGTCAAGTCTTGTGAAAATAAATCTTTGCTCTTGACGGATACAAAATAACTCAAAATTTTTCCTATTAAATATTAAGGCTACTTGTAGAATACATAAAAAGAACATGGTATAACATTAAATAAATTGAGCACTACTACCTAACATATAGAGAGCCAGGCATCAGCTGTTCCTTCGATTGTTCATATCTCTTACCGAAATCAACAAAGTTTTCTTTTTTTGTAAATTTTCTACAGTGGTCCCTTTGGTCTGCTCATCAATTTTATCATAAAAGTTAAAAGGACGGCTATTTCTTTTGACAAATATCACAAAATGTTGACTGAACTTGTTTTAAGTCGCTTTGGAAATCAGCTTGTCAATTCTTTAGTTACCATTTAATGTTTTTAAAAAAAGTCTTGATTCGGCGCTTTCAACACCAAACAGCATTCAAGCAAGGACTTTACATGAACTACCACAATAAACAAATAAACAACTAGTAAAGTTTCTTTGTCCTTAGCGCCCATTTTAAACTAAGACTGCAATAAACATATTTTTGAAGAGTAAATAGCTCTTCTCATCCATCGTGTTCGATGCATTGCGCCAGTAGATCTAATTTTAAAATTATGTGGATGCCAGAGGCTCTCTCAGGCATATCAAAGCTGTGTAAAGCAGCAGGTGCCAACAAGCTCTCTGAAACCATACGCTTTAATCTCTTTTTCTCTTCTGCTAGTTTTTTCAGCCTCGCATTTTTTTCAATTTCAGCCATTTTTTTTTCAACACCCGCTAAGCATCTTGTACGTCTTGGTTCTCTTTGCTTTTATAATAATTTATTGTCTTCTCTGGTTTTTAGTCTTTTGAGAGCATTGGCGAATACAATATCGCATAAATTATCCAATTCAAGTGGAAATTCTCCTCACGGTGCCGATGAAAATCCTGAATCTTCTTGCTATTTTTTGGCAGCTCTTTCCAGACCTAATAAAAATCCCCTGACCTCTTTACACGATTATAAACAGCTCTATTAGGTATTGTAACCTTTTCCCAGAATGTAATGCATTCGCGAATGATTAGATTTTGCTTTCACTAACATTCAACTTGATATCGCGTATGTCGAAAGACAGAACTGCGAGAACTTGACGATTGGACGGTTATTTTGCACCTGTCATCTATTGATTTATTTCACCAACCAAGAAAATACTGTTTACATTGCTTCTTAGTTCTACTGACATCTTTGAAATATAAAAAAAATCCGCGATAATTACCAGAAAAACCGAGACTGAGTGACAATAACAGTGGGCACTCACCGCCCCTGGGAAGTAATTTGTATGAAGATGTTTCCGTGCAAGTCGGCACGGGTTGCACTGTTCCGAATAAGATAAAAATTGGTTTTTGAGTGTTTTAGGACCAAATGAACAAAATAAGAGCCTATGCGTTGTAAAATTAAAACTTAGGGACACCCTGACCTACATACATTAGATTGTGAAGTAAGTGAAAACTCTACATAATTATTTTATAGAATAAATATTTATTTGACTTTCCAAAAGTTCTATTTGTAGATAAGATCTGCGTCGGGAATAAACTCCTAATGCCTTCTATGTATACAACAAACTATAATATAGTCTAACCTACTATGAAAATAAACATTTTGTATCTGAATATTCTACGTACATCTGTATTCAAATTAACATCATAATTAGTATCACAAGAGAATTCGTGACATAAATTATAATTTTAAGATAATTTAATTTTAACATACATTATGTACCTACCTATCTACTTAATTTCTTATTATATCTATATACATTATACCCTCCGCACAAGCATTTGGTTGCTTATGGAGGAAGCATTTTACTACGTGTAATATTATTTTGTTATTGTAATATCAATGTATACTGTGTATTTATTAATGAAATAATTTTAAAAAAAATATACAGGCGTAATCGTAGAGTCCTCGAAAAACAAGCCTCTATTTGAATGTAAATGTTTTAAGTGTTCTGTAAAAGAAGGTTTTTCGTAAAATATAATAGTGTTGATCGTATATCTACTACTCTCTTTGAATATCTTTTGAGGAACGAAGAAATTAAGATGTGTGTTCTGTACTTCCTGTACTCTTTATCTTCTTATTTTTTTTCCTGGCCTAGTATACTCATCATCTAGAGTTGGCCTTCCTGGCCTCGTCCTCCATGTATCCCTATCCTGCACCTGTGTTGGATCAAGTTCCACTGCATGAAAACTCATAGAAAAGTGTGAAGGACTATTGTGGAAACTCCGCGGTTAGATGAGATATTATTGTGTCCATAGGTATATTTAGATCGCGCCTTTGCGATAAACTCGCCCTCTGTATATTGATTGTATCTAACTTGAATGTTTACCTTTTATGTAATTGTGTGTAATCAATGTACAGTAAAGAATAAATAAAATAAATATATAATAAGTAGTTATTATGTTTTTTCACGCCATAAATCGTCTTTACAAACAAACATCATCACCCTTTCAAGAAGAAAAATTTCCTAAATGTTCACATCAATTTTCTGTCACTACATTTGAAATAATAATCCACTCCAAAAAACATCTCCATTTTTTATTTAACAGTAATGACACTTCGATAAGAAAAACTTGAAGCTTTTCTTGGAAATTTGAAGGGTAAGGGGTTGAGCCGAAGAAACCCCCTCAATTCCACTTCGTCTGGTTTGATTAAGGGCTGGAATCCATCTATCACTTTTGTAGAATTTTATGTTAAACAAAGTCGTCATTTAATATTCCTTTTAAAAACACCGCATGGAAATAAACCTTCTTGATTAAATTAATTTTGTATGCATTTCTCTATAATATAATTTGTATTGCAATCAATGTACAGTAAATAATGAATTAATAAATATATAAATCTTGTCAATTATCTCAGGTCATTTTTCTATTTATCTATACTATCACGGCATTTCCCATAAATGGGGTACCCGGTGGACTATCTACATTAATTTAAATTAATGTCGTTACATGTCTCATACGAAATGTTCAACGAATACCTGTCTTTTACAGGAAACTCAAAAACTTACAATAAAAGGTACGCTTTTACAAAAAGGCTCGAAATTCTTCAAGTTCTGATATTATTTTACTACGCTCCCGTGAAGAGTGCTGAAAGGCGAAAAAAATACAAGAATTAAAATATTAAATATATCCACAAGTATTTTAAAAAAGGGCAAATTTGATTGTAATACATACATCTTTCACATACTTAGACAGCCAAGTATTTGGTATGAACAATAATAATTGTTCATGGTTCCATTTAATGATCCGTGGCCATCTCAAAGACGCCGTGACTAGGCCTGAACAGTAGCGTCGAAAACTTTCATAAAATAGTGGGATACTTACATAATTATGTTCCAGATAATAATGTATTTTACTTCGAGAACTCATGGATATTACAATATAAGTCACCTGATATTAAAACATAAAAATAATAATAAACGCACTAGTGGCTGTTACGTAGTTTGTCCTACGTGTTTTATAAAAAGCTCCATCCGTCTAGATATTTCCTTGCCAATTTACACCACGGAACATCCTGAACCATCAATCAAGCGATCCTTTTTTCTTCTATCTGACGTCTCATATCTCACAATATACCTACAACCAGCGGTGGTTCTTCATTAGGAGCGTTGATGCGGCGTACTCCTTTTAAAAATTCAATCAGTTCAGCATTTTAAGTTACTTATTGTACTCGGAAGATTTGTCAAAGTTCATTTTTATGAATCAAAGAAAAAAAACAATATATAATTTTAACTATGAATAATACTAGACTTAGATGCATTTCGAATACACACCCATCATCAGTGATTTTATATGAGAACAAAAGCAAATATCAAGTATATAGACAGGGGCTTACTTGACAGACTATTTTCAAATGAGCCGTTTTGTGGAAAACTATAAGAATATTTATTTATATTTCTGTACCTTAAAGGATAAACCACGGGAGTCACATTACAATAAATGTGAAGGAGAGGCAATTATATGAATTTTCAAGTTTCAAAACATCATAACTGTCATAATATTTGGAATAATTTCAGTCTGTAAAAAAAATATCTTCATTTGATAGGCTATATTTTAATTTTTAATAATAGAGATAATTATTGTATTGATAATTATAGATAAAAAAGACTTCCATGTTTTATCCTCTAACGATATCTGCACATACATTTGTGGCACCGACTTGAAGTGATTGTTTTAAATAGTTGGTATAAACAACGCATGTTGGACTCCCGTGCTTTTGTCACTAACAAAATTTTATATGATTTTTTCTCCCTGATGAAATATTATAACGTATGTGGGACTTCCGTTGATTTTCCATTAACATAAAATGGACTTCATATATTTATTACAAATGAAAAATCATATAATCCAACAACTTTGGACTACAGTATTTTACCCACTAATATAACGTTTTGTCGCCAACTTGCATTTTTAACTCAAAAGTAGTAAAAAGTGGACTCCCGTGGTTTATCCTCTAAGGTACAGATTTAGTTTCTAATATACTTAACATCATCAGTGAGTTTTTATTAGCAACTTTCTAATAAAATCTCATTGATGATGGGTGTCTACACGAAATGCCTCTGAGTCTAGTATCATTCATAGTGAAAATAAAGAGTTATTTTATTTTAAATAGCATTTTATTTATCTATACTAACACAGTTCATTTCTCAAGTGGGTCAACCAGCAGAATCAAATCGTCCTCATTGTGATTTTTAAAAAAAATAAGACAAACCTGATCTTTGAATTGGAGATATTGAAAATCGTAAACGTGACGTTTTACGAAGAGCTGCCTTTTACAGAACACACACAAAAAAGAGTGGGAGACTTCTTCTCTCGGAGATTAAGTTTAATCTTAATCCAATAAACAATTCTTCAATAATCTACAATATAAAAGACTATTCAAATAATATGTATTATATCTTCATTCATTATAATGGATTAGAAGTATTGGATAAATTCATAATTATTATTTTCCTTTTAAATAAATAAAAGGACAGCCTACCGACATCTGTGTAATGCATTGTAAAGTTCACATAGACAACTTGAAGTATAGATACGGTCATGCTATGATATTTTTGTCTGACCACAGTGTCGGATATCAACCGTAGCTTAGAATCTTTTGTTGCAATATCATTTATTGTTGTAAAAAAATCCTGTAATAAGCACGGCGAAGTGTTGCTCCAATATTTCTTCATTCTCTTTCTTGCTTCTTTCAAGTGTAGTTCGATCATACAGCATACAGTAACTTCAGTACTTACCACGTTTATATCAAATTATACATATAAGTTGTGTGACGTGTTCATTTGTTGTTCTTCATAATAAAAGTTAAATAGTTTAAAAATAGTGATTTTACTACAAATTCCCGTTTCAACATATTGGAGAACAAGGAAGGAATCAAAACCATACAGTCCACATCACAAGGGAAAATTTACTGGAATGCTCTCCTTATTGCAATAACTGTCTGGACCTACAAAGAGAACATAGAATCATCCAAACATCCATCACCCATCATCATCCAAGTATCAAGAAAGGAAATCTATATTTTCTGTATGTATAGGTATATTTTTTTATGATTCCACCGCTCCTCCAATAACATAATCCATTAACCGCCTCTGCCTATAACTTGTACGTTATCTTATTACCAATACTGTGGATAAATTCCTTTTTAGAGTTCTTTAAGCGATGACTAGAATCAAATTGAATATATCCTGCTAAATGCGAGACGAAAAAATCAGCGATGAGTTATGTCATAATTATATTAGATTTCTTTAATTTTCAATACATTCTGTTAGTTCACTGGTTACTCCACTTGTGGAATACAATATGATAGGGAGAGATATCAAAATTTGATTCGAAGATTTAATGAGTTCGTCGGTAGTCTGGAGGTAGAGTCTCGGCCTCGTGAACAAGGGATCCGCGGTTCGATCCCAGGTACCAGCAAACTCCCCTTTCACGACACAAGCTTTTAGCTTACTGTGAAAGGTGTATAAGGTTGTATTTGGGTTTATAGCAAAAACCCAGATCTTTAAAAAAAATAGATTCGTGAATAGAAAAAACGAAGTTCGACTAAGAATTCGGTTGTTTTTGAATTTTGAGTCCTCCTTATTTTGGTGAACCTGATAATATCTTATATGAGTTGTTTATTTATTTATTTTTTATTTATTTACATCTTCAACAGGGATACAAATAGTCATATTATAAATTTAGTGCAACAAAAGCCTACTAACCCTTTCAAAATTTATTCTGCGATATAAAAGTTAAAAAAAAAACTTCATTTATTTTAATAGATAAAATTATAAATTTTGATGAAGATAAATAATATTAATATTTACATGAAACTTATGAATATAATCTCGGAACTTAATAAAATTTCTCTGAATTTGACCAACCAATTTTCAATGAAAAAAATATGTCTACTTATTAAATTTAAGGTAGGTGCGTTTACGTTGTGAAAATTCATTTTAATATAAGTTTAAAAATGTTATATTAAAACACTGTTTAATTTTCACATATGACTTTTTATTTAGTCAATTTAGTCAATGAGTGCTTTCGCCTTGCGGCATCTTCAGGAGTTTTAAGTAACTCTTGCCCTGAAGTAACGTCATTTGCTAATTTTTCAAAAGACGAATGTTGTTCTATATTTGGAACTGGCTAAAACAATAATTGACATTTGGCAATAATTTTAGCCAGACGTTTTATGTAAAGCAGGAACAGTGCGCATCTCAGATTACAAATTTACGTGACACTTAATCCGATATTACAGTGAAAATATTGGTTATTCCGTGATTGTGAATTTGGATAAAACAGTAAAAAGTTCCTACACTGTTATGACACATTGAGAACGTCATGTAAGATTGTTAAAATAAAATGCTTGAACCACTTTAAAGTTTAACATGTTTTATGAACTTTTCAAAACTAGGTATAAGCTGTTTTTTAGTTCTCTTTTGTCATAAATTAATTAACAGGGTGCAAAAGTTCGTCGTAAACTTTTTAACTTGCGTTTTGGAGTAAAAATTGTTTAATTAGAAAACTGAATAATGCTAATACTACTGCTACTAGGTACTGCACCATCACGATACATCCTATTTGTGGAGTATTCATATAGCCAGGTAGACAGATCAGCCGTATGTAAAAAGCATGCATGCTGTCCTCTTTGTACTTACAAAAAAAAACATTCAGGATCTCGTTGCTGAATTTAAGATGCAAAATATTAATGATGTAAAATGCAAAACGACTATCAAAATAGATCTACAACTTCTATAATATTATCAATGATTCCTTTTAGACTACATAATTTGTATTCAACTATTACTATTTCATTATTGAAAAGTATCATGGTGTCCTCGTTTCAAACTGATTGCAGGTTATACTACGTACAATATATACGTCATATTAATATAAAATACATAGGTAAGTAAGGTGTATATTATAACCTACATATTATAAAGATCGTGTGAAGTTTGGTTTCCTATTTTTATCATTTTACAACCTCACAGAAACCACTACAAACTCAACGCTTTTATATGAGAATATCGACACTTATATGCATGTCTGTATTATGTACCTATATATTCCGGAAGAAAACTATAGTATGTCAAGTATGTATTTTAATTTTTCATTTGCTATTTACATAAATACAATTTCTCGCGTGTTTGTTAATTTTAAACTATTGTCAAAGATAATAATTATCTTTCTCATTAAAAAATTATTTACGTCATTCCTATTGATTATTGCTAAATTGTTCTTTGAAATTCAAAAGATTTTATCCTTCCCTGGGATTCTTTGTAAAAAGCCATCAATATTTAGGAGCAAACTGAAGACATTGCTACCGGTCCCATTGAGAGGCAATCAGACTGTCACCAGCTTCATAAGCAAATTGAAAACTGCACTCTTCACCGGCGCCCTTGAGACGGTCTAGGGACTGTTAAACGGCCTTAAACCAACATAAGTTTTGTACCACAAA
This sequence comes from Athripsodes cinereus, assembly GCA_947579605.1. Lineage (NCBI taxonomy): Eukaryota > Metazoa > Arthropoda > Insecta > Trichoptera > Leptoceridae > Athripsodes > Athripsodes cinereus. Next base: position 28,179,226 of record OX388309.1, read on the forward strand.
ATGGCGCTAAATATATTGTCCAGATTATTATTATTATAAGCCGATTCGCAAGCATCAAAACACTTATCCTGTTTCCTGATAAAGGGAACTTATACAATCATCTTTCTGGGCAGATGAGCAGTTATTGAGTAATATTACTGAGGCAGGTGTGAAAAATCCAATGAAATGTGTAAAATACTTTATCCATAAGTCAATTCTGCCTAAAACCGACATAGCGCTATTCCCTTTAACACAATACTTGCATTTCCTATCTACCGTTATACTTTAATATGTAGTGCTACGTACAGTGGTTAGATATACGAGTAATATTGTATCGGTAGAGTTTTAACGAAGATATTTGTTGAAACAGTCAAGACTCAGATTGGGTCAAGTAGTTCGTCCATATATTTCATACTTTATTATTACTACAATGCTTCTCAATAGATACTACCTAGAGTTAAGAAAAATATGACGTGGATATTATATAACAAAGCTGATCTAATTTTCATGCCAAAACATGATAATAATAGAAAACTGATAATAGAAAAAACTTATAACGTACCTACTTGGAATAACTTTGTGAAAGTTCATTTGAATAGAATTAAAATAGATTTAAAATAAAACACTGTATTACTTTCACTATGAATACTTTTTAAGATAATTATATAATTAGATAAAAACAGTGTAGTAAGTAATGCATTGCACTGAATATAGGTAAGTTGAAAGAGATGGCGCCTCTGCGATAAACTTGCCCTCTGTATATTGATAAAATTTTATTTAAATTCTTTAATTTTGTTCTATAATATTGTATGTATTGTGATCAATGTAGAGATAAGAATGAATAAATAAAATAAATATCTCCTACAAGGTATTAAAAACAAATGTTTTTTTCTGAGAGAGACATCTGTCGTCTTTCAAGGCCATCATAGGTTTCAAACCTCTATTGTCTTACAAAAAACATTAAAGGTTTGTTACTTTTAGGATGGTTTTATCATGGAGAGTCTTCTGGTAATCCCTGAGCCGTCCTTTATGAAATGTTTCGTTGAATCTGGATGATGTAGTCGCGCAACTCTTAAAACATAAAGAGGAAATGGAGGGGAAACCCCTTAATATATTTATAATGTTTAGACAAAACATGTTATTAAAAAAAAAGTTGTAGATAATTTTCAACACGACTCACTGTTTCAACATCTGTTCAATCAAACTATACAAGTGGTTTTGTTACTCGAGGGTATACAATACATATGCACGATTCACTTGAGCATATTCCATATTCTTCAGAATGCTTTTAAGTCGAGCTTCTGACACCTTAGGAAGATATTTCGATCAGTAATACGATAACACACATCGAGTATCACATTTTATAGCAAACCATAATGCCAAGGCAACCAGAGTATGTAGCACCAACTCGGATATTTGTTCATAAATCGATTTGAATTGTTTAGCATATTTCTTTCTAATATTTGAATATAACATTTTTACTCGAACACTTATCGTTGAACTATTTAAAATATAATGAAGCGAAATTGGTTTATTACTTTTCTTTATATTTATTAACAGTCTTCGACGAAGCTAATAAATTACATAGATCGCAACTAACTTAATTTTTTGCGCCATACCTTTCAGTTCAATATTCATTAATCTGATCAGAAAGCCCTAAATTTCTGAAGAGAATGGGAGAAAAATTGTCTAACGGATTCTCCATGGAACGTTCATAAAAGAATTTTTATAAAAATTTTTTGATTTAAATTCAGTAATTCAAAGGCAAAGTGGAATTAATTGTATTGGCATTATTATGGATTTTTGAACTGTATTTGACTGTTTATGCTTATTTGTATTCGTTTGTATCTGTTTATGTATTCAAAGGTTTTTTAATATTTGTTTTATTTGATTAATTGTATTGTTTACGCTTAATTTCTTTTTATTATTGTTTTTAATTAGATATGACAACCAAATGGGCCTAGATATAATTTTAACAATAATATATGAACGCTTGTAAATTAAACATTACATTGCATACTTAATGTTGGTGATTGTATAATTGTTCTTAACATATGTGTATTGTCTGTAGTGTTTCTTTAACTTAAATAAATAAAAATAAAATTTGAGGAGACAAATGAATTTGAATTGTTCAAACCTACAATTAATGCAGAAATAATTTGAATGAAAACATCAAATTTATTTCATATATGATATTTTCATAGAAAAAATCTTTTGAATCAATGCAGAAATGTGAAACGAGTTGCCGAAAGTCTTCATTTATATTTTACTCAATAAATATCCTTCCTCACCTTGAGTTGATAATTTTCATACAGTCTTATTTATTTTTAAAAACGTTGCTTTACTTTTATTATTTAGGAACTTCAGTGTTAGCTATTTATCTGCAATTCATCTACAAAAGTGCATTATTCTCCCACTTATGATCAAAGCATTATTATGAAATAAGGCTGTGTGGCACTGCGAACACCATCAAAATTGCTTAGTACGCCTCACTTGGGACACAGCCAAAATGTACGTAGTACGTTGTAAAAGATAAAAATATTTTGTTGGGTAAAGTCTGAAATACTGACACATAAAAATGTACCTACCTTATATTTTGCACTCGAAATTATGTCCTTGTACCGATAAAGTCGACGGTATTGTTAATAAGAATTTTTGGCAATGTGCGTAGAAATGCTGCTTTATTATTATATAATTATTATAAACCACTGCGTTGAACATTATTGAACAATGTTGGCTTTTTGTATTTTGTTAAAATTTATTATTTTTTATTTTGTTTTTGGTTTCATTTATGTATGTTTTGTGTTAGTCTTGTCTGAAATTTTGTATTGATAATATAAGAGGACTTTTTGGTACATAATCGCTGTAATATTGAACTGTTTTTATTTGTCGTATTGACTTGTACCTTGCACTGATATAAAAAAGTTGTAAACACTCGCATAATTTGTCTATGTAATATTATTTAAATTCATCTTTACTGAATATTGTTTGTGGTATTTAACTGTGATTTGCTTATGTCAAAATTTGTCATGACTTTTGTTTTTTTTTTGTAAATCCGATTTTTGATTTTGTTTTTGAGTTTGATCTTTTGTTTGTATTTATTTATTTATTCATTCTTTACTGTACATTGATTAAAAACAATTACATAAAAGGTAAACATTAATATTTTTTACGATAGATAGAATATGTAGGTATTATGTATAATATTCATATATTTTTTATTGGAAACATTTTAATGGTTTTAAGCCGTATGATATTGAAATAAATAAATATTTGTCTCTCAATAAATTAATGAATAAATAAAAAATAAATATTATCTACGTATGTGCTCAGATAGATAAAGGTATGATGCTCCTCAATCTACTTCTTTTTTTTTTTTCTTAATTGTGGTTTGTTACCTTCACAGAGGCCTGAGTCAACAACACACTATCGCGTCACGTTCCCGCTCCGCTAGCGTTCGGGTGCAGACGATGGTGCGCCAAAGTGTTAATTTTCGTAACTATTGTGTATCTTAGCAACGAAATTGACACTTGCTTGCAACATATTCTGCACCCGAACGCTAACGGAGCGGGAACGTGACACGAAAGTGTGTTGTTGACTCAGGCCTTAGGTTTGGTTTTACTAATAGTGAATACTGTGAGTGCGAATTAAATGTAGAGACTCTGGATCACGTTTTCTTTGAATGTTCAATTCGTTCATTCGTATGACGTTGAACGACCTTATGATATGACTCATTTATTATCTCTGAACTCTCACAAAATTTACCAAAACATTATTTCCATTTTCAGGTCGGACAAAATTATATTGTTTTTATTATATTATTATTTTATTAATATTCACTTATTTTTGTACTCTTTATGGAGTATTTTTTAAATTACTAATTTGGCTCAAATTACTCAGTTTTTGGGGAGATAGTCTTATCACAAAATAAGCTTCAGTCAAGCTTTGTACTATTGCAATCATAAACCCGTGTAAATGTGCAATCTTGGTTTATTTTTACGTTTCTATTTAAGACATTATGACATCTCCACGAATGAGGTAGATGATAATAATAGATTAATGAATTACATGTTATGTTATACAAATTTTCTACTCTGTTCTATTAAACATAAAACATGGAAGATAAATGTAAATAAGATTAATCCTCGGTGCCGGGTAAAATCCCTTCTTACGATATAACCTTTAAGCATTCTGTAAAAGGTGTATAAATTTGTATATTTGGGTTAACAACAAAATACATATTTTTCAACAACAACAAAAAATGCCATAATTCATTGTTGGTGTGTTGACAATATTAAATAATATCATTTAGGCAATGTTTTACGAAGATGTGTCATGTATATGTATATACAGTTCTCTTGAATTGATCCCTCTCTTATTCTCAAAAGATTGCTTAGATCGTATTTTATAATACTTTTGACTGAATCTTTGAAATATTTGCAGAAAGTTTATGATATTTTTTTTAAACTTGTATATACTTATCACCGTCTACGTTCTTAGTTTAATACTTTTACTATTTTTCATTGCACAGTACAGTTTGCTCAACTACGTACTATTAATTTTGTCTCGCTTACATGTTACATCATACCAACACCTAGAAGCTTTTAAAGTACGGCTCTATTTCCGTCACTACCTTTCATTTATCTCTGGCTCTAACATTTATCATACTCTAAATTTTATATTTCAAAGCTCTTCTATATTATCAAATTTTATTATATATATTTTGCTAACAAGCACAAACATCATTCGCTATTACAAATTTTATTTCAGTTCTTCTTACATATTTTTCAGAATTATATATTTGTATTATTTGGATGAAGAATATTCTCTGTAACGATAATATAAATTTGATACTTAGACAAAGAATGATTAAATGTTATTTGTGGTTAGTTCTACTTTATGGTGTCGAGACATGGACCCTCAAGGTTAATACCATTGATCGCTTGAAGGCGTTTGAAATGTGGATCCACCGAAGAATGTTAAGAATATCTTGGACTGACATGGCAAGTAACGTTGAAGTATTACGTTGAGCAAATGCTCATAGAGAATTGTTCACAACAATCAAGCTCCGTACAACATCATTTTGGTCACACATGAGAGGAGAAAAATATGCCGTCCTAAAACTAATCATAGAAGGGAAGATTGAGGATTGTAAAGGGGTTGGAAGAAGGTGGCTTTCCTGGCTCCAGAACATTCAGGAGTAGACCGGGATGAAAGGTGTGGGAGAGCTGTTTCGTGCTGTCCGGAACAGGAAGGATTTATCCCAAGTGGTCGTCAACGTCGGGGGGACCCGACAAGATACGTAGAGAAGAAGAAGTTTATTATACCTTTGTATAATTACATATTTTTCAGAACTAAAAAAAAATGTAAGTACCTTTTGGAAAAATCAAAAATATTTTTAAGCAATACAACTCTGTATAATTTTTATTTATTATTAACATAGTATTACGTTTTCTGTATCGAACCTTATTTACAAAGATAAACATTGTCCCTATGCTCCTGGCAAAGAGTCTCTCACTTTTTTCCGCAAGTTTTTTGAAGTGTCCTATTGTTGTTTTGTGCAACTTATCTACTAATTTTATTTTACATCTTACTGTTTACGTTTGTATCTGCAGCTGTTAATTGTCATTTTGTTTTTTTTTTTCTGTCAAATCTTTATTTTTTTTTGTATAATATATCAAAGGCTAACGCTGTGTATAAGTGATAAATAAATAAAAGCAGGTGTTCCAAAAATAAACATTTGACATCTTAAATTAAGCAATAAGTTTTGCCACCCCCTGAATGTCTTAATTTTAAAAACATTCAGGAGAGGACAGCTTTCATGTTTATTACATGCTGCTGGTCTGTTTGCTACCCCACTAGTGAGATATGCCGTGATAGGACAGAAGTGTTATCAGTATAATGAAGTTAGAAACACCCAAGGTTTTTTACTGAGTAAGGAAAGGTTTTACTGATAAACACTATCTACAACTTAAAAACACATGAATTCTTAAATTCGTAATACCTTTAAATTATTTGTTTATAATAATCTATTCCTTTTACAAATACAAAAATAATAAAAACAACAAAATCGTGCTTACATGTGATACAAATATTTGGCATCATAGGAATGATATTTTTATTATTGTATTGTTCAAAGTTTTCACATGAAAAGAAATTTCGGTTGTAAAAATTAATAAGTCTTAGCCCCCACTACAACGAATGTAAAAGAGAAAAATCATACTGAAAGATATAGATTTTTACGACTTTGAAATAGTTTTCACTTTCTGTTTAATGGCAGGTTATACCTATAATAAAAATAATTGTGTCGTCTTTTACTATCCCAAACCACTTTCATCCGCACTCAACGTAGATATATAGAATCCATTAAAATTGCTAGTTTAGGAAATGGACATACAATATAGTTTTTAACCTTATAACCCTTATAAGAGTAATTTCTTCGTTTTACTAAGGAAATGAACCTACTTAACTCTACTAAAAGAAGTTTAACGAGTCTCTCATCTACCTCACCCATGTCTGAAATGTTCAGTTTTACATGACATACAAAATCGCGCTATAAAGCTACATTATTATTAGGTGAAAAATCTCATTTATAAGGGATAAATTTGAAGCTTCTTTAAAATCTAAAGCTTTCGATTTTATCAGTTAAACCTTAAAAAAAATATTTAAAACAAGAAAACTCTCATCATCTTGACGTTGATATTTTTGGAAAACTCTGATAATTTTCTTGTAAATAAATTGGTAGATTTTGTTGCTCTAAGAACATGAATAAAAATATGGTAAAGTGAATATATTTGTTAATATGCTTTCGACAAAATATACCTATTTTTTTTTACATAACTGAGAAGGAAATACCAGGAAAAGACTTAGAGGAAGCTAATAAGAGGATATTTCGTTAAAATTTGTATCAGGAACACAGACAGAAAATGACCATACGGAACATCAAGTACATTTGCGACAACAAAACAGAGCTTTATATATATATATATCATGCTAATAAAATGAATGTAACTTTATAAGAGCCAATGATCGTTTTACGAGTATTTATATCTCAAAATATTGCAAAATAAATTAAAGTAAATTGGTCCAATCTGTCAATAAAAAAATAAATTTTCTTGAAATCGAAAATATTTTACAGTTATATTATGTAAATATGTAGAATAAATAATACATATTCAATACATTTAGGAATATAATTTTCTCCTTTGCGTGAAAGCTTAATAAGTTCATGTACTTGTTTAACTACTTTTATAACAGCTGAAGTAATATATTTGTATTTCAGAGGCCAACCACACAATGTCGCTTTTTATTTATTTGTTCTTTTTGTATTATCATCATTATAAATACAACAGAGTTAATCAAAAAGTATGATATACTAAAAGTGAAAAGTTTTTCTGGTGCATTGAGTTTTTTTCTTTATTATAATCTAGTTTTTGAGTCTGTTCCTATGAGTTAGTTGGAAGATATTGCGCCTTTACGATAAACTCGCCCTCATCTCGCATCTATATGATTGTTTATTATTTTAAAGGACACAGTTTAACTTAATAAATTAATATCAGCATTACAAATCTCATAACAAACAAAGCAGTCTAGGTCCCACAAATTACCATGGCGCATCGTATTTAATTTGAATGTATTTCTTCATAAAATTGTTTTTAATCAATGTACAGCAAAGAATGAGTAAACAAAAACTGTTTTGATTTTGAAAATACTGTAAAAACCTGCACATTATCATTTCTTGAGGCAGAATAATTTTCTTTCGATATACAGAGTTTACCTATAAGCAATAATGAATAATAAAATTCTTAGTATAAATAGCACAATCATTTTGAAATATGTTCTATAATAATTATGGAGATACTTATACACATAATATTATGTAACTATTATGAAAAAGTTTGCCGATATCCTGTTACATATAGAATATAATAATTGTATTACTCAGTGAAAGTTTTCAGACATTCCAACATTTTTATTATTATAAATGGACCAGCCATCGGATAGAGTTGATTTTTATTAAGTTTCTGTGTGTGTTAAACTTATATATTACGTTCATTTTTCTTTATATTACGGGTTCTTGTAGTTATATTTTGAGTGAAAAATATCTCAAAATAATGAATTGTGCCACTTTTCCCTTCATAATTGCTAATTCTCCGATATATTTTTTTATGATGTAAACGGTGTTCTTCGAAACAATCTTCGAGAACATCTCGATTAGTCTCCTTGCATAACGCTCTCCCTCACCTGTGCTTATAAAACTTGGGTCATTCAGAATAGACAGCAAACCTCATTGCTGCTAAATTATATATCCTTCATGTTTTTTATGTTCAATTTAATATTTCAGAGTTAACATTCTGAAAAGATTTTTTTTAAATTGAAAATATAACACTTAATGTAATGTTCCACTATTAGGGCAAAATGAAGAATGACTTTTTTCAAATTGTCCAGGTTCTGGGTGTTACATGTATATATTATGTTCAGTGCATTATATATATATATGTGTATCGTCGTTTTAGTGCCCATAATACAAGATTCATATCTTAGTTTGGGACTAGTTCGGTTTATAGAATTGTTTATACATGTTATATTTAAAAAAATCAGCGATGGTGAATGGCACTCCATATAATGAAAAATAAAAATATGTGCCTATACCGAACCTTCACAAATCTTCGGAACGTCTCTGCTTTCAAAACACAAGATTAAGTGCGGATATAAAAATCTATAAGGCTATTTCATACACCCTTCCTCACACTCTCTCTCTTCCCCCTTTCTCTCACTTTCTATCTCTTTTGTGTACAACAATAAATTCACGTGGAAAACTTGTTATAACAATAATGTAATAAGATTCTAAGTTTTTCCTTTATAAATCCGAAAATCATAAATATTATCGAATACTTTATAGTTATACCATTATTATTACTAGCTATCGCACCCAAACAAATCCAAGATATTCAGAATATTTTCTACTTTTTATTGTTTGACTGGATTTAGGCACAATGCGTAGATGACAAAATCACCAACTAGACATCTCGATTGGAGAATCACACACTGGACATTGTAAGTGATCACTTAAACCAGCCTAGAGCCAATTCGTAAGCATTGGGACGCCTTTTTTACTTCTTCTGATTACATTTTGCACAATGTTACATTGTGTTAACATGCTTAGGTTATCTGGTTGGTTTTGAAATCTAAGATATGTTATATAATTTCCAGTAGTTCTTACAAAAATACCTCTCCCAATTTCTTCTCTAAGTTTTGAAGTGTCCTTTAAAAATTAAAAATTTCATATAAAATACAAAATTCCCATTTCATTAGAAAATGATGCAATGATAAAAAAATACAATAAATATAAGCAGATAATATAAAGGTGAAAATCTTAAAAATATCGTCAATAAGGATAATGTGTGTATAAACATAAGCAACTTATGTTAATAAGCAAATTAATAAATTTAATATAATTGAGTTCGCCGGTAGCCTGGAGGGAGAGTCTCAGCCTCATACACTAGAGATGCACTGTTCTATCCCAGGTGCCGTCAAACATTCCTTTCACGACACAAGCTTTAAGCTTACTGTGAAAGGTATAAAGTTGTATTTGGGTTTATAACAGAAACCCGGATACATCTTTTTAAAGAGAATAATTGTCAGGCATATCTGCATGCCCACTTTTTATATTAATGTAGGTATACCTATTTGACAATATTATCCAATAGCCTTGGCCTTGATCTACTCAAAGGCCTTCCGCCTTTGAGTATATCCTGCAGAATATACTGAGTTGAATTTTCTTCTCCTGGTCCGAAAACGTGGTTGATTCATGTCAATCTTCAAAATCTAGCCTTATTTGTTTTAAAAGGTTGGTTTGTCGTTATAGCGAATATTTTCATATGTGTACGTGTAGACACATGAAGGTACATATAACAAATAAAAATATTTCCAATAGATTCAATCGAATATCCATTATATCGATGGCTATTACAACTGATTTGTTACAACTAAACGTAAATATTCTGTCGCATCCATAATAATATTGCTAGAGAAAAGGTTGCCAGAGAGAAAAAAAATGTCATAAAAACAATAAAAAAGAACAAATTTATATACTTAGTATGGATTAGATACTTGATAAAATAAACTTCGTTTTATTATTGAGTACAATTCTATCAATATCTTTATAAAATGTTTCAGTTTTCATTATTACTTTCCTAGTTTTTTTTCTTGTTTTCACAATTTATTGTTCAGTGCATTATTTATATATTATTCTACTCATGACAAGATAGATACACACCTACATATATTTATGAAGTAAGTGTTGTTGACCGGTGGTACTTGATTTTATTTTCTTCTCCTTACGTAAGCCTGATGATGAGTGCGGAAGCTCTTGAAAAGCGATTAATAATGTCACTGTAGATTTTAATAAATAATTATAATAAGAAGATTTTCTGGGAAAAAAACGGTGTATTGTTTTTTTTTCAAGGCAAGTATTAGTTAAACACAATAAAAAAAATATTCACCGTTTATTAATGTTGTCTAGATTATTTGAAGTTAAGTTTCAATATTATATCTATCACATATATCTGGAGTTCGGACGATACACACAATATGGCGCCTTTTGGCGATATGTTACGAGTAAACGACGCTATACAAATTATCCATATAATTGCATAAGAGGGACAAATGGATTTGGTAAATGTAACCATGGTGTAATGCGCTGAAGCCAGCCTAAGCCGGTTCGTATGCGTCGGAACATTTAATACTCACTTTCCTATCCTACGGGTAATGAATATCTTGCGATTGAATTGAAAACTATCGTGTATTTAATTTCGAAACAAAAAAAGTATTTAAATAAAGCGGGTTTAGTATTTGTACCACCATAAAATACACTTCATTTTTATTATGAACTTGTTGTTTACTTTACTCTTTCTTAAACTTATTTTCTATCTTTTCAGAGATCTGAAAGGAAACAACATAACGGAACTAAAGGCGACATCGTTTGAATTGGTTCCAAAGCTGGAAGAGTTGTAAGTTTTACTTCAAACATATTTCATATTATAAAAACACGCTACAAACTTCTTTTGTTTATTCTTTACACTTTCACTTTCTTGTAGTTATTACTTTTTCACTTAAGTTATATTTTATTACTATGCCTTTAAGTAGAATTTTTAGTTTTTATATCTTTTTACTTTATCTAAATGATATAACAATTCTTTGACTTTGTAGAACTTTCTCTTCTCTTTGGGCACTTATAAGTTCCACATGATGGTGGAGTCTGCCTTTCTTATTTTATTTCGCCACTTGGTTCTGCCGAGTATGTCCTCATGGGAAACAGTTTAACTTTCTAGAATATTATTCGTCAAATTGAAATAAATAACGTATTACTGTTTTTTTTTTTTAATTTCCTTACATTTTTGTTTTACAAATATTATTTTCAGAGGGTGGCCAAATTAATTTAGTCACTCAAAAAAAAGTTATTTTAACAAACGTTTTTCTTGCCTTAGTTTTGATATTTTAAGTAATATCAATCTGTTTCTTTCTGTAACTGATTACTTGTAGTACTGTTCATATTTTTTACTAATGGCAACACCAAAATTTGTACGTAGTGAATTTTCGTACAGGCGTATTATTTGTAAACAGATTTTAAACAGGTTTTAGACAGTTTTAAGACACATTTTTTTTGTAAATGTATTTCTATTAACATTCGAAGGGTTTATCTATTATTAAAAAACATCAAAGTGTCGTTTACATGCTAAAGCATCTCGAGGACACTTCATAATTCATTCAATTCTAGGTTATGATTCTTCCTTTTTGATAATAAAAAGAAGACAGATATTAAAAACCACTTGTGAAAACTCAACGGTCCTGAAAGGGTTAATAAGCATTGGGAATAGTCCCATTGGTTTTAGATATCTTAGAAGAAAGTTAAATTTAAATTAATACTTAATACAAGCGGGGTTCATCGAACTTTTTTTAAGTACATGAACACAGAACGTGTAGTGAAAATTCCAATTTAATTGCAATAAAATTAAAGCGCCATAACTTTAAATTACTATATTACCAGCTTCACAATCTAATACCCTAATATAAAGTAGGCAACTCAAAAACTTTTAATTTTTACACGGCGCTCGTAAAATTAAACAAACCACCCGGCAAAATGTAAAAACACAACATAATAATATTAATAATGATAAATTTCAAAACATAATCCCCAGGGCATCTCAACAGGTGGGCCGGGTACTTCCAAAGCACCTGTTGTTAATAATACACCAACTATGTATGTAGTCACTACCTAACCTGAAATATTATTAATTTATTATTCAACAGAATTCAGTAAACAACTTGTGGTGAGGGAGATGAAAATTGGAGGGTATCGTGTATTTTTTTATTGGTAGAATTAATATTTCATCCATGTATTTGATGCACCTAGCTTTTTTTATTTTCCAATTATTTGGAAAATAAGATCCCGTGAAGTCCCCAGTTAAGAAAGGGTATCTTACTCTTTATAAGATTTATATTTCTTATTAATTTAAAAATAAAAGAAACTTTTTATTTTCCACTAAAATAACTTTAATAAAGATCGGTTTCGGAACTACTTGTTACATCATATATTTTTTTTATATTAATAATAAAATATGGAATTCCACAGTGTTAATCACGAAATATTCGAAAAATTATTTTTATTTCCCTGGCTAAGAATAGGCTCCCACTCATTTCTATAAGATTTCGTCGCTCCCACTCTTTTTCTGTAGTATTTCGTTAGAAGTATGCCAACCATCTTGAATATACAAACTTTAATTGACACAGAAAGAACGACTTGGCAAGCAGTTGGCCCCCTGGCTTCTGGTGGTATGAGAAGTAACCTCTCTGGCCACAATTCTTTTTTTGTAAAAAATCTTAATGTTAATAACATTCCAATTATGTAGTAATAATTAAGCAAGAAATAATGAAAGATAAACCCTCCAGAATTAGTATAGAATAATGTTGAAAATTCAAATACAAAAAAAATGTGACATGTATTAATAATATGTAGTAATAATTAAGCAAGAAATAATGAATGATAAACCCTCCAGAATTAGTATAGAATAATGTTGAAAATTCACATACAAAAAAAATATCAGGATGGTTGTTATGAATGTTCTAGGAGAGGTAAGCCAATTAGCTAAAATGGATCTGAATGGATAAGTTATGTTTCCAACATGTTTCTTCGAAAGGAGCGTTGAAGGGAAAAGTGAAATCATAAATGTATTGTCAACACAGCATTTTAATAAAAGACTCTTGTGGTGGTATAATTTGGTATAATATAAATAAAGAAAATTAATGTATTTATTTTTAAATGAAAATACCCGAAAAAGTTTACTAAACGTTGTAGGCACTTTGTAGACAGTCCCGCAGATACACAAGTTATTAAATTAAATTATTCGGAACCTTTTTTATCCCATATTGTTAGTTTTACAATATACAAGTAGGTAAAAAATGAAAACTCTTTAAAGCAAACAAAAAACTTATTTGAATTTTTGAGAGTTTCTATTCTTTTAAAACAAATATTTATTTACCTAACTACATTTCTTTGCTTACCTTGCCGTCAAAGAACCTAATTAAAGTTTTTTGTAAAAATATTTTGAAGTAAAAATATTCCACCGCATGCGCAATAGAGCTAGGAGAGCTGACTCCAAGTGATAGGAATGGAATGCCAGGAGAAAGAAGAAGTTAAAATATTTTGAATGCACCCATTTTCAATAAAAAAAATTATTCTAATATGTAAAATATCGCAATCACAATATGCGATATCGTAATCTAGCGATAAACTCGCCCTCTGTGCATGAACTGTATATCCGATAATTTTATAATACTTTGTAGTGATTGGTGTTGTTACCAATATACAGTAAAGAATAAATAAATAAATAAAAATGTTTTACCGGGCTTGGGCACAACGCAAAGATAGCAAACTTTTTTAGATTGCCTGAATTAGAGAACCATGTTTACACAATTTATGGCTAAAATATTCATTTTTTAGTCACTAAGGTTGATAATAACACTGGCTGCGGAATTATGATTCGTCGTGAAGTGAACACTTCACATACTTGAAGATGGCGACAGTACGCTCGCCAAAAGCTCGAGAAAACAAGTACCGAACAAAGATCCCGACAACCAGGAAACAAGATGAAAGAGACCATGAAAACCTGAAGAAAAAATTATCATAAATTTTCTTTATGTACCTTAAACGACGAAATAATAAGTAGTGATTTATTTTAAAAAGCCTATTCATTTTATGAACACAGTAGATTAAGTTTAACGATTTATTTTATCCGGATTAACAGGCGTGTTCATTTATTATTTTACTTAATCCCCCTGACGTGTAACTGGCCTTTAAAAAGCTCTCTTGTATCTACCTGAACCTGATATTATTACTCCATTCATTTAATCCGCTCAGATGTAGAATTATACTTATATTTTATCAAAAAACTTGGCAATGAGTCGAATTGCCGAGGGGCAAAGTGGAAATAAAAAAAAAATAATAGACGACGTGATTACATTACTGAAATATATTTTATTTATTTATTCATTCTTTACTGTACATTGATTAAAAACAGTAACATTCAAATTAAATACAATAAATATACAGAGGGCGAGTTTATCGCAAAGGCGCGATCTCTTCCAACAAACCCAATATATTGGTCCTGATGCAGCTGAATTTTACCAAGATATTATTATGTGGGATTGCACAGAGGTAGCAGACCAAGGAAACATCGAAATAGAGGACTGACAGATACTTAATTGTGGCTTTTGGGAAGATTTTTGAATTTTTAAAAAATTGATTGTTAAAAGGGACCCAAGTGCCAGAAATATATGTATTTTTTTTTAATATATGTAATATATTTTTTATTTATTTTTCTCTTTCATTCAATCAACCCTATTTTTATTATTTAGGTGAAAAAATGAAAGAAAATTTCGCTCTAGACTGAAATATTCAGTTTTTTTTAAATATCTCCATTTTATGAAAAAATAACATAGGTACCTACCTTTTAACATTCATCGTTTCAATTATACTCCAAAATCTTAGAAAGGTCAAAACAATGGATTTTATCAAAAATAAGCTTCCTTGTTATATGATAACAAAATTTCATTCGCAAGGATTATTTTTACTATGATTCATACGCGAAATCCACAATGTTTTATCGGTTAGCTTTATAACCTTTTTAAACACATTCGCACACCCAAATTGTAATATTTGAATTTTAATTACCTATTAATTTTCACCGCTTCTGCGAGCACCATGTAACGATTTACTTGTAAAGTAAAAGTTGAGTAGCGCTTTTAACCTTCCGATACTACGCTTTGCCTCTACTGTCGTAGCTGTAGTGCTACGATGAAGTTATTACAACATAAGGAAATGAATATTATTATTTTGTTACGCAGATATACCAAATCAGTAGTCACAGATCAACTACATATATGTGATATAGGTATGTACTTCACGAATAAATGGTTATTACTTATATTATACCATCACGGCATATCATATGAGTGAGATAGACAGCAGACCAGCCACATGTAACAAACATGCAAACTGACCTCTCCGTGCCAACAGAAAATTAAGATATTATTCTGGATGGGAGGAAAACCTTAGCTCTGAATAAGTGGTTGTTGCTCTTTAAAATAATTCATAACTAATTGAAACATTGAAAATGTCCATAATCTGTAACATCGCGGGATCTTCCACAAATGGACAACTACTAGGCTAACTACATAACATATCAAGGATACTAAAACCAATAATGTTAGAAAAGTTATTGTGCTTATAATAGTTTCTTCTTTATTATTAAAAGTTGTTATGGTTCTGTATTTAGAACGACCAAAAATCTCCCAAATACCTACATCTGTATGAGATAAGAAAAAAAAAAATGTGAAATTTTGCTATCAGCGGCAAACTAGATAATTAGTAGAGCAATTATATTTATTGGTGACAAATATTTTGTTTACGAATATTATGGAAATATTTGCATATCTCACGGGGCAATAAACAGATTGCATTCGCACGTGGGAAGGGATGCCGGCATATTCTTTGTGATTTTCTAAGGGGGTCGTAAAATATTATAGAAGATAATATTATTAGGAAGTTCGCATATCTTGTTTTGAAATAATAAACGCGGCTTCCTCAAAGAGAAAAAGACAATATAGAAATGTAGTCCGTGGGAATGAGATATTTTGCTGAAAACAATAAATGCGACAGTAAAATAGAACATGAAAAAAAAGGGGAGCTGATAAGAAATTCTATCTAGGTGGCCAGTAATTATATACGTCACGAAATACCTACCACTAATATAACGCAGTATGTATGTACTTACTTGCGTTATTGGGTGGATTATTAATAAAGAAGTGTTGATCAATCAATTATGTATTACATTATCAGTTGTTGAAAATCATATTGAAATGAATGGAAGGGTAGCCGGATTAATTAATAGGTGTGTAAGGAGGCTTATTAATACACAGGTGAAGATAGAAAGAGAGAATAATTTATAATTACGAGAGATTCGAATTAAAGGATAGAATAATTATAGAATGTTGTTGCAATGAACACAATAAAGTGTGTACGTAAGGTCTGATTTTATTGAATGAATAAGTAGAAGTGAATATAGATATATAGATAATTAATTGATATCGGGAATTCGTTATCAATATTTTTTCTTGTATATTGTATGAGGTGTATGTAAGGCTTTCTTTTACTAATCTTATACCTACTATGATTTTAGGTAATAATCATTGGACGTCTAGGTATAAATAAATAATGAAATAGAATTATTTATACGATATTTACGAGGTATGAGTAGTCTTCATTATGTATTTGTGAATTTTAATTAAGTGTAGGAATAAGATAAAGATACCTAAATGTGAAACATGGATATCTTAATTAGGTATGTGTCGTGATAGAAATGAAATAAGCAAGATCTACCTAAATATGAAGGGGAGTAAATAGATAAACCGATAGATATTTTTAGAGTCGAGAATTATTATTGATATTATGAGTTTTGAACGGAGAAGGAGATGTGAAGCGCATAGATGATTAGTATCTAAGCCATAAATTACGACTCGAAAGGCGGTACAATGTTAGGAAGAGATAGAAGATGTTAAAATGAGATAGAACGACGTTCGGACCGCATCCCTGTGTTACATTGGCGAGAATCTTAGGGGGTGGATGCGAGAGATAAGGAAGTACGTCGTGATTGGAGAATTAGAGATTTTGCCCGCGAAATCTGGTATAAAAGCTCATACATATCGGAAAATTAGGATAATTCAAATTTAGTTGTGAAGGGATACCGCGATTGTTATTCGCGGAAGGGCCGACAGATTAAAAATTCAGTTGAGAAGAGAAATCGCGATTTAGTTATTCGCGGAGAATCGCGAGTAGTATTCGCGAAAAGTGATTTTGTTGTGAGAAATTAATTCGCGGAGATAACTTAGAGATTGTTTGTAGTGAGATCAAATTCATATTCAAATTCAAATTGATCGATCGAGATTGTTATACATAGTCGCGAAAATTTGGGAGAAATTAATAATAAGATATTAATAATCGTGAATAAGAACTAATAATTGTGAGTCAAATGATTCGTAGTGAACAAGTAAACGAATATATCGGTGTGTAATTACACAATACCAATCAACCAACTATTCTAATCTATAGTAAATCATTGATTACTGATTGATTAGCTGTCGAAGCGGTGCGATAGACTTTACTCAATGAGTTGGCAAATTAAAATCATAACGCAAGAAGCCTACGACTAGTGTAAACTGTGTGACGTCGCAGAGGGTCAGAGGTGAATTAGCCAACGGGGAGATTTCACTTAGAAGGGGAGGACACGTGAATGCTGTGCGTCAGGAAACGGGAGATACCTACATTCAGATTTCGATTAATTTTCTTATTTCGCTACTCGAGGTCGAAGGGGAAGATAAGATCTACATACATCGGAGGCGCGGTTAATCATATCGTAAGAAAAATTGTTTTAATTTAAATTTATGTCTACTTTATTTTTATTATACACATTGTTATCAAATTATTGATTGATAATTATTATGTTTTAATGAGTAACTAGTTATTGATGACCTGGATAAATTATTATCGTGGATAGTTACCTTGTTGTGGTATGACTATTAGTTGATTTTGATTTTGTGTATTTAATATTATTTGATAATATTTTGTTTTATGAACAACTGATTATGGATGACTGACTTTAATAATTTTGTGAATCAGCATTTATTATGGTTTATTAGTGGGTTGATTTTTTTTTTATGTGTAAATAACTACCAATTGATACTCTCACTTAATTATAAAATTTTCATGAATAATTGATAGTGAAAATAATAATATTAATTTGTCATACGCAAGTACCTAGCGGTACGACTACTGTCAGGTTAATCTAGCCTTAATTAATCTAGAGCTCGCAGTTTTATGAGACTAGAATAATGTTTCAATTGTTCTCTTCGTATTGATTAAATTGCTTTTTTTTATATGAATGTAACATTACACTGAGTTACATACATATATAAACATGATATTTTCTTAATTTCTCTTGTAAATAATAGCTGTTTTTAATTATATATATTTTTTTTTTTTATTATTATTGACTAACTTATTGAAATTACATTACTATTACTGTATATTGTGGTATTACCAAGGTGGAAACTGTTGAGTAATATTATTGTTTAATTGTGTAAATAAACCATATTTTGTATCAAATTCTCTAGAGTTTACAATTAGTAGAATAGTTAGCATTCCCTATCCCACCACTTGCTTGCATACTTATTGAGTTTCGAAGGAGGAAGAGAGAAAGGCCCTCTCGCGGTTCAAATCCGCAGAGGAAGATATCGTACGGGTTGTTAGCTACCTCCGGCTGTTCGTAGGAGCGGAGGACTGAGGACTTATCTCCATCAGGGTGAGCTAGCCGGGAAAAGAGGTAAGTCCCCCCCCCTTCTGAGAGTAGAGGAGTGAATCCCGGAGGGTAGCGCTGCTGAAAGTCTGGAACTCCCGTATCATATGTTTGGCGCTGTAACGTGGGGCTAGCTTAGACCTGTTATTCAGGTACTAAGCACGAACTGTTGGGGTAACCAGGGAGTTACACCTAAGTTCTCTCTTTTAAGGTTATTACGGCGTAAGCAAGTGGTAGGTGAGGATGATAGGGAAGGTCTAGATAGGTATTGTTTTGTAAGCGTTTGGTATGGAAAGAGGAGTGGATAGAGATAGGGGAGGCCTCTACCCAACCACAAGAAGTAGTTGCTGAATTGGCACCACGGGGAGATTAGTTAGGGGGGTGTAGAAAAGTTAGCCGTGGGGTTTACGGCGGAAGAATATAGCCCCCACTTTTTTTTCAGTATGTTTTTGTGTGTCCCGTAAAAGCCGGGAAAACGAAAAATTACTGCAGGTGGTCAACATGGAACCGTTGACGGAATGTACATAGACTAGGTAAAATGTGTTATAGTGTAAATTTCGTGAAATGTAAATAAATAGGTATAGATTTTTTTTTATTCCAAATAATTATAGGTCGTGTAGAAATAAGATGACTTAGATAAGAAGTTTTAGGTTTAACAAAAATGTATATGTTCTAGGTTTTAGGTATGTTAAATATTTGGTAGGTAAATTATATTAACGGAGGTATATATCTTATATTATTTGTAAAATGTGGAATTAAATTAAATTTAATGTGTGTGATAGCTAACCGAGTTGAACAGTTGTCGGGGATCCGAATGAATGGGGGGGAGCCAGGTGTTGATCGGCAGTAATTGTCGATCGGCGGATTAATTAAGTGGAAATTAATCAGGGTCTTCCCAGGGTCACGTACGCTGTAGAAAAATCCAGAGAGTAGATCTTATGATAGGTGTTTCACATGGGACAGGTGATAATTGGTTCGCGAAACCATATCGGACTAAGTAGGGCACTTAGTCAGTTCTAAAAAGGAGGAATACCTACTTAGGATAGTCTGAGATAGTTAGAAGTAAATTTCACAACATTTAAATAGGAGGGGATAGATTAGGTATAAAGTTATCTTTTAAGATAGATTGAAGTAGCGGTTTTATTATGTGTTTGAAATTTCAAATACTTGTAATTTTCCTATTTTTTATTAATTTATAATGTATATAAATAAGCCTTCCACCTTGGTAATATGTTTTGATTTGATAAGAGTATTGTAAATATCATTAAGATGAGATATGGAAATTGTATTAATGATAATTGTGAAAAGATGAGAATATATACAGGAGTTGAAATTGCTTATTTAAATTAATAGATAAATTGATATAATATAATGATAAGTTTTGCAATTTGTGTAAATAATACGTACCCGTAGTAGGTACCAGGTTATGTGTATATATACTAATAATGATGTATAATCACTTTGTATGTATGTATATATTAATAATGATGTTGATGTATAGATATTGATAAGATGTTGCATAATCACGTTGCATATGTATATATCGATGACGATGTTATGGTTTTATATATTATGATGTAATAAGGGGGGATAGGTACAAATTATGAGAGGGTTAATTCAGCAAACGAGGGTAGCAGATGATTTAAAATTTTGAGATAATTTGAGTATTAGTGTATTTATCCATTTGACGCTAAAAGTTATGATTGGTAAAAAGAGTAAAACTAAATGGATTGGCGCCGGGCACTTGAATCATCTGCACTCTTAAGTTCGTTGGACTAGCACTGCGCATTCCTGAGGCTAGATCAGAGGAAGAGGAACTATAGAGGGTTCTTGAAGTTAGTTAATTATTAGCAATGTTTGCAATAAAAATAAAAATAAAACAATTGTATAACTTTGATAGGAGAACCTGATGTCCAGGTAGATGTTTTGAGTTCTATAGGGGTGTGTAATAATTCAGATTGTATGTGTTTTCTTTCATATGGGAGTTTTTGGTCGCCTGAGTGGGGTGGATTGTTATGGTTCTGTATTTAGAACGACCAAAAATCTCCCAAATACCTACATCTGTATGAGATAAGAAAAAAAAAAATGTGAAATTTTGCTATCAGCGGCAAACTAGATAATTAGTAGAGCAATTATATTTATTGGTGACAAATATTTTGTTTACGAATATTATGGAAATATTTGCATATCTCACGGGGCAATAAACAGATTGCATTCGCACGTGGGAAGGGATGCCGGCATATTCTTTGTGATTTTCTAAGGGGGTCGTAAAATATTATAGAAGATAATATTATTAGGAAGTTCGCATATCTTGTTTTGAAATAATAAACGCGGCTTCCTCAAAGAGAAAAAGACAATATAGAAATGTAGTCCGTGGGAATGAGATATTTTGCTGAAAACAATAAATGCGACAGTAAAATAGAACATGAAAAAAAAGGGGAGCTGATAAGAAATTCTATCTAGGTGGCCAGTAATTATATACGTCACGAAATACCTACCACTAATATAACGCAGTATGTATGTACTTACTTGCGTTATTGGGTGGATTATTAATAAAGAAGTGTTGATCAATCAATTATGTATTACATTATCAGTTGTTGAAAATCATATTGAAATGAATGGAAGGGTAGCCGGATTAATTAATAGGTGTGTAAGGAGGCTTATTAATACACAGGTGAAGATAGAAAGAGAGAATAATTTATAATTACGAGAGATTCGAATTAAAGGATAGAATAATTATAGAATGTTGTTGCAATGAACACAATAAAGTGTGTACGTAAGGTCTGATTTTATTGAATGAATAAGTAGAAGTGAATATAGATATATAGATAATTAATTGATATCGGGAATTCGTTATCAATATTTTTTCTTGTATATTGTATGAGGTGTATGTAAGGCTTTCTTTTACTAATCTTATACCTACTATGATTTTAGGTAATAATCATTGGACGTCTAGGTATAAATAAATAATGAAATAGAATTATTTATACGATATTTACGAGGTATGAGTAGTCTTCATTATGTATTTGTGAATTTTAATTAAGTGTAGGAATAAGATAAAGATACCTAAATGTGAAACATGGATATCTTAATTAGGTATGTGTCGTGATAGAAATGAAATAAGCAAGATCTACCTAAATATGAAGGGGAGTAAATAGATAAACCGATAGATATTTTTAGAGTCGAGAATTATTATTGATATTATGAGTTTTGAACGGAGAAGGAGATGTGAAGCGCATAGATGATTAGTATCTAAGCCATAAATTACGACTCGAAAGGCGGTACAATGTTAGGAAGAGATAGAAGATGTTAAAATGAGATAGAACGACGTTCGGACCGCATCCCTGTGTTACATTGGCGAGAATCTTAGGGGGTGGATGCGAGAGATAAGGAAGTACGTCGTGATTGGAGAATTAGAGATTTTGCCCGCGAAATCTGGTATAAAAGCTCATACATATCGGAAAATTAGGATAATTCAAATTTAGTTGTGAAGGGATACCGCGATTGTTATTCGCGGAAGGGCCGACAGATTAAAAATTCAGTTGAGAAGAGAAATCGCGATTTAGTTATTCGCGGAGAATCGCGAGTAGTATTCGCGAAAAGTGATTTTGTTGTGAGAAATTAATTCGCGGAGATAACTTAGAGATTGTTTGTAGTGAGATCAAATTCATATTCAAATTCAAATTGATCGATCGAGATTGTTATACATAGTCGCGAAAATTTGGGAGAAATTAATAATAAGATATTAATAATCGTGAATAAGAACTAATAATTGTGAGTCAAATGATTCGTAGTGAACAAGTAAACGAATATATCGGTGTGTAATTACACAATACCAATCAACCAACTATTCTAATCTATAGTAAATCATTGATTACTGATTGATTAGCTGTCGAAGCGGTGCGATAGACTTTACTCAATGAGTTGGCAAATTAAAATCATAACGCAAGAAGCCTACGACTAGTGTAAACTGTGTGACGTCGCAGAGGGTCAGAGGTGAATTAGCCAACGGGGAGATTTCACTTAGAAGGGGAGGACACGTGAATGCTGTGCGTCAGGAAACGGGAGATACCTACATTCAGATTTCGATTAATTTTCTTATTTCGCTACTCGAGGTCGAAGGGGAAGATAAGATCTACATACATCGGAGGCGCGGTTAATCATATCGTAAGAAAAATTGTTTTAATTTAAATTTATGTCTACTTTATTTTTATTATACACATTGTTATCAAATTATTGATTGATAATTATGTTTTAATGAGTAACTAGTTATTGATGACCTGGATAAATTATTATCGTGGATAGTTACCTTGTTGTGGTATGACTATTAGTTGATTTTGATTTTGTGTATTTAATATTATTTGATAATATTTTGTTTTATGAACAACTGATTATGGATGACTGACTTTAATAATTTTGTGAATCAGCATTTATTATGGTTTATTAGTGGGTTGATTTTTTTTTTATGTGTAAATAACTACCAATTGATACTCTCACTTAATTATAAAATTTTCATGAATAATTGATAGTGAAAATAATAATATTAATTTGTCATACGCAAGTACCTAGCGGTACGACTACTGTCAGGTTAATCTAGCCTTAATTAATCTAGAGCTCGCAGTTTTATGAGACTAGAATAATGTTTCAATTGTTCTCTTCGTATTGATTAAATTGCTTTTTTTTATATGAATGTAACATTACACTGAGTTACATACATATATAAACATGATATTTTCTTAATTTCTCTTGTAAATAATAGCTGTTTTTAATTATATATATTTTTTTTTTTTATTATTATTGACTAACTTATTGAAATTACATTACTATTACTGTATATTGTGGTATTACCAAGGTGGAAACTGTTGAGTAATATTATTGTTTAATTGTGTAAATAAACCATATTTTGTATCAAATTCTCTAGAGTTTACAATTAGTAGAATAGTTAGCATTCCCTATCCCACCACTTGCTTGCATACTTATTGAGTTTCGAAGGAGGAAGAGAGAAAGGCCCTCTCGCGGTTCAAATCCGCAGAGGAAGATATCGTACGGGTTGTTAGCTACCTCCGGCTGTTCGTAGGAGCGGAGGACTGAGGACTTATCTCCATCAGGGTGAGCTAGCCGGGAAAAGAGGTAAGTCCCCCCCCCTTCTGAGAGTAGAGGAGTGAATCCCGGAGGGTAGCGCTGCTGAAAGCCTGGAACACCCGTATCAAAGTACAATATCTTTTGAATGAATTTCTCATAAATACTAACTTACATACGTTATACAAGTGTAAAAACCCAGTATACAATGAAATTCTATTTCAAAACACAGATTTCAGTACTATTTGTCAAAATTTCTTCTTAAGATCACCTTTTATGGTGAAATTAACTAAACTTTTTTTTTAATCAACCCTTCTAACTACTATAGATAAAAAGATTTGAGTAACTATCAATCGAGCAATTAAAAAAATATTTGCTGATTCAATAAAAAAATATTTTGTATCTACGGAATTAATTAATACAATTACGTAAAATATTTATTTATGAGGTTGTGACTGCTCCTCATAACTTACTTATACTCTGAGCTTTGACTAACTAGAAACAGCTTTCGTTTATAAATAGAAATCCTTGTATCCAAGCTATGTTTTAACATACTGATATGTATTACTTGTAGGTAATCCGACCTACATTTGGTTTCATTGAATGACAAGTACGACACAACTTGTTGCATAGATATTAGCTTTAAATCTCAAATTGGTATACGACTGGTCAGCAATCGACACCGTCTTTATCACACAATATAATCAAGGCTTCTTCTACAAATAGGATATTACTACCCTGCTAAGTAAAAACACAGAAATTAACAATACACAAATGTGTCAGAATCGCAGTTTAATTTTGAAACTACCTTTTTGTGTATATTTTTCAGGTCATTCACTTATGCATAATCATATAAATAGAAGTAGACATTGTCCTAATAAGAGGGAGTATGTATCTTTTGTCAATGAAAACCATAGTCAAATATACCTAGAGTAATTTTTTTTTATTTTAAATTCCAAAACAGTAAATACAAACAAACAAAAGAACAACAATATGGAATATAGACTAGATCTCTTCTGTTTTATTTTTTATTTTTATTATTTATTTATTTTATTCTGCATTCAACATCGGTTACAATATTTCAAATCAGTGCAAAGTATCTTAAAAATATTACTTATACAATTCAATGTACAGAGGGCGAGTTTATCACTAGTATGCGATGTTCTCCACCAAACCCGTATTTTATATAAAATTGCAACAATTGAGTAAATTGCGTTGTTTTTCTAATCTTGAATAGTAGGTATACATTGCTCCAATTTTTTTTTTCAAAAGTATCATCCTTTAGAAAGAAAAATTATTTTGTATAAGTTGTATTAAAATCAGAATATAATAATAAAATATCAAATCCATTCACCCTGTCAAGAGATCTTCTGTAAGGAGGACACACTAGATATGTTATTAATAAGAAAATAAAGTAATTCTCACAATATCTTCAATTGGAAAAGGAAATAAAACTTTTTGAATCCTAGATTCCAATCAAAATTGATAAGGTTCATAAATTGTGTTTCTAATACACTTTGTTGATTTGTTTCAAGGCTTTCACATAAGAAAATATAATTTTGTATCTATTATCACTATGTTTTGAAGTACTATTTATTATCGGTTCTAGTTTGTTCACTTTTCCTTCTTAACTTTTCTTATTGACCGTACTACGCTCAATTAGACATTGATAGCATCGCCCTCAATTCACCAACAAATGTAATCAAACATAATGTACTATACTGTATATATAATAGTATACCAATGTACTAACATACCTCTTTAGTAACAATAATACCCGTAGTCAATTAGAGTTCAAACAATCTCATCAACAAACTGTTTACAGTATTACGATTTCCCTGATTTTATCAAAGTCGGTCAAAAAAACAAAGATATTGAAAGCACTACATAAAGGAATGTACGTACGATGGTCAATAAATTAATCAAAGAGCTTGAAATAATTGGGAGTAGATTTAATTAATAAGTTTGAAACGAAACTAATTGCATGAATCTTTCTATATGTTCAGTTATATTTAATGCTTTTCCTTTATGACTTTGAAAGATATTCAATGAATTCGTCACACATTTGTATAGGTAATGTTAAAAAAACATTCAAAAAATATTGGGAATACTTGGAATATAAAAAAAATCCACTTATTTTTTTTATATTCCAAAAGTTTCGAATAATAAAAAGCCTATCCTGATTATTTTTATAGTTTACATTACAAAGAAAATATTCTAAATGTTCTAGCGAATAATTGATTGAATAATTTCAAAAGAATTAATAACACTGTTATATTTTCACTATATTTTATTAAGACTCTCACGTTTTCACCCACTTCAGGGAGCATTCTCAAGAGAGCTCTTAAGATAATATTCTTTAGAATGTACTCTTGAGAATGCCCATTGAAATGGGTGAAAACGTTACAATCTTAATAAAATATATTGAAAATATAACAGTGTTATTAATTCTTTTGAAATTTTATTAAATAAAATATAAGAATATATTATTGAGCACTGTTTAATTTCAACTTTGTTAGGTTAGATACCGAACGTTTTCTCCTATACTTGTAGGCATCTTCAGGGAAAATGAAATCTAAAAAAATTGTGAGAGCTATTGTTCATGTTGTGAGAAGAGTACAGGTAGTGGGAGGATATTTCATTTAATAAAATTAAAAATGGATTTCCCTAGTGTAAGCACAAAAACTCTTGAATTCTTTTTAAATTATTTAATATGAATTTTCACAGTGTAAACACAAACACCCTCCAACAATTGTTATAATTTATTTACATATTTAAAAGCTGCAGGGAAACGTCCAATATTACAGGTTCCTACAAAGACATATAAGTATGCATAAAGATTCGTTTTTATAAACCTATGTACCTAAACCTATCTAAAGAAAAAAACCCTCGATTCATCATATTTAAAACGAGCAACATTTTACTGTTACTCTTAAAAGCTTGATTCAATGTTTCAAAAAATAACAAACTAAGAATACTTCAATCAAATAATAATATTATATATTATGACATTATTCTACTACAAGTTGAGGGTTAAACTTTTACGGGGGAAGACGTTGTGCAATATGCCATCAAAATACTCTTAAGGTTGCAATATACAAAATGAAAGATTCTATCTCATATATCAAAATATTATCCATCATATAAAATCTCCTCAAGAATGTGTTCATATATTATATTTTCAAAGAAATTCTTCTCAACGTCCATTACTGCTATTATTTGGTTTACGTACGTGTCTTACAATAAAACAATATTATGAATCATTCTCACTGTCACAATATGACAATTTCGTAATTTAATAAAACTCTTTACTCGGACGAAAAATACTTGAAAAATTCTTCAGTATTTGAAATATCTATATTATGTTGGTTTCTGATGTCTTATGTACAAGTTACACAAATCACTCGTACCGGGTGGAATTCCTGTGAATAATATGTATAAGTTAAGAGTCTGAGGTTGTAACTGACAATGTTTTTATAAATCAATATATCTCTTTTTGAATGTTTTAAGTATTTTATGCACTTCCGTTACTTGATTATTTAAATAATATGGTATGTTAGGTTTGTAGGTAAGTATGGTAGGTTTACCGAAATCGATCGGGATTTAAATAATCAAGTAACGGAAGTGCATTTTAGAATACTTAAAACATTCAAAATATCTCGAAACTGTTTCATAGTTAATCCTTCTAAAATATATAATATCGATACATATATCTAATTGCTAACACTCTTTTTTTTAACCATAATGTTTAATGAGACGTATATGAACCTAGTATTTTGCTTTTTTCTATTTTCGTGCTTTTTTCCTGTTAGTTATGAATATATTTTATATCTACATAATAATACATTAATCTTTAAAGAATCATGTATTCACATTACTGAAATTACACGTCAATACAGTCCAATGGATTCTTGAAGCTGATTAAATATTAAGAGAAGAAATCAAACGATTTAAAAAAATAAAATTGAATATAAATAGTTGACCATCTATCTATCTTTATTCTTCGATTACCAATTTATCATTCAATCGACTTTCGTTAGTTTTCACGATAAATTAAAATTGATTATATTCATTCAGACCAATTATTTTCTCGATATCTAAAAATTGATCTCGTGAAAGAATTATTCTAAGACGTCTTATACCTACCCCATGATTCACTCGTGATTTTCTCCTACCCAATCAACCCCACACACACAATAATATATCCTGTCTATCCTACTTTCGTTTTACTGCCCACATACAACTACCTACTTACTTAATCTACTTCCAACAATCTCCTTGTCTTTTCTTCAATCTTTTCTGACCCCATTTTCCTTTTTGAATTAAGTAAATGTTTATATTAAACATAAACATGTCATTTTTTCCTCTGCGTCTGATGTGATCATATCGAGTTACCTTGCATCTATCTACAAACAAGAATATTATTACTTCTGCTATACCTACGTTTGTGGGATGATTAATTTACGAGAAGTCTTTGTTGTTGCATCTTAAAGAAAAGTGAATTATTCTTAGATGCATTTTTATTATTTCTGTTCAATTCCTTGAATATTATTAGCGTTGTTTACATTTTATTTAGAATTATTCTATTTTATTAGTATTTATTTTATTCTTCTTTCAAAAATTTAATTTCAATTTATTAAACTCAACAACTACTTATTTGGAATAATAAAAAAAATATTTTTAATTTCAAATATCTTTAAGTTCTTTAGTCAGAGATCTGATAAATATTATTAATTCAAAATGTTGCATTCGGTTGCATTAATAAGTTTTTGTTTCTTAACAAAAGTTTATTGGTAGATGAAGCAGAAATTACAAATCGTCAATTTTGTGTAATTTTTCTTTTTTAGGTCTCTCTCTGATAACAAGTTGGAAACCATTCTGCCCGGGGTTTTCGATATTGTGGACAAATTAACAAAACTTTCCCTACACAACTGTGAGCTTACTGAAGTACCATCGGAAGCTTTTAAGCCATTGACAAAACTCACATATTTGTAAGTAACTTCGGATAATGATTTAGAGACAAACTGGCTTGTATTGCTTGCTACTCGCATGTTGTATTCTTGCTAAATTTATATCCTCAAATTGCTATTTTTATCTTATTAGCTTCAAATGTAGCTCTGATTATTTAGTAGAAATATTTTCCTTTGCTT
Organism: Athripsodes cinereus; assembly: GCA_947579605.1. Taxonomy (NCBI): domain Eukaryota; kingdom Metazoa; phylum Arthropoda; class Insecta; order Trichoptera; family Leptoceridae; genus Athripsodes; species Athripsodes cinereus. Next base: position 28,208,345 of record OX388309.1, read on the forward strand.
TTTGCTAGCATAAGAACTCTATTATTCTACAAACAGTATCTTAGCATGCCTTAGTTACCTATTATGATTCTTTGTAGTATTTTTAGTCTTTGCAAATATATTTTATACCACAGCAGCCTGTTATTTTGAAAATATAAAAGAGATTTCTAAAAAAGCATGATCTGGCTAAAATGAATGCATCATGAGATATAAAAAAAGTCAGATTCCCGATTCAGACATAATAAAGCAGTTTTGTCAAATAAAATAGAATAATAATAGTTTTAGCTTAAATGACCCAAAATTGACATCATAACATTGGGTAGTTTTTTTTATTACTCAACAAACAGCAAACAGTGTGCCGAAAGTCTTTTTTTTATGGTGGAATATAAAATATATGTATTTTCATTGTATAGTATTATATTACATAGCCTAGTTAGGAAAACCCCACAAATTGCAAAAAGAAAAAAACATCGTTGATGTGCATCAGACAAATTCCCCTTTTGTTGTTCAGCTATAAAAAGTTTTCCACCCCTCCCTCTCTCTATGTAATGCACCTATTCAACTTTGCGTTTTTACTTTCAGCGATACTTTTGACAAAAGGAAAACGAAAAATCTTTCTAAGCTTTTTGTAATTTTTTCCAAGTTGAAATTTCTTTTGTGCAAAATACTATTTGCCGATAAACACAAGCAATCCTTGAAATATTTCATTCGAAAGCCTAAATACTCGACAGCTCGACTCTCTTTTTTTATTTTCAAACGAATAATTTTAACAATTAATATTAAACGACTAAATTAAATTAAAAACTTGAAAACCAGCAAAGAAATAATAATTAAATTAATATTATTTCTATATTTGACATGACTTTTTTTTCACTATCGCAGAAAGAACTGGAAATGTTTACAAATATACCATCGCAGCATATCCCACAACAGGTAGCAGACCAGCTACATGTAATTAACATACAAACTGTCCTCTCCGCGCCTATAAAAATTAATATTAGATATATTTATATTCTCAAAAAAACTGTTCACTTTTTTGATTTACATGAAACTGAGCAGCAAAAATCCAGAAAGTTTTAAAAATACATTGTGCAAAAATAATATAATTATTTTTTTGAAGATCACGAAATCTTAAATTTGGTTAATATTTCATAAAATGAGAATAATTTTTTGTTCAAGAAAATATTTATGAAAATATCAAGATGAAAAAACATACTTTTTTACTTTTCTTGTGGCTTGGTGTGTAAGTTAATCTTCATCCATGTGGGCTGCATCATACACTCTATAGTCTTGGCTCTAGCGCTGATAGCCAGTTCACCGCCTCACATAAAATATTGTTTTGAAAATGACCAGCATTCATAAAATTCCAGATATTTCAGCTTAAAATCATACAAATCTTTATTCTTAGACTGACTGTATTAGGGGATACATTGTAAGATGCAAAGCCCATTTCATTTTCAAAGGAATACCGATACGTTTCTTTTTATATGTTTGTTGTTTTGTTTAGTTGGTATCATTGTTATTTTGTTTCTTCTTGTTTCACAGTTGGTAACATTTTGCTTATTCTTTTCAACATTTTACTCGGGTGAAAGTCATACTTTTTTCCCTTATAAACACTCCATAAATTTGACGGTGACCATAATTGTGAAAGAAGTTGTAATTATTTTGTTGTTTTTATTAATTTGACAATCAAAACGTGTATCAACATAATTTCGACATAAATAACCTTATACAATGGTTTACTGCAAAAATAATATCGACAAACATGGAAAAATAGAATTAACAGATGTATCTATATCACGTGTTCGAAAAAATTAAGACATTTGACATCTTAATTTAGCAATGAGATTTGTCATCCATTATGCATGTCTTGATTATATATTGGCGCGGAGAGGACAGCTTGCATGTTTATTATATGCAGCTGGTCTGCTGGCTGCCCCACTTGTAGAATATACCGTGATGGTATAGTATATACTAATACCTAAACTATTTTTTTGTATACTTATTAATAAAATGTTAAATTAAATAAAAATATCCGACATTTTGTGAGTGGTGCATTAATACCAAAACCTATCCCTATTTCATGCATTTTTATGGTCACCCTTCACAGACAAGGTAAGACTTTATACGTCTCGGTTAACTAACTGATGAAATATATTACAAATTTTATCATCTCCATCACTTTTCTCTTTGCTACTCTTTCATTTCACATATATAATCATCCAGCTATCCTTCTCTTCATTGGACAAAGATAGTATTATTTTTATTATCTCTTACATAGTACACTATATGTTCTGTCCTTATCTTTTGATAATAATCAATGAAATTGAAATAATGTGTAAAACAATTGAAGAAGGCAAATAATAAAAATGTACATTTTATTCACCAGTCAATAAAATCACAAGATAGACAAATTCTATTATCACATTTCATTGAAAATATTCTCTCAATAATAAAGCGATTTTATTTGACGCTTAAAAAGAAAGTCTTTACTGTTTTTTTTATATTTCTCAGACACTTTATTATTTTATTTACACTTTCGTATTAAGTTTGTCTACCTAATCCTAGACAGACATTATTATTCCACATTCAATTTCTATAAAATTCACCTATTATTATTTAAAAAAAAAAAGTCGATACGTTAGGTTCTGCTTCGTATTTACCTTTCTCACATTTGAAGTTTTATTTATATTTTGCAAATTTATGAAGTTTTGGTGAACGCATCAAAACTTCGATTATTTTGAATTATTTTTATGTAGATAGTAATATTTTATCTGGAGAGTAACAATCCGATTTTATTTAGCACAAAAATAATTATTTGCATTTTCGTACCCGTTTGACATGTCACAACTCATAAGTAGGTACTTCAATTTGTACATTTGACTAATTTGTAGGTTAGGTTAGTTAGGTAGTCTGGTGTTTTTTTCTTTCATTAAAAACCACATTTATTGACAATCATTTCATTATCATATAATTTCTTGGGTGAAAAACTATATATGTAAGTAATTAGGTACGTGAATATACCTATTTAGAAAATTCTCATTTTTTTTTTTAAATTCACCTCTCCTTAATACTACTTATCCATATTTAGAAACAACTTATCAAATGTGTAAATATAGATAGTCCTGTTTGTGCTAAAAATATTATATCTGGATTACATGGCCCATCGCTCTACTGAAAATTCGTAGTGATTTACAATTAATACTCCCCTTCACACGAACCCCAAAAATTTATTATCTTAAAAAAATTAAAAACTTTATTAGTATTAGTATTCAAAAAATTCATTTATATATAAACATATTTGTTATCAATAAAACACTGTTTTACTTTTCACTATTAATTTATTATTACTCAAGCGCTTTCGTCAAGTTAGCTTGACATTTTCAAGAGAACTAATTACAAGAAAAATTTTTTCTTTTACAAATTTGCATGGAGCAGAATTATTTCAAGTTCAACGATAAATTTTATAAAATCTTAGATGCCTTACCAATGGGTAACCAATTGAGTCCTATCTTATCGGAGATCTATATGGATGAATTTGAAAGGATATTATTCTCGTCAAATAATTACTTGCTAAAGTTTGTTTTTAATTATTTCAGATATGTGGATGATATTTTGTGTGTTTGGACAGGTACCCATAGACAGCTTGATATGTTTGTTAATTTTATGAACTCAATAAATCCTAACCTGCAATTCACTTTAGAAATTGGATCAAATAATATTCTTAATTTTTTAGACTTAAAGATAATGATATGTGATAATAAATTTAAGTTTGGCATATATAGAAAACCCACTTATACGGATAATATCATTCACGCATCATCAAATCACCATATTAGTCATAAGATGTCTGCTTTTCACTCAATGTTACATAGACTCTTAAATATCCCTTTAGAACAAGATGAATTTTCTTCAGAACTAAATATAATCAAATGTATAGCCAAAAATAACGGATACAATGTGGAAGATATGCACCCATTGTAAAAGATAGTGATAAGAATTGGAGAAAGATTTTGTACGTCAATAGTTTGACTGAAAAAGTAAATAATATTACAAAACCATATTTTAATCCAGCATTTTATACCAACAACAATTTATGCAAACTTCTTTTTAATAATAAGGACCGTAACAATATAATTAATAGCAGCGGTGTCTATTGTATTGATTGCAATGATTGTGATGCCAAATATGTCGGACAGACCAGTCGATCGATAGGCACTCGTATCAAAGAACATTCCAGAGCACTTAGGGGTTTATCTAATTGTTCGGAGATGGCGGATCATTGCATTAGTCATAATCACAATTTTGATGTGAATAGTGTAAGGGTCCTACATTCAGAAAACCGGTATGGAAAATTAATTGCTTTGGAAACATTGGAAATACATAGAAATATTAAAAATATAGTAAATATTAAAATACCCCATTCATCACCATTGTTGAAACCAATTGTTCATCCACCATTGTCTTAACTACTCCTACTTCCTTACCCCTTCTTTTCTGTTTTTAGGTACCTACATATAAAAAATATTGTTGTTGCATGTGACTTTAAGAAAATTTTTTCTTGTAATTAGTTCTCTTGAAAATGTCAAGCTAACTTGACGAAAGCGCTTGAGTAATAATAAATTAATAGTGAAAAGTAAAACAGTGTTTTATTGATAACAAATATGTTTAAAATGTCTTTTCACAATGTGAACACACAAACTCTAGATCATTTCATTTATATATTGTAATTTCTATCGAAAAGTCTTAAAAAATTCGACGATATTAAATTTTCTCGTAGGAATATACACGATACGACGTTGCCATGTTTAAAAAAAATCGTTCAGGGAATTCATGCAACGTTGCACAAAATTTACATTTTTAGATGATGTTTTTGGGACAAACAATATCCCTTTGTGTCCATACAGATACATAAAAGAACGACATCGTCAGTACTTTAAGTTGTATTTGCATAGAAATGCAACTTGAAAGCATGTATATATTTTCATTCGATTATATCCCTCCGAATCCCTTGATACGCATACTAAAGACCAATAATTATTTTTCTCCCTTTTATGGTAAACAAATTAAATGGTTAAGTTTATTAAATTTTCTTGTATATAAATTTCAATATGCTAATGGAATTCCCAATGTTATTCAATATGTTTATAGATACCAATCCCGTGGAGTCCATGGTAAAAAATATGTCTCCCACCTTTTTCTGCCAGTTTTCGAGTGTCCTGGAAGAGGCAGATATTCGTAAAACATCATGTTTGAGACATTTAATGTCTTGAATTCAGCAATGAACTATGCCATCCGTCCTGAATGTTTTAATTTTAATTAACACAAAGGGGACAATTTGGAGGTTTGTTACTTACAGTTGGTCTGCTGGCTACCCCACGTGTGGGAAACGTCGTGATGGTATGAATGAACAATTCCATAATTTTAAATATTAACGGAGAATGAAGAATGCAGAAGTCTGGGAACTTTCATTAATCCGATTCTAATTTCAACACAAATAAATTCGTCCACACAAAATTTACAATTTTTAGCAAGCCTTTTCTCGTACTATTATTAAACCAACCTTTAATCACATGTGAGATCAGATCCCGAAGATTGGTATAGCTTGGCCACGTCAGTAGATCCGGAGAAGAAGGGGCGACTAAAGGTATTCTGCAGGATAAGTATACCCGAGGGCAAAAGACCGAAGACCAAGATAAAGATTGTCAGATAACATCAACAGAGATCTAGAGGAGCAATCCATTGCTCAAGATAGAAAGGCTTGGAGATCTATTGTTTTGGAGTCAAAGGTCCCACAAGGGATATTAGGCCATTGGAAGTAAATAAGTAAGGTTTTCTTGTACCTACTTCTACGTTTTAATAACCTAAGAAGACGAAAGACGTTTATCTCGTTTTAAAATCAAAGTGAAAGAAAACGCTTGTTGTAATTTATTCAGATATGTTTAAAAAACACAATCTAATAAATATAATGGAGAGGTATTGAGTAATGTAATAATAAATCAACGGATCGAAAACAATAAATTCGACATCCCTTTCGCGACATTGAACAGGCCATTGCAGAATATTTATGTAATGGCGTGGAAATTATAGACTTTTTTTTAATCTATCGTAAAATATCTTTTTACACAGACATCATTTTGTACCCGTCTCTCTATTGAATTGTAATAATATATTGAATTTTACTTGCGATTAAACTCGTTTATTTTTTATTTTTTTTAGCAAATAAATATTATATTGTAATGAATGTAAAATATTACCAGACTGAATAAGCTCATGAATAAAATTTTCTTTCTTAATTATTTTTTAATAAGGTTAATAGTTTCCCTAGATAAAAGAAGCATTAAAAAAACACATATTTGTAATTTAATATAGATCTATAATGAAAATAAATTGAAGGAATTGGTTCTATTTTATATAAATTCAAAATTTTATGCAGCTGATCTGCTGGCTACCCCACTTGTGGGATATGCCGTGATGGTATAGTATAGTATAGTATTTTATATAAATTCCATAACCTCGTTTTTCGGAAGTGGGCTATTTTTTTATTTTATTAGTAAAATAGATAATGGGTAACCTTAAAAGTAGGTTTTTTTTTTCATTATCTGTCTGTTACGGTTATTATTATTTGGTACTCCTTACCAGCCCTAAAAAACTTTATAGAAGGGAAAAAATGCATTACATACCGAATTAATTATTATTTTTTTACAATAAATGTAAAAATAAACACATTCGAATTTATGTTAAATATTAAATAGGTATGTAGCAAAATTAAACTTATACAATAATTGTAAGAGAGATTTAAAACAAACAATTAAATATAAATTCTGATAAATATGGTTCTATCGCAAGATGTACCTATTACTTTCAGGGTGGAGTAGAGAGTATTAGGTGTTTTAAGGCTGGCTTTACACCATGGTGACGTTCACCAATTCCACCTTCTCTCATATCATTCAATACGAGTGACTGCACTTATTCGCACCTACTAGGAATCGAACCCAACACGAGTTACGAGTCAAGTGCTCTAATCATTTGGCCACACAGATGAAGATATGGGTAGCCTCTGAGTATTGTCATTATAAACTCCATTTTTTTTCATTACAGCGACCTTAACGACACCTACCTGTATTGTTTTCAACTTTTTAGCCATTGTTCATCACAGGATTCGAACTTTGAACCTGTTTGCTATACAACTGTAAATGTCTTCGTTGATTTTTTACCAGAGAAGTATTATTCATATAAAAAACAAAAAACACAATAAGAAACTAAAAGTATATTATGTAACATTAAAATAAATACAACGAAAATAAATCTATCGACAAAAATAACATACTTAGGTACCTATATCTATTTATCAAAACGTCAAAACTTTATTGTTTTAGAATTTCCTTGTTACTGTCATGTTTTTAGGTATGACATTTATTACTTGATTCTTAATCAATCATTTTTCTTCCATCGATTTCAGTAGATATTAATAATTTTAGGACGTCAATTCATTCCCTAATAGCATTTTCATTGTTTGACGGAAACCGAATATCGGCATCTATACTAGTTTCGGCCAAAACCTGTTTAGGGTAAAGCTTAAAATTTACCCCAAAATATGTATGGTGTATTAATAATAAATAAAAATTTATTTGTAGAAAATAAATCAATACAAACATATCATCGCGACATTTTCCACAAATGTGGTAGCCAGAAAGAATGTTAAAAACATGTTAGGCGTCTTCTCCGTGCCAATAAAAGAAAGGCAGTCAGATGGGTGGCATACCTTATCGTTGAATAAGTGTTTAATATCTTATACAAGACGTTTTACAAAAAACTTCCTTTTACGGGACACTTGAGAGTGAGAAACCTATTCTTTGTGGAAGACTCCATGGAACAAACAATTTAATAGAAATTAAAAAATCATTGGTATGGAGAGGACAGCTTACATGTTTATTAGATACACAGGTCTGCTGACTTCCCCACTTGTAGGATGTGTCGTGATGGTATAGTAGTATAGTATAAAAAAGGCTTGTTTTTTTTTTCTAGAAAAGATATCTTTATTTTTTTTAAGTTAATATTGTAAACATGGTCGAAGTTACCGAAATTGTCTAACTATACTTTCACAACTTATTTTTAGATAATTTTTTTTAAATTTATTTCGAAAAATGGGCAACTTAAAAGTAAAAATGACAATATAATGTAATAAAATTCAACATAATTATTGTACTCAATCAGCCCATCTTTGATTTTATGGTCCTTTTTAACTGCCAATACAGTACAAAACACAAAAAGAGAAAAAAATAAAAACAAAACTTATAAATCTTTCCTGTCTAACGTGGCTCCTGAAAAGGCTCCTGGACATACAGAATACGTCCACTGACCTCACTTTCTCCAAAATATTGTACGTGGTAAGGAATCGGTGTAATGGCGAGCTCTGAGCAACGTTAGTATTTTTTGCCGAAACTAGCCGATACCGATATTTCGGTCACTTATTGCATTATACAAGTGCCTACCTACCAGTGGCGGAACGAGACTTTTCACATCGATCATGCTTAATACTAATATACTGTTTCACTTGAAAACGAGTGGATGTCCTTGAGAGTAAAAGAAAATATAAATGAACATATCGCCAGTCCAGTTCCACACAACAACAAGTCAAAATTATCGTTTTTTTTTATTTAATATTGGTAATTCATAAAATCAACTCTACTCTATCAATTCCACGAACAAATAACTTTAAAAAACATACGGTTCCCGCTTTATAGGTACATTAATTATTTCGTAAATGAAAAATGAAAAAAATATTTTAAAACTGAAGTTAATCGATAGATAATAATTTGTGTATTACTTGATGTTCAAAACCAAAATTAAAATTAATCACAAAGTTGATAACATTTTTTTTTAAGATTCTTTATTTATTTTAGGGCATGCGTTGCATATTTGCATGTATGGAAAGCACGCCACTGTTACCTACCTAGATCAACAGGAATTCATTGACCTGAAAATGTTTTCATGTCATTTTACAGTATAAACAAAGGTTGATAAAATGGTGAACATTTTTATTTAGGTCATGTCATCAGATTAAATACATTCCATGCATTAATACTCACCACTTGTATGATTGGATACAACATATTGTTTTTGTTCAAACGAACATACCCACGAAAGTTATTGTGTAATGTGATTTTTTGAACTTGTTTTCCATATTATGATAGATAGAAAAACATCAGCATCATAGGTACTTGAATTGATAAACTTTAATTTATCGACCGACGGTTATTGGGGGAAGTACCTAAATATTAATAATTTGTTAATAAAACAACATATATAGTCATTCCATTGTTGAATTTATTAATTTGTGAGCTGGCTTTCATGAGCTTCCGCTCTCATGATAAATTACTTGAATTCATGTTTAAATCAATCAGCTTCGCTCTACTTCACTTTCACTGCTGAAGCATAATGCTTAATGTGAAGGTGTTTGGAGAATATTCAAGTTGATTCAAGTATAATATCTAATAGAAAAGCAAGTATTTAGAATGTAATACATTTATTTATTAATACATTCTACAGCCTGAGCCTTTTACATTATTACAATGCGTTAATGTATATATATAATGAGTTACAATCCATTGGATTGGTCTGCAACGAGTTTTGACTTATTTCTCCACTCCTCCCTATTCTCAGCTAGTCTCTTCAACTCCATATATGAGCCACAGCTCATGTCCCTCTTCAATTGGTCCATATAGGCGTCTCTCGGTCGACCTCTGCCATTTGTGCCTTCGGTCCTGCCCTCTGCGATTGCGATGAGCAGTCCTGGGTGCCTGATGTTGTGGCCAATCCAATTAGCTCGTTGTTGGCAGATTCTTTTGAGGAGAACAATAATTGCATATACAGACAACACAATTTGACTAAACATAATTACCGAGTACGAAGTTTGATCCACTAATTATTATCATAAACGCATCCACAGTACCTACATTAATTAGATTGCTCATTAGGGGTCGGGAGACTCATGTTTATTCGTACTCGAAACTATCAAAGAACATTGTTCTCAACTGCAAGACACGTGTTAATTGGCCGGTATCTTAATTAGTAGGAACCTTAAACTTAATTAATTATTTTTATTATTTTTTTCTACAATTATTGAGTTCTATTTTTTTTCTAAAAGAACTTTTTTTTATTTAGTTTTGTACCCGCAACTGTGAACAGAAGTTTCTAGTTTCCTCTGTCTTATTATTTTTCATCATATTTTTAAAGGCTCAGCCATGTAGAAAAAAATAAATAAATAAATAACTTAGTACTTAATTCTCACAAGAGAATTTCATCATCTTGAACTCAATTTGGAAACGCAATAAGAAATTTATGGATATAAAATATAGATTTCTCGCAACAAGTTACTTTAGCCTTACACAATCTTGTCATGGATGTCTTCTGAATACTGAAATATTCACAATGAATAATATAAATCGTGACTGAGATACTAGAAGCTGTAACAGTTGTGTCTGGAGGATAAAAGAGCTGTATCCAGCAAGAGGAGACAGAGGATACAAAGAAACCTGGCGTGCTGGAAATATTGTTTGCTTTTGCATCTTTTTGAACTAGGAATAATAACATGAAGTTCTGCTTGGAATATTCATAAATTATTTCGAAAAGATTTGGAAAAAAATGGATTATTATTTGATGGAAATTGCATTATTGCAGTTTTTTTTGTGTTGTCTGCATCAATGGATTAGTGTTCAATAGTTTGTGCTATAAAAACGAACCAAGTTGATTTCTCTTCATACCAGCAATTGCTGACTGACTGGAGAACTTATAAAGATTTTGAATGGAATATTGATTTGTGCTTGGACTTTAATTTATTAATTTTTCTATAACGTTTAATATTACATTGATATTCGTTAGCGAGAAATGAGATGTTTTCAAAAATGATCATATTTAGGTACCTATCTACTTAATTAAATAGGTTACACTCCCTAATAGAGTTCGCACAGTAACGACGTGTGAACATTGTATCGAATAAAATTTTAATTTTAATTATCTAATTTAAATTTGAACAATATTACATATCGTAGGTACTTACGTAAACAAATAATACCTTTCAACACGGGAAAATTCCGATAATACTGGTAACACTGCAATTAATATTCAAATTTCGAACGGTATCTCGTTTCATTCAACTACAATTATATTTTATGGATCAGTAGATACCTACCATAGAAAATAGAAAATAATGTTGCCATATAGATAATAACATCCACATTAAAAGTAATTGGTAGTTAATAGAAAAACCTAGACTAGATAGCGTCACGTTCGATTTTTTTTCATCATGGCCCTTAAATAAATTAAATTTTCCTGCCATCAAAAAAAAACATCACCATTACATAAATTTCTTAAAGTTACGAATGATTTTTTTACATGTGGTAATCGCTTTCATCCGTCATCGCAAGTAATTTCTTTTGATGAAACATCTATTCACACCTTTTCAATTTGGAGAATTATCCAGTTCTGGAAATTGGATGGAAATTCATAAAGTTTTCAATTGTTTAGATTGTTATGTCCCACATTTTATATCCGAATTTAAATAAACGTATTGTTCTAATTTCAAAATAAGAGCGTTTACTGTCGTTGTTTTGTAACTACAATGGTGTTGCCATTATGTCGGTATAAAATATAATGTTGCAAGAATTTGTAAAATTTATTAAATTGTTTATTGCGCGCCTTCATAGAATTATAATTTTCTGTCGTAAAGTATTTCAAGTTTTCAGGTCATTGTTAGTTTATTTTGTAGAAAATAATAATAATAACTTTTAATTGTTTCATAATTTGCGTTTAATTAATTGAAACACTACGAAAACAGAAGCTGAATTTTATTTCAATTGTTTTTTTTCCATTACAATTCCATTGTACCAGAATAATTATAGCATTCCTCTCTTTATACAAATGCATGTATTAAGACTTAATATTGCAGATACCCTCAATCAAATATATTATATTTATTTATTCATTCTTTACTGTACTTTGATTACAAACAATTACATATACCTAAATAATAATTCAACATCGGTTTCGTTTTGCGCTGTAGAAGATATTAGAGATATTATTATTTAATATCTTAGAAGTCTTGCAAACATTATTGATAAAGTAGTATGGTAACGCTCTTGCCTCTGAGTCACGAGGTCCCAGGTTCGATTCCTAGCCAGGGCAAAATGAGGAATGACCTTCTTCAAATTATCCTGGGTATGGGGGTTACATGTATATTTTGTGTTTAATGCATTATATATATGAGTGTCATCGCGTTAGTATCCACAAAACAAGATTCATATCTTAGTTTGGGACTAGCTCGATCTGTGTGAATTGACTATGCGTGTTACAATATGTGTAATATTTTATTTTATTTATGTACTTACACGTTCTCTTTCTTTTTATTTACAGGAATTTGGCCTACAACAAATTGACTGAAATCAAATATTCTTCTCTTCCTGTCATGCCACACCTGGAAATTTTGTAAGTAAAAGTTAAAACTTTTAAGTGATGAATTATTATTCCATATTTTATTGTAATGATCACGACTTTTATTTTCCTTTCAGATTGCTCAGAAGAAATAGGATATCTAGTATAGATGAAAGAGCTTTCGTTAACTTAACATCTCTGAAAAAACTGTAAGTTTATTGTTTTGTACAGTCTAGGCATACGTTAATACAAAATTAATATTTTCATTTTACATGTTACCTATGTACATTTTACCTACAAGGGATATGAAACGTTAGTTTTTTCATACCTTTCAGGATTTATTTATGGTGTAAATAGATGTGAAGATTGTGAACGAATTATAGAAAAACCAACTGTGTATAATGAACGTGCAAATCGACTGCCCAGTTCCATAACGCAACAAATAGACAATTTCGAGTAAATATATTTATTTCCAAAGTACACAATACAATTATTTTCAATAGACAATACAAAAACAATCATTATAATATTCTACATCCCTAGTAGAGATATCTCGTGTATAGGGGAGATAATGTTTTGATTTCATTAGTAATACACATAATCAACGCCATTCTTTCAATTACACAAACAAATAACTATAAAAAAATACACGGTTCCATATAAATATTTAGTTATGAAAAAAATACTGTTCTCATTTTCAACGCCACAAATAAATATTTTAAATTGTTTAACTTAAGATCGAATCAAAGACAACTTTTGCTTTTAAACATTGCGATTATTATGTAGTATATTTCACTTTCTGTTGTGTTTTGAAAGCATAATATAATTACAATTTTTCAAATATAGAGGACATTGTAACGTTGATAATTAAATTTATTTCACACGCAGAAAGCATTTTATTAAAATGATAATAATATGAAAGGAAATTCTAATTATAGCCTAAATTTCCCAAATATTTTGAAATTTTGTATGTCATCCAAACATTTCGTTACAAACAATGGAGTTTCTACCTAATAATAAATTTGCTAATTCATTGTCAAAATTTTACAAAATTTGTCATCAAAATATTCAGCCAGCTTTTGGTCCAAAATATGTATTATTTTCGACTTTCCTTAACCCACTTTCTAAAAGTTTTGACACATTTTATAAATATTCATTCATTAAGTAGTGATATATATTATGTTTAATGATCAGTAGGTAGGTACATTTGTTTATAAAATAAACAAATTTAACACAGTGAAAACAGTTTGGAATATGGCGCTTTAGTAGCTGCTTGAACCCTCTAACTTTTACATCTTTTTTAATTAGTTTAACTTTTTAATAAAACAATCATAAATTCAAAATTAATAATGCAGGATTAATTCAGACTACAAACAAACCTTAACTTTTTGATACTGGTATTGATGATTCTGGATGATTTTATTTTGACGCCGTTTAACAGACCCTAGATGATGATGGATAACTTGATTTTGTCGTTGTGTCATACTTGTACTTGGACCATCTCAAGGGTGGCAGTAAATAGTCTATCCATCTATACCATCACGCCGCTTCCCTCGCGGGGTATGCAGAAAGGATCGAACGCCACTTCCTTCTATCCTTGTATACCTCTTTCGCCTCCGTCACTGTCATACAATTCCTCATGCATGTTCTCCTTTTCAATGTGCTCAACACGTGACCGTCCTGTAGAATTTGATTAAAATAATCTTATCATTTGATTCTCGGACGTCCACTTCTCCGAGCACCATTCCTCTCAGCCAAATATATCTTCTTGGTCATTTTGACCTCATTCATTCTTTCCACATGCCCAAACCATCGTAACTTATTTACATTCATCCTTGTAATTACACCAACTTTCCTTCCACATTCCTTTCGAATATCCCTGTTACGCACACGATCCCTCAGGCTTTAACCATACATCCTTCTCAACGATCTCATTTCTACTGCATTTATACCACTTTCATCCTTCTTTAACCATTCATTTTTAATATCCATGGCAGCAAAGAGTGCAAACTTCAATTTGCTTTTTACTCAAAGTTTTAACAAAAGCATCAAAATCGAATATTATTACGAGTCGTAGAAACTACAACTATTTTATTCAAAATGACACTTAGTACATAATTATATGCACTTAAACAACTTTATATTTGTAAACACTACAGTGCATATATTATCTATGTGCCAATATAGTTTTATCAACTCTATACTGTATTCACTTGGAACATAAACATATTGTTTCATTCACAATATAATAATATGTGTTATTTTATCTACTTTGCTCGCTCTCCAACGAGGACAAAGTTAATTAAAAAGTACTCATTTCCTACACAGTTACTAATAGTTTGTTTAGAATAATTACCTAGACATTTTTACCTACTTACCTGTTGTTTGCAGAATGTATCAGAGCTTTGAATATTCTTTTATGGATATGTACTGAATACTTTACTAATTAAAATCTTATCAGCTATGCTTCGAACGTATACAATATAACTTTCATCCGTAGGTTTATGTTCAAAGTGTTTTTGTATACTCGTATTTTTAATACCAATAATAAAATTATTTATTTAATTATTTTTTTAAATCTTAAGACTTTAAGTCCCGGGTAAATATTAAAGAATAAGCATACCAGTGGCGGATACAGATGGGGGCACGGGGGGCGCGCTCCCCCCCCCTCTTGCGGGGCCCATTGACGTGACTTTGTATGTGACTGGATATTTTTTTTATTACGATAAAAGTAAAGGTAGCTCAAAATATCTTTTGCGCCCCCCCCCCCCTTGAGTTTTTTCTGAATCCACTACTGAAGCATCCCACAATTTTCTGTAAGTTTTCGAATGTCCTGTAAAAAGCAAGTATTTGTAAAACATCCCCATAATACATTTAACATATTCAATTCAGCAATGGGGTTTGCCTCCTACCTTAAATGAACGACTTACATGTATATTACATGCAGTTAGTCTTCTGGCTAAACCACTTGTGAGAAATGCCATCATAGTATGAACATACAAATGAATGATTACAAAATTTAATCGAGTGATGAGATTATAGCCATAATCATATTCTGATAGTTTTATTTTTCAATCAACTATTTGTCTTAACTATAAATTATAAATATCTTCTTTTTTTTTCTTTTTCAGTGAACTGGATGACAATCTTCTGATGGAAATACCGGTTGCTCTCCACCATCTTCCGGCTCTTCAAGAGTTGTAAGATAATGTTATATTACATAAATATCAAATGATTTAAGTGTAACTCATATTTATGTGTAATTTAGAACAACATAATGTGTGTCTTTTTACTGGCACTTTCAAAACTGTATTAAACATTATTTTGTTTACGTTTTATTTAGGTCCATATCCAGAAATCGTATCAAGTACATCGGCTACGGAGTTCTCCAGAAAGTTTCCAACTTGGTCAGCCTGGTGTTGACAAGCAATCCACTGGTAGGGGTGGATCCTCATTCCTTCAGCTTCCTACCGCATCTCAAATCTCTGTGAGTTCATGTATGCAACGTAATAAAGTTTTAATTTTCGTCATGAAAACATTTCTCGTATTTTCAGATAATACAATGTAAATTGTAATAAATAACAACGTTTTTTTCAGAAATTACAATAACTTTAATTGTTTTCACGCCTTGAAGATAAAATATAGAGATTTGTTGTTAAGGTACTAACTATTTAAATAAATGAAAAAAAAACAAGTTACAATGGTTTGGACATGTGGAACGAATGGATGAGGGAAGTGTGACATAGAGGATATACCGATATGGGAGAGGGGCTGGAACAAAAAGCGGGCGTCCGAGAACCACTGGTCTTGGTCATATGGATCAAATTCTTAAAGACGGGCGTGCGTCAAATAAAAAAAATCAACATAAAAAAATAGAAAAACAAAAGATAGGCAATTATAAAAACATTAACCATGTCAATTTTGTACATAAAATTCATAGTTTAACGAATAAGTAAATTGATGCTTCATCGAAAAATGTGTGGAACAAATTAGGGACGTACAAATTGAACATTGAAATTTACGACAAAAAGAAATGTCAAAATAAACATATAAATTTACAAAAAATAAATATTACCCAAAATATTAGTTTGGATATGTTCTTCTACATCTTTTCGACTAACTTGGTGTCATTTCTCAATTATTTTTTTCGTTTTTGTATTACCAGAACACTTTCCGACGCAAGGGACCTCACAATCTTCCCAAGTTTGAATGGAACCAGCTCTTTGGAAACTTTGAAACTGGACAGAGCATCGTTGGAAGCTGTGCCTCATACATTGTGCAGGACTTGTCCTAAACTAAAAACACTGTAAGTATACACCAACACCTACATATATACTTATCGCAGACACAATATTATAATGCTAGAAATATTTTTTTTATCATTTAAATATTCATTAGGGAGGGATATGCCGTGATGGTATAGATAGATATATTATTTTCATTAAAAATCTCATTAAAGGTAAAAAAAAACATCTTTTATTCAATATCGACTATCGACACAATAAATCAATATATACAATATTATATTGGTAGATGCTTTTTTCTAATCTTCGATAAGGACTGAAAGCTGATATCTGGATTCACAGGATATTATTTTGCTGTATGAAATGTGTAATTCTTTTTAAATATCTGCAAAGCTGATTAAATTAAAAACCCATGCTTTCTTTTACTGTATTGATTTTTATCGAGAGTTTGACAATGTCTTTAAAAGACGAAAGATGTCTCTCTCAATAAAAATCAAAATAGTAGAAGGAGTTTATCGGTAGCCTGGAGGTAGAGTCTCGGCCTCTTGAACAGGAGTTCGTAGTTCGATCCCAGGTGCCGGCAAACTCCCCTTTCACAACACAAGCTTTTAGTTTACCGTGAAAGGTGTATAAGTTTGTATTTGGGTTTATAACAAAACCCAGATATATATTTAAAAAAAAAAACATTTGTTTATGTAATTGTACTGCCTAAACACCGACACAGTAAATATCTACAAACCTCTTTAATAAGACTCATATTTTAAAGACAAGACTTAGGCATGGGGACTTATGCTTTGAAAGAGTATTTTTTTCTTTGCGAAATCCCCCATAAAGAATAGATTTCCCACTCTTTACTGTAGATTGTGACTGTCCTATATAATACATAAAACATCACAATGTAACATATCCAATGTAGCGATGAGGCATGCCACTCATTCTGAATGCCTTTCCTTTTTTATTGACACGGAGAGGATTATTTGAATTTTTTTTTTTTAATTTTTTATTTATTCTTTTTGCACATCATCATTACATAACAGTGTTAACAATATAATATAAAATTTTAAAAACTAGGACGATGTGCAGTGGCGAGATTACTACGACTCGTCGACATAAACCTACTAAAAACAAATTTACTTATTTACCTACTACTTATTACATGCAGGGTACTCCACTTGTGGGATGTGCCGTGATGGTATGGTATTTTTTAATCAGTATAAATTTCTGCTTGCCTATACCAACTTACATACTTGTAGAGGAAATAAAGTAATAATAGATATACCCAACAAAATACACTTTTATAAAAGAAGTAAGTATCCATATCACATTACCAAATGACTTTTTGATGAATCTGGGTAGGTACTGTACTGCTTATATTATTAGGTATATTGTAATCCTTTCTTTACAAAATACAATATTAGAGTAGAATATATACTATAATATACAGTTGTTACCTATGTATCGCGGACTAAATTATGAAATAATGAATTTCTTCCGAACGGCAACAGTACCATCTGTGTTCAAGTCATTGTACCTACCTATACTATAATACATATTATTACATATCTACAACAATAATATCGAATGTCCAGCTCCATAACTCAACAAGTAGAAATGTCTCATATTCGAGAAATTGGCATTTTTGTAATTTTGGTATATTTATATTATTTATTTATTTATTTCACCTCATAAACGGCAAAGCCTTTAACAATATAGATCAACAGATATCAGTTCAAAAATTACAGATAAAATAGACACAGAATAACACAAAATAAAATAAATATTTATCAATGATAAACACAAACAGTAATAGGTAAAAACTTATTTCAACAAAAACACATTATGATAAACTCAACAGAAAGTTAAATCTAATATATAAAATTCTCGTCTCACGGTGTTTGTTATCATACTCCTCCGAAACGACTGGACCGATTTTGATGAAGTTTTGTGTGCTTATTCTTGACACAGACAACTTTGTTGAAGATAAAACATTATCATGTACAGCGTCCTCGAGGTGCTATGGCACAAAGATGGCGCTTTAAATACTCTCCGTTTATTATTATTATCTCATATCTCATTTATTTAACAAAACAATATAAGATTCTACATTTTTAACACAATATAAGATTAACAATAAAATTTAAATATAACATTAAATAACAAAAACCATCAAATATTAAAATAAATTTATATTCAAAATGTAGAACCCCAACATTATTCGAGTTGATTCTTCCATGATGTTCTATGAAATAGTACAATCATGGGAGATCACTTACAGAGCTACAGGGACAAAAACCGAATATTATTATTATTATTATTATCGGGTAGGTCTGAGAATCGGCAAACATTTATTTTTCATACCCCTTAAAGTTAAGGGTGGTCCACCCGAATTAATTTATTTTTTGGACAATTTTTTTTTTTTGGTAAGGCATTAAAAAATATATACAGCCCTAAATTTTTACCCTTCTACCATCAACCCCTATTTATAAATAACGATATTAGAAATCTAGAAATAATGTATATGGCAAAACAACATTTGCCGGGTCAGCTAGTATACTACCTATATAATAATCGCACTTTAAAGACATTTATTTTGACTTTGTTTCGTTCGTTGGTTTAACAATTCGAAATATTTAATTGTGGGATTGAAAATAGGCACATTCTATTTTTCTTTATATTTAACATAATTAATTGACATAATAAAACTTAATATTTAACATAATTATAATGGGAACCTTGTATTTTTATTAATAATTATTTTTTTGTGGAATTGAAAGAGTGGCGTTAATTTTATGTATTGCCAATTAAATCTAAATTTTAGACTTGTTAAGTTATAGAACTGGACAGACGATTCGATAAAATATTTTACGTACCCATATTGGCCGAACCTTTGCATGTTGATTCATTACAATATTCTGAACTAGAGTAATTTGTAAAATTCTTGATAAATTTATTTTTGCAACCAACCTAATCTAGCATACCTTGCGTCATCAAGCATATTATGTGCACTGTGAGTTTGAGGGGGAATTTAAATGAGGATGTATTTAAAATTCAAAATTAAAATATTGATTCTTCTTCTTCTTCTCTATGTGTCTTGTCGGGTCCCCCCGACGTTGACGACCACTTGGGAGAAATCCATCCTGTTCTGGACAGCACGAAACAGCTCCTCCACACCTCTCATCCCGGTCCACTCCTGAATGTTCTGGAGCCAGGAAATCCGCCTTCTTCCAACCCCTCTACGGCCCTCAATCTTCTCTTCTATGATTAGTTTTAGGATGGCATATTTTTCTCCTCTCATTATGTGACCAAAATATGAAGTTTTACGGAGCTTGATTGTTGTGAACAATTGTCTATGAGCATTTGCTCTACATAATACTTCAACGTTACTTGTCATGTCAGTCCAAGATATTCTCAACATTCTTCGGTGGATCCACATTTCAAACGCCTCCAAGCGGTTAATAGTATTAACCTTGATTCTTAAGTTGATTAAAAAGTATCCCATTTTGCCCTAACGGTTCATTATTCGATTAAACGCTATTGCAAAAAAATGTTTCGAAAGAGTGAAGAAGTTACATACAATTATTAAGGCAACAAAAATGTAACAAAGGTTCTATTCTTCTCAAGACTCTCCACTCGTTTGCGAGTGATTTAGGGCTAGTAACAAAGGTTGGGTGTATGAAACTGTAGAAATGGAAATTATATTCGCCTATACCCATACCATCGCAGCATACCTCACAAATAGGAAAGCAAGTAGATTAACTGCACATTATAAACATACAAGTTGTCCTTTACGTGCTAATAAAATAATTAAGGCATTCATCTCATCGCTGAATTGAATATGTTTATTTATTTATTTCACATCAACAGTACACTACAAACAATATAATATATACATAAAAAAAATGTTAAATGTCTTATCGTGATGTACCAACACCTGCCTTTTTTCAGAACACTCGGAAACTTACAGAAAAGGGTGAGAAACCTATTCTTTACTGGGCGTCTATATAACTAAACACTAAATTTTGAAATATCTCCAAAAAAAACAAGTCAAACGCATAGTAGAGAAGTAGATTCATCTCGAAGTTGGGAATATTTATCATCCTCCTTCAATTTATTTTTTGCATCTGTTAAACACTCAAAAACGTGTATACATATAAATGTAATTCAAAATAGTATTAAGGTTCATTAGTTTCATAATAATACACTTTTAATACCACCGGATGAAAATTAAAATTAATTACCGGGCAAGTCGGTTACATTCAGTATTTTAAAACTAATTATTTAAACCTTTAAAAACAGTTAGTATCAAAGGATTAATTGTAGGCAGTAATGGTAAGCAGTTGTGGATATTCTCATTACTTTGTTTTTACTGCGGAAAAATAAACATTTTTTCTTACATTTATTCTCTCAATTACATGGAGTATCTGGCAAAGAATTGATCCCTCACTATTTTCCGTAAGTTTTCGAATGTCCTGAAAAAGTTGGTGTTCGAAAAATAATGACTTTTAACATCTTAAATTCAGCAATGAGTTTTGCTACCAATTATGAATGTCATAATTTTTGTTGTCACGGAGATGACACTTTGTATGTTTATTATATTTATTTATTAATTTTACACAACAAACGGCTGCACCAGCCTTTACAAATAATAGGTACAATGAAAACAAAACAATCAAGCGAAACAATGTATACTCGATAAAGAAAACAATATGCAGCTGATCTGCTGGCTACCCCACATGTGGGATATACCGTAGTGGTATAGTAGTAGTTGATAATAAATAAAATAATATAAAGTAATTACAACTGCATTTTTTTATTTTGAAACGATTAGATGAAGCCGATTATACTCGTTCAATGATATATTTTAATTCGATATATTAAAAAGAAACTAATAATCGAAAACAAAACAAGTCGCGTAACCGGATAATATAATACAATAAAATAAGGATACATAAAGGACTTAACAAGGATTAAGGAGGTACTCGTATTTATCGGAGTGAAACGATACTGGGCTTATTTATAGACACTTTATACTATGCTGGAAGTAACTACATAATTAATGGAGATGTAGGCAATATTATATTCTTTAGATTATAACAATAATACCCAATCATATGTAATAAATATATTATGTTTATTTGTAGATACTAATTGTCTCGATACATTGTAGATATCCTTATAGCGTAGGGTGGGGTGTGACTTTTTTTATTTATTTCATTTATTTATTCATTAGTACGTTGATCGCAAAACATAAAATTTTATAGAAAAATGCATTCAAATAAGGTATCACCAATATCAATATTTTCACAATATAAAGATATATTAAATGACCATAAAAGTACGCTAGAAATTCAAAGGAAGAATTGGCAATACGGCCAAACAAATCGTGCAGCCGAAATAATTTCATATCAAACAGTCTTTAACAAAAGTTGGTTTAAATAAATTCGTTCGAATCTCCCTCAAGTCCCTTGTGCATTGATAAATGTATATAAATAAATATTGTAATTACTATTCCGGAGTTCGGAGGGTCGAAGAGCTGTTCCGGCTGGCACAGGACAGAGAGGCCTACGCCAGGGTCATAGCCGACGTCGGGGGGACCTGACATGGCACTTTGTCAAGAGAATTACTATTTCCTTCTATCAGTGCCGTATCAGGTCCCCATGAAGTTTGTTATCACTCTGGAGAATGCTTCTGTGTTCCGCGCTGTTCGGAGCAGCTCTTCCACCTGTGTTATTTCCGTCCATTGTCGTATATGACACCACCACGACATTTGCCTCCTTCCCACTCCACGACGTCCATCAACCTTGCCCTCTTATTATCAAAATATACAGAAGCCAATATTTATCGCCTCGCAGAATGTGGCCCAAATATGAGATTTTACGAACCTTCATGTTCGTCAGGAGCTCTCTATTCTTATGCCCTCTACGTAGGACTTCTGTATTGGGCACTAAGCCTGTCCACGGTATTCGAAGCATTCTTCGATGAATCCACAATCTCGAATGCCTCTAACCGGTTCATTGTGTGAATTACTGTAATAAGAATTTTATTCAAGACTAGACAGGTATTGTAGATACTATTTATATAGTTCTGGAGTTATGGTAGTCTCGTAGTCGTTAGCTAATCTGGAGTTAGCAGTCTTTAGAGCTGATTGATGGTCCTGTCTGAGTGCCTTAAAGAAGAAGAATGTTACGTACGCTTTCCTAATGTGCGATGTTTAATGGTTGTTAGGAAAACAGCTTTTAGCACTAGAGATTAGATTATATGCAATTTATAAAAGCTAAAAATATATGCATCCAAATTTGGAGGAAAATGCTGAAAATATACTACTAATATCTACTATTATGACATATCCTACAATAGAGGTAGCCAGCAAACCAGCTGAATGTAATAAACATACCTACAAACTGTCCTCTACGTGCCAACAAAAAGACATTCAGGACGTGTGTCCAACCTCATCACTGAATTTAAGATATAAAATATAGGTATTTATTTTTTCAATCACCTGCAGCCTTTTACGGAACACTTAAAAATCTTACGGGAAAGAATCTGTGATCAATTATTTGCCGGGTTTTCCACGGAACAACTTAATAGTAGGTATGCATTGAAATATACAAGTTAAAGAATAAAGATATGCAGCATAAAATATCTAGGTACTTATGGCTATTTGAATTCATGATTTGTCAAGTACCTATATACACAAAATTTTATCAGTTTACGGTGGAAAATTAAAAATTGCGTTAAGCTGCAGGGTTACTCTTGACACAATCTAAATACGATCTTAATCTCGTCTTGATCTTAATCATATGACGCGTGAAGAGACTGTGGTAAAAAAATATCGCGCTACCGCGAGATTGACGCACGTATTTTTTACTAATATTCACTTCGTGCGTCGTATGATTAAGATTAAGATCATATTTAGATTTTGTCAAGAGTAACCCTACTGCTGAGGCCTAAGTCAAAAAACATTTTAGCGTTACGTTTTCGTGTTGCAATCGTTTGAATGTAGACGACGTTGCGCCAAAGTGACAATTTTCGTTACTATTATGTATTTTAGCCACGAAAATTGACACTTCTCGCAAAGTCGTCTGTATTCAAACGTATACGACACGAAAACGTAACGCTAAAATGTGTTTTGACTTCGAGCCTAGTTGGCCTAGTCAAAACACATTTTAGCGTTTCGTTTTCGTTTCATTTTCGTTCAAACGTGGACGACGTTGCGAGAACGCATAAATTTTCGTAGCTAAAATACACAAGTAGCTACGAAAATTGACGCGCTCTCGCAACGAAAACGAAAACGTAACGCTAAAATGTGTTTTGACTAGACCCACTGGTCTATGATCATTTCAATTGTTGGTTATTGGATACAATTATGTTGTATCCAATAACCAATTGGGTCAACAAAAAAAATCAACGGCCGTAATCAAATCACATTTTAGCGTTATGTTAGTCGCCTAAAATGTGTTTTGACTATGGCCGTTGGAATAAAATCCGATTATGCTGAATCATGTTAATTAACCGATTGTCAATAAAATCAACCTTAATTAACATGCACATGAGCAAATAAAAATTCGCATATAATCCATCTTTTATGTTAAGTATTGCATTCCTTAGTAGTTTAAGTATGTGGAAAGATAGTTTCACTAACAATTTATTCTACTTTATTATAAAGTTTATAAATTAAATGAACAAGAAAACTTTGCGTAATAAAATACCTTTATTTTTGTCTTAATTTTACCTACAATCTCTTCACGGTCTAAGGCAAAGGAAAGTCCTATTTACGGAGATAAATTATTTAGTTTGTGTGAATTACGTACGTTTCGAGGATATCCAAAGTGAGTTTCCGATTCTCAACAGGCTTGAGAATATTTTTCACAATACTATTACAACGATATCTGAAAATTCAGAATTACAAAAAAAAATACATCGACATCCAGTTCCATAACAATAAATAAAATTATATTCGAGAAATCGTTGTCATTTTTGTAACTTTTTGATATTAGTGTTATTATAATTATATAATAATAATAATAATAAAAATCTTTATTGCACAAAAAAACAAACATTATTAAAACACAAACATTGCAGAACCAGACAAATAAATTTGTGCAACGGGCGATTTTATCGCAGAAGCGCGATATCTTCCAACTAACCCATAAGTGAAATACACTTTATAATAACCGCTCTGTTTAAGACACACGTTGTCTTTGCTCCGTTCATGAAACAATTTTATTAGAAATATTTATTTGTTGAATTGAAAATAGGTAGGTATATTAATTTTTTTATCCATTACCAAATATTATTTAGTAGGTATGTAAAAGTTACCATATATTTTTTATAGTTATTTGTTTGTGGAGTTGAATGAATGGCGTAAATCAAAATTTTTGAAATTTTTTACTTGTGGAGCTATGAAACTGGACATTCGATATTTTAAACTCAATTAGAACAAAACGCTACTTTAAATGAAAAATACATACCTATGTACTTGATTTCTCTCTATTATTATTGATCTTTTAAAATTATATATCTTAATATGCCAAACACACTAAGGTGATTCTGATTTCTGTTTATTATTGTTTGTTTACCTGACATTTTCCACTTTTTCAGAGATTTGAAGTCAAACCAACTCACCAGAGTTCCAGATCTGACACATTGTGTTGAATTAAGAGTGCTGTAAGTAAAATTTCTGAATAAAAAAGAAAAATCATACTGTAATTACATACTTGAATCTAACAGAAATATCATAAAAATACTTCATGAGTCGAAGGACTCATTTTTTCCGAAAACGAAAATATAAAATATGCCTTCTTAAATTTTTGTTTCTATAATTTAGAGACTTGTCTTCAAACCGCATCACGTCCATAGAAGGAGCGCTGTTCAGAAATCTAACTCTTCTCCATGATCTCGCCATCCCGCACAATGTGATAGAGAGCATCCCAAGAGAAGCCTTCCATGGCTTGGGCAATCTTCAGACATTGTAAGTACTTATTAACATAGTAAAATTCGACAATAATTATCTACGTAAAACCACATTCATCAAAGAAATGGTATTAATAATTAAAAGATCACCTATCTACTACTTTATATACCCATATATCGCATAATTTACAACATATTTATATCCAATATAAAGTAAATACCGCAACAGAACGTTTTCTTACAGAATTATAAACCTAAACACAAAAAAACATGCACCCCTTGAAAAGTAAATAAATAACCCAAAACTGCAGTCATACGCTAAAAAGCTCTATCTGAAACTCATAAATAGTTCGCATTGGACGGGAGCCGGAAATATATCCTCCAATAATACTCAATGCGTCCTGTAAATGTCTCCTCATATCCGGTCGTTCATCTTTTATTTTTGGAAAGTAAACATCACTTATTTTTTTCTTCATTTTATGGCTTTAATGTTTTTCTGTTTATTGCCTCGTCTACTGAAATGTTCAAGCAGTGTTATTGAAAAGAAATCTTCCTCCGATATTAAACTTTTTAATGTCTACCGACCTACAGTAAAAATTTAAGTTTTCATAAAAAAAAACTTTATATTTCCTCTAAATTTTTAGGTTGGCATAAAAATAATATTTCATCTTTTATATTTTCAGGAATATGGAAGATAACAAAATAAGCTACATCCACCCAGACGCTTTTCTTCCCGTCTCGAAAATTGACGATTTGTAAGTTCAACAAAGTAGATAACTTTTTTCTAATCATATTATTATTTTGTTTTTAAGAACCATGATTACAATAATGTACTGAATATTTTGTTACAATTTACAATTCAATTTATTTCCCATCCTTTAAAGCTTCCAGCAATAATTTGCTATATAGGTACCTATAAAGCTTTTCGGCTTAGAACCGTGTTCAGAAACACGAAAGCTTTTACCAATCAGACATTTTTATTGGTGAAATATGTTTACACAATGCAACATTGTGCAAAATCTAATCTGAAGAAGTGGGAAAGGCGTCGCAATGCTTACGAACTGGCTATAGGCTGGCTTAAGTGATCACTTTATAAGGTCATTATCGTGATAGTAAGAATGCTGGAATTGGTGATCTTTGTCCATAGACACCTAAAGTGATCACTTAAGCCAGCCTAGAGCCAATTCGTAAGCGTTGGGTCGTCTTTCTTACGTCTTCCGATTAGATTTTGCACAATGTTACATTGTGTATGTCATCTCCACGTTGTACCCAAATCCGGTTAAATAATAAAAAAAATAGTAAATATTCTAAACACAAGTTTTTGATTAGTAGGTTATTTGTTTTTTTTTTCCACAATCTTAGTAACACTAACAGGAAAAGCCTGAGATAATGTTATGCCGTATTTATTTTCTATAACATGGTGTTGCTTTTATTTCTAGAAATCTCGGTAACAACGCATTCCCCCACCTTCCTTCTAAAGGACTACAGAGACTGCTCCACTTGAAGACGTTCAACAACCCTTATCTCAAGGAGTTCCACATTCCAGAGACATTTCCAAGAATTCAGGTATAAAATAATAAGAAACTCATATTATTCCCGTAGCATGTATCATCCTTCCACTTGCAACTACAGTGGAACCTCTCATAACGAGTTAAATTCGTTCCAGACTCTTACTCGTTATGCGAAACATTTTTTTCTATAGAAATCAATGTAAAATCCAATAATGCGTTCCATGCCGAAAAAAAAAGTATACTTGGAGTACTTAATGATTTTTTTTTATTAACGTTTATTCAATTAAAATTACTTTTAAAAGAGTGTAACAACTTGTAATACAATTTAGATTAGGAAAAAAACGTACCTAAATAAAAATATGAATTTATGACAAATAATTAACCATTTTTAACTAGAAAACTAACCGTAAACGTAACCGTTTCGTAGACATTCTTGAAACATCCATCTTCTTAATTTTATCTTTGTTCTTGAGAATAGTGCAGATAGTTGATGTTGACCGATAGTATGTGCGCGATAGATAGGTATGCCACGCTCACACCTTGTTCTCGCTTTTCAATGATTTTATGTTTAATTTCAACAGTTATTTTTCAACACAGACTGATGTACTGGCACGGTTAGGTCCCGGCTAACAAGGTCACAAGTGAATGTCGTGAAAAAGGGACTTACCCTTTCTCTGTAACTCGTTATGCGAAACATCGTTATGGTTTTGAATGACCTGAGGCCTGAGTCAATAACACATTTTCACGTTACGTTTTCGTTCCGTTAACGTTCGAGTATAGACGAAGTTGCAAGCAAGTATCAATTTCGTTGCTAAGATACACTATAGTTACGAAAATTGACACTTTGGCGCAACGTCGTCTGCATTTGAACGCTTACGGAACGAAAACGTAACGTGAAAATGTGTTATTGACTCAGGCCTCAGATAATTCGCTTACGTTTACATGAAAATTAAAAAAAAAATACAAAAAGTATGTAATTACAAGCGAAAATTTTATGAAACTAACAAGCAAACAGTATAAAAATATACATTATACATTTAAAAAACATTATTTAGTAAAACCCTATTAAAATATTAAAAAATACAAATATGATATAATACACATGATACCTAGTTAAATCTTACGTTATCCTTTTATCAAGTGTCCACTGATTCGAGACATCTTTTTGTACAAGAAAATCAGAAAAGACAGGTATTTTATGTTTCCATTTCAAATAGGTATAAACTGCGAAAATAACTTGTAACATAATTACAAAATCCAATTACGATTCATTATTTTGTAATTTGTATAAATCTACCTACATATAAAAAAGCACTTTAGCATCTTAAAACGAAAGTAAATCTGTATTTAATCTACAAATACTATGCCCAATTATGTAATGTTCTTTTAAATTTCAAATCTATCTATTTTATTACAAAATTTATACAAGACTGTGAACATTGAGTTGTTTTCTTTTCCAGACTCTTGTGCTGTCATACGCCTACCACTGCTGCGCCTTCCTGCCTTTAATTGAAGGATATGGACTCCCCGAGCCTGGAGAAGGTGCCACAGAATTCCCAGTTAAGGAGACCATACTCTTTCCATCGAGCAATAAGGATAAATCATTGTGGTCAGGAAACCAGACCAATATCTGGACATTGTACAGTAAGTTACCCATGTTTCATAATGATTTTAAATAAGTTAATGACTTCAGCAGTTCTATCTTTACCATTAGGGCACAGGGGGCTGTGCCCAGGACCGCGCCCCAAAATGTTGATGTACTTTACATTATTTTTAGAATGTCAATTTTTTTTCATTCTTTGGTACATGATAATTCATTTGCAAAAGTATATTTACCTAAAAATCTTTATGTATCTATTGAAATAAATTTTAATATCACCAATGCATTCACTGTCGTAATTTTTGCACAAAAGGACACTTATGACCAAATTTTTTTAATAAACTTTTCTAGACAACATGAGTCACAGATTTGGCTCATCTCAATTCACAGAGATGATGGAAGAGTATGGACATGACTTCACATATCCAGTCAACCCAGATGAATACAACTATGAAGAAGACAACACTATCAAACTGGCAGCAGAAAGACAAAGGCGGAAGACACAATGTCTACCATTACCAGGTAATTGAGTACCTATATATTCAAACTAAACTTCAATTTCAAGGTTCAAAATCAATGTTTAACCCTCTCTTATTGAGCTTTTTCTTAGTTTATTTGCAAAGAGCTAGGACAGACATTTTTGTGTCAAATCGCTTTGATGGATATGAAACATCTACCATTCTTGTTTATTTCACAACGATATGAGAAAATGATTATTCTACATCTCAATTCTTATTTAATTAACTTTTTTCTAAATTTTCAGGTCCATTTCTACCATGTGAAGACCTCTTTGATTGGTGGACCTTACGCTGTGGAGTCTGGGTTGTGTTTCTCTTAGCCATGCTGGGAAATGGAACTGTGGTCTTTGTTTTAATATTCAGTCGAAGTAAAATGGATGTTCCCAGATTTCTAGTTTGCAATTTGGCTGCAGCTGATTTCTTCATGGGAATTTATCTTGGTAAGAAATCTTCATATTTATTCAATAATATTTTTCTTTTTGTGTCAAAAAACTCTTTGGACTGGTGTACAACTTTGACACCAAAACTATTATCTACCAAATATTACATTTCTTATATGGATTGTTGAAGCTACCACTTAAGTCCTGGATATTTCAGGAGTTGGAGGACTTTTACTCTTGTAAAGATTATGAACCTATTTTATATTATTTTGTGAACACTGTTATGTAATGAAAATGTGCAAAATAAACAAACTAATAACAATACTAATATTTTCCTTCTCAGGTTTTCTGGCAGTTGTGGATGCTTCTACGCTAGGAGAGTTTCGGATGTATGCCATACCTTGGCAAATGTCAGCAGGATGCCAACTTGCTGGATTCCTCGGAGTACTGAGTTCAGAGTTATCTGTCTTCACTCTTGCTGTGATTACTCTGGAAAGGAACTATGCTATCACCCACGCTATGCATTTAAATAAAAGACTCTCTTTGAAACATGCTGGTTACATCATGTTAATTGGCTGGACTTTCTCTCTATCAATGGCCTTACTGCCACTATTTGGAATATCGGATTACAGAAAGTTTGCAGTGTGCCTTCCATTTGAAACAACCAATGGCCCGGCAAGTCTCGCTTATGTTGTATTCCTCATGTTCATCAATGGTGTGGCATTCTTAATTCTAATGGGATGTTATCTTAAAATGTATTGTGCCATTAGAGGATCACAAGCATGGAATTCAAATGATTCTAGAATAGCGAAACGCATGGCTCTCTTAGTATTCACAGACTTCCTTTGCTGGTCTCCGATAGCATTCTTCTCTTTGACTGCTGCATTTGGTTTGCAACTTATATCACTAGAACAAGCAAAAGTTTTCACTGTCTTCATTCTTCCATTAAATTCCTGTTGCAATCCTTTCTTATATGCCATTTTAACCAAGCAGTTTAAGAAAGATTGTGTATTAATATGTAAGGCAATAGAAGAATCCAGAGTGACACGTGGCATTGGAAGGTGTCGTCATAGTTCTAACTTCAGCAACCGACAAACTCCAGCAAACACAAACAGTTTAGTTGATAGATCTTCTAGAGAACATCAGCAACATCATCCGCCAGCTTGCAGTTGCAGTGCCAAACTCCTTAGTGACAGTGGAGGAGGAATCCCTGGTACCAACAACCGAAACTCCAGAAGTAAATCAGCCAAAAATTGGTTCGTTATAAGAGCCAGGAACTTCTTTAATTGCTTACATCAAGATTCTCAACAGAGACACAGAGCAAGATCAGATCAATATGCTTATCAAATAGCAGAAATACAACAAAAGCAACATAAGAGAGCTAGCTCTGTATCGTCCAGTGAAAACTTTAGTTCCTCTCGTTCTGATTCTTGGAGACACAACCATCATTGTGGAATACCTCTTAGGTTACTAGATCCAAAACGTCGAGCCTCGTCATGGCTAGTCAGCAGGAAAACATCACAAGACTCAAATCTTTCCAGTTCAAGGAATGATTCTTCTGGATCAGCCACAACAGCCAGCACAAGTACTTGGAGAATGTCCAGATCAAGTGCATCTAGTGAGCCTCCAAGATCCAGAGCTAAGCCCAGACTCACAAGACAGCATGCAATAAGAGATGAGTTAGTCGATCCTCCTGGATCTCCGGGAAGATTAACTGTTAGATTTTTAACAACAATTCCATCTTGTGCCGAAACATCAATGCAGTTAGATGAAGAACCTCCGAGTCCGTCCAGGATACAAGATGATCAAAATCCTGCCATTCAGGAACCACAGTCAGTAAAAGTAGAAGAATTACAGACAGTGGAACCAATGTATGCTGTGCTTCATGTTAACTCCGGTTCGCCTCTTACAACTTTACACCCTGCCAAAGATCTTCCGTTGGATGCAGAGAAATCCAAAACAACAGATCATGATCCTACCTGAGATCGTAACAATAGTTGTCATACTTTATTTATTTGTTATTACAACTAATATTTTTGTAGCTTTAAAGTAGACCAATTACTTTGTCATATTAAGTTTAACATTATTTTAATACTTTTTTTATATCTTCATTGTTTTTATATGCATATTTAATTTATTGTTATCGAATGCTCTCTGAACTTTTGTACTGAAATAATGAATTCAGTGATATTTACCATAGCCATTTTATATTAATTATGTTCAAAACAGATGCCTAAGAAATACATATTTTATCTTATCCAATTATTTCAACACAACCCTGAACAGAGAAGTTTAAATTGGTTGTGTAAACAATGTTTATGCCTCATTGTTGCATTGAAATGTTAAATATCATTTTTAGACCTTTTATGTTTATTGCAGGTCTACTGGCTTCCCAATTATGGGTGGTGCTGTAACAATATAGATAGAAGAAATTTGATAATGTTACCAATAATTAAAAATTAGCTCAAAAATGTAATAATGAAAATCAAGATTAAAAATGTGTAATACTCAATTATGCCACAAAGTAATCTGTACCTACAATTATGTAAATCAATATTTTATTATTACTCAATATTATTTTGTTGAATAATTATTTAGCATCACACAAATATATATTTACATTATAATTTGTTACACAGCTGGTCTGTTTTTTAGCCATTTATATCAAATATTATTTATATTAATTTATTTTAAGGGATAGTTTAATAGTTATAATAAATTTTAGACAACAAGTTTGGATCAAATATAATGGTACCAATGATTGTAAGTGTGAAACATTGTTTATTTTTTACTTGAATTTGGCAAATTAATTCTTGCCAGTGGTGATATTACATTTCTCATATAAAATTGATATTTATCTAACATCACTCGTGTAAACACATTGTCAAAAAAATCTAGCTTCAAATTGCCCCTTCTCATTTCACATCCACGTAACATGTTTATGACTCATGCATTTATGCGTTTATGCAGCTGACTCAGGAATTAACCAATAACGCCTGTAATAGGGCACATCTTTGTATTAAACTTTGTTTCTGTTGTATTCTTTGTGTTTATATGTATATGATGTGCCTGTTGGTGTTTGATTGTTTTCAATAAATAAATAAATAAATAAATAAATGACATCTCCATTATCTTGATGATATATATTCAACTTTTTGACAAATGAGTTAAAATACTTAACTTACTTGCTATCAACCACCTCCATTCTTGTCTGAACAAAGACTTCCATGTTAGTGATGACATAGACCTCTTGAAACATTTCTGTCCTGGGCCTTTTTACATATATAGGATAATTTTTAGATTGCCTTTTAATCATAACGTGACCTCAAGGGCGCCTTATTTTGGGTCTATTTTCCAAAGCTTCCGGCAAAAGGTGTATCTACGGCTTCTTTTTGAAGTCCTTTCTATTTTCCTCCTCTCACAAACCAAGAAGAAGGTTGTTCCAGAATCTAGGACCTGCAACACTAAACGCTCTATATCCAAACCCCATCCTGCAGGATTGAGATGGCTCAACAACCAATCACCAGCAATTCTTACAATAACAATCAATTTTACGCCAAAAAATATTTTTGTTACTTAAATTGTCAAATGTTTAAAGAGGAAATTTTAAGTTTTTTTCTGTATAATTACAGAATGTATATTTGTATTGTTATACTCATTGTAAACCATACATGTACAAGGCTTTATGCCATTATTGAGTGAAAAAATAAATTCCTTAAAATAATATCCTCAGACCATTAAATAGATGCTCACTTTTTACTTCTGTTATTCCCTCGACACTTTTTACAATCATTAATTTTTATGTATAGAATAGTTACAAGTATATTGACAAAATCATAAAAGGACTTTACAATATAAAAAAACGCCGATTTCCTTCAAGTTGAGTAAGTAATTATAAACACAAAACGAACATTATGGTCAAAGGGTGCACTTCTAATATAAAGTCCATCAGAACATTTTGAATCAACAGTAACATACTTTTATAAATGCATCTACAATGAGGGACGACTCGAGGGAAGTATAAACATACTATCTTTTTGATCTATCGAAATTATATTGGTCATAAATGTTTATGGTCGCATTTAAAAATTTTCTTTGAATTTCCTGTCTATATTTAAAGTCATTGTTCACAATGACACTTATGAAAATTCTTTATAATGACAATTATTGGTATATTTCTATATTTGATTTATTCTTTGATGTCTAATTTTCCGTCCATAATAAGACAATAACTTAACTTATATTCTGCGCAAACATTTATTATAATTATTATATTTCTTTAACATTGTTTTTATAATGTTTGTTATAATAACTAAATATTTTTATTTTTTAAGTGTTACTTTTTAAATGTGTTATAGTTAAATTATTGTGCTCTTTATTTATCTAATTGTTATTTATATAAATGTAAATATATAAATTTGTAATGTTAATTATAAAATGTCATTTCTTATGTCATACATTTAACATGAGTGTTGTTTTGGTCCCTAAAAAAATGTTTTGGTATGTCTTGAGAAAATAATTAATTTTTTCTCACAAAGAAGTTCTTTGAATAAAATAAAAATATTCATAATACTCTATACTAATTAAAAGGAATTCATCATACGATTATATTTAATTATAGGAGGCTAATTAACTGTAAACTATTAATTTTCTTTTAATATTAACTGTGTTTTATCATATTTTGAGAATGTCCAATGATAGTTAGCAAAAAAGGTCACTATTCTTTCATCCACAAGGGTTCCAATACCAAGACGTCCCTCTTTTACATTGCACCGTTCCTATGACAACGACGACATCAGAACACTGGGGGTGTTGTGGAAAGAGGTGACACGATTGGCGCAGGGACTGGTTTCTGCCCTAGGCTCCTGTTAGAAACCTTGAAGGACCAGAGACCGTAGACAAACCGTACTTAGCGATCGACTACTGGCGAACTTTTCGGCAATCTACCTACATGTACATAAATAGGAGTCCTTGGACTCCTGAAATATCCGAGAAATAAAGATATTTCAACATGTAGGTACCATATAATTATGCGTTATTGTTGCAGTTATAGGCGAAAATTCGTTTGTAGTCGATCGCCAAGTGCGTGTTTGTCTAGGGGCTAAGGTTAGTTAGTTAATTAATGGCAGCCATTTCATGAAGATAAAGTCACTCATAATCTTTGAAATTTCAAAAGAATTCCTACTCAGTAAAACCAACTAATGAGATCTAGAGCGCATTGATATTAACAATTACTTCTAGGCATTTAAAATTACTTTTATTTCATTTTTACCACACAACAAAGATCTGAGTCCGTAGACAAACACGCACTTGGCGATCGACTACAAACGAATTTTCGACAATAACTACAACAATAACTCATAATTATACGGTACATGTAGGTAGATTGTCGAAAAGTTCGCCAGTAGTCGATCACTAAGTACGGTTTGTCTACGGGCTCTGGTCTAGACCATAGTATTTTGTATACAATAATTTATTCATAATATCTTGTATATGTATTATTAATCCTAATTATATTTATTAAATTTTATTGAATAATAAGTTTATGTGGAAATCGTGTCACTCATTATGAATAACTTGTACAGATTCTAGAAAAATATACCTACTTATAAATAATAAATAAAATTGTTTACGGAATACAGCACTATTTACATTTGGCATCTGTTAATAAATTTATTGTGATAGGTTTAAATAATAATATAAATTAACAAAGCTAAGCATTGATAGTGAATCTTTAACGAACAATGTTGCTATGTTTTTTTTTACTTATAAATAAATGTCATCAAATTCGTTAAATTCTGGTTTGAGAGGAGGGGCCTCCCAACAATTTTTGATAAATTTAAAAAAAAAATACTAAAAAATATAAAAAGTTTTTGTTTTCGTTAATGGAATAATTAATAAGGTTAATTTTGTGATTAATAGTGCCCAGTTCTGTATATTACCGATTAAATAACTTTAAATATAAGATAACATTGTGTTCATATTAAGTATAGGTATACAATATATTTAATTGGTGCATTTTTTTAATGAACAATATAGGTTTTAATTAACTTTAAATAAAACAATTGTAAATAATATGTTTAATATTAATTACAGTAAAATATTCCATTTGTAATTTGTATTGAGTAAAGGATAGTAATTTATTTTTTCATCGAAAAATAACTTCTCTGATGGTTACCTAAAGTTGGTGACATCGCAGATCAATGTGCGCATTTACATTTTATAAAAGTACTTCCGTTTTTCCTTTTAAGCTTGCATCAGAAGCTGATTTCCGAATTTCCTACTTAAACTCAAATCTTTAAAATGATGCATATAATAATTGCATAATCTTCTTCTTCTTCGCCCTCGCCTTTATCCCATTTACTTGGGGTCGGCTCTCCTAGTCCTCATCTTCCAAGTTTTGGGGTCCCCTGCAACCTCCGCGCGCAACTTTGCCTCCTTCATATCCCTGGCAATTGTGGACATCCAGATGATATAATAATTGCATAATAACTGAGAAAATCAATCCAAAATTTTGAATAAATGTCTTTATTCAGAAATTTCACAATAAGCTATCAATAGCTAGTAAACACTTACCAAACGAAAAATGCAAAAATTGTTCTTTTTATCTTTTCTTATCTTTGCAAATATAAAACAAATAGGATAAGGAAAACAAGTAGATGAATCTCTTTCCTTTTTTGTTTATTGATATTAGGATGAGAAGATAAAATGAAAAATATATTTAAGTGGTTTAGAATCAAAACTGCAGGGTTACTTTTGACATAACTAAACACGATCTTAATCTAGTCTTGATCTTGATCATACGACGCACGAAGGGACTATGGTCAAAAACACCGCACTACCGCTAACGCGCGATCGGTTTGTGAGTATTTTTGGCCAATAGTCACTTCGTGCGTCGTATGATCAAGATCAAGACTAGATTAAGATCGTGTTTAGTTTTTTCAAGAGTAGCCCTGCTGGACAGATCCAAAATTACATTTTTTTAAACTAAGTATGCAGAATTATTCCTTGTATTGAGTAATATAAAAACGTATTTTCCAACATAGACAAATTCTATAAAATTTCTGAGAAAAATAATGTTAGTATGGAAAAGTCGGCCGGTGTGGCACGGAGGTAGCGCTCTTGCCTAGTCTCGCTCGCTCTAGTCACAAGGTCCCGAGTTCGAATCCCGGCCAAAAAATGAAGAATGACCTTTTTCAAATTGTCCTGGGTCTGGGTGTTACATGTATATGTTACGCGAGTTTATCACGCCTTTGCGATAAACTCACCCTCTGTATATTGATTGTATTTAATTTGAATGTATACTTTTTATGTAATTGTTTTTAATCAATGTACAGTAAAGAATGAATAAATAAATAAATGTGTTTAGTGCATTGTATTTATGTGTATTGTCACGTTAGTACCTATAATACAAGATTCATTTCTTAGTTTGGGGCTAGCTAGATCTGTGTGAATTGTCTATGCATGTTATGTTAGTCAAAATGTAATGAGTTTTGGACTCTACTTAAAATCTTAATAAAACCTAAGTACAAATGAATTTGTCCAGTTTCAATTTCAAACCACACACTTGTTTACGTTACTCACCGTTTGGTCATAATGTTGATACAGCTAATAAGAATTGTTATTTTCTAATTGTCTTTCTGCAAATGTGTCTAATTAAGATTATTCTTTTATTATGTACTAGGTACATAATATGTATAAATTAAATTTGGGATAAAATACTGTTTATCAACATTTTCAAATAAGTTTAACTATGAAAATTTTGATTCTTATTCATAAAATTCAGCAAACCTCATTAAAAATATAAATATGTATTAGTAAAACATAATTATATAAATTACAATTTTGTGGAAATATTGAAATAATTATAAATTAAAATATTGTTATTCTTGCAATATTAAGACAAACATCAATTAAATAGTAAAAATTGCTTTGATTTATAAAATTATGATATGAAAATATTTGTAAGAGATTGATTAAATATTTTTCTATGTTTTGTAATGATTGAGTAATAATTCTAGAAAAATATGTGGTTTAGTAGAAAGAAGTGTTTGGAATATAAAAAGGACATGACGAAGGTTTTTATATTTTACAGACATTCCGTTATGAGTTAAATAGCCAAAGTACAAAGCTGTCACTTATATTATCCAAACTTTAAGCCTATTTGATTTATCATAAAAAATTAAATGGATTTCAAAAAATTATTCAGTATCTGACCCATCCTTTTTTCTTTATAATACTGATTGTCCTCTGTTTTTTTGGGTAAGCAAATTTATAGCTATGTGCGAGATTTTTATGATGTGATGTAACCTATATTCTCAACCCACTAATTTCAGCATTAAGAAACAGTTATTTATTTTATGTTATGATTATGTATATGTATATAACCATCTAGAGTGGTTCAAAATATGATAGTTATTTATTTATTTAAATTTACAGAAGTAAGTATTATTTTTATTGATTGAAAGAGTTCGAAAAGTGACTGAGACGAATGTATGGGATGTGCAAGGTGCCTTTCAGAGTGGTAGAGGGTGTGTGGACCAGATCTTCTCCTTGCGAATGGTGACAGAGAAGCTCCTGGAGAAACACCAGAAGCTTTTCTGCGCGTTTGTTGATCTAGAAAAGGCTTATGATAGAGTAGATCGAGAGAAAATGTGGCAAGTACTATCAATGTGTGGGGTGGGTAGTCGGCTAATTCGCGCCATTGCGTCCCTATATACAGGAAGTTCTGCGTGTGTTAGAGTGAACAATAACCTGTGAGTAAAACAAGGGTGCGTGATGTCGCCATGGCTTTTTAACCTATACATTGATCATTGTATTCGTCCATTGAAAGAAATGAATGTAGGTGTTGATATGAATGGGATGAATGTAAGAGCGTTAATGTTTGCCGATGATTTGGTATTGATGGCTGAAAGTGAAAGTGATCTACAGCGAATGATGACGTGTGTGTATGAAAATGTGCGATTAATGGATTGAGAATGAATGCAAAAAAGACAAAAATCATGGTGTTTGTAAGAGAGAACAGTATGCCAGGTAATGATTGACAACGAAGTGTTAGAGCAAGTTGACGAATGTGTGTACTTAGGTAGTTTGTTCACGAGAGATGGGAAGTGTGAAAGCGATATTGAAAGGAGAAAAGTTGCTGGCAATAAGGTAAATGGTGCAATCCGACCAATAATTGCAAATAGAAACATATCCACCACAGCTAAAAGGTTGGTGCACTCTGCTATCTTAGTGCCAACACTTATGTATGCAAGTGAGACGTGGACATGGTTAAAAAAGGATGAAAGTGGCATAAATGCGTTGGAAATGAGATCGTTGAGAAGGATGTGTGGCAAGAGTCTGAGAGATTGTGTGCGTAACAGTGATATACGAAAGGAATGTGGAATGAAAGTTGGTGTAATAACAAGGATGAATGTAAATAAGTTAAGATGATTTGGGCACGTGGAAAGAATGAATGAGGACAGAATGACTAAGAAAATATATTTGGCTGAGAGGAATGGTGCTCGGAGACGCGGACGTCCGAGGATTAAATGGCAAGATCATTTAAATCAAATCCTACAGGACGGTCACGTGTTGAGCACATTGAAGAGGAGAGCATGCATGAGGAATTGTATGACAGTGACGGAAGCGAAAGATGTATGCAAGGATAGAAGGAAGTGGCGCTCGATCCTTTCTGCCTACCCCATGAGGGAAGCGGCGTGATGGTATGTATGTATGTATGTATAAGTATTATTTTTCATCTTATTTATTTCAATTAATTTACAAATTATTGATGTTTCACTTATGAACTAAAATATAGTTTAAGAAAATGTGCAAATTATGTGATTTTATATAACAAAGGAGATTATAGTGATTAAGAATAGGTTAAGAATTACTTTTTCTATTACAAAGTATTTCTTTTATATTACTATATTATTAATGTTGCCTAATACATGTTTAAAATAAAGTTTTTGTTAACCTCTTTATCATAATGAAATGTATGATCAACCTTAATATAATTAAAAATCATTTTGAATAATTATCTTTAAGAAAATATGTGAAATATAAAAGGAAATTAATTTTGTTGTGAACGAAGGATAAGGATTTACAATTGCAGTAATGTTTGTACTCTCCATTTTCTTTTGTTGATCCAAATGTGCATTTCTTATTTTATTTTAGTTCAGACTCGATTTTAGCTACTCCAAACACCATTATAGAAAATAAAATTATATATTTTCTCTAATGCAATATTTTATATTACAGGTCCACCTGGTGATAGAGTAAGTTTAGTATCGTGAACGAACAAAAGATGTCTCTTTATCTGCATTATGTAAACTTGATATAAAAACATGTTATCATTAGAGGAATGTTGTCCCTACATAATAAAGTACAATAAAGTATTCTTTTGTGAAATTTAAAACTGCAATGTTTTTAAAATAAATTAACTTAAGTGTGAGATTGTATAAATTAAATTTATTTATTTATCAAACATTTTAAATAATTTCTCTCATCATTCCAAAACTATTTAGTTAGTATTTCTTTTTAACCTATTTTTTGTGTATTAATATATATAACTATGAAAATCTCATAATAATTAATTATTTATATTAGACTAATAATAAACTACAAGTGTGATAATACGATATGTAGAAATATATTTAGATTATATGTATGTACTTTTTATATTATTCATTTCATGTCAAATATCTAAGAATCAGTATAAAGTAATATTACCTGTCTGTATATCTCAAGATTCTAAAATCCGCCAAAAGAAATTTTATTATCTTATAAATTAATGCCTTAATATTACGTGACATCTTCCTAAAATATTGTACTTGGCACAAATCGTCCCACAAGGGACGGGTTGCCGTAATCTTATAAATAATAATAAAGTAATATTATGATTTATTGTACATTTTTTATATGCCGTCATGTATAATTGTTTATATACTTTTTCTTCTTATTAATATCTTGTTTTTCTTCTTATTTTCATTGTGTTTATACACTCTATATGGTGGCAATACTATACTTTACCCTCATGTCGTGTCGCAAGTGTTGAAGGCAGAGAGAATAGAATGCCATTTTGATCTATAATTACATACTTCTTTACCTTACACCACATTCATGCGATTTCTGTTATATATATGCTGATTTCTTTTACTCAACATGCAGCCGTCCTTGAGAATTTGATACTTGTGGTCAAGTCACATATTTTTTTATATATTAGTAGATTTCAGAGATACACACTTTCTTATACTATAGATACTTGTGATTTTTTTTCAAATGCAACTAATTATTGAGATCAAAAGCTTGAAAATTACATAAAATTAATATCAAAATCAGATTGCAACTAAAGAATAATAAAATTGTCTTCAAAGATGGGCTTTTGAGTTATTAATGATGATGGTCAATAAAACACTTTTTTGATTAGGTATGTTTTGCATTTTTTTAAGCAACTTAGTTACTCCCGATAGCCGAAAAGCCCTTGTAGGGTCTTTGCCTCCAAAACGATAGATCTCCAAGCTTTTCTTTCTTGAGCAATGGATTGCTAGTCGTCTTTAGCATTCAGCTCCTCTAGATTTCAATATTGATGTTATCTAATAATCTTTGTCTTGGTCTCTATAACGTTCATCTGCTCTCGGGTATACTTGGCAGAATACCTTTTGTAGACTTTTCTTGTCCGGATCTTACGACTTGGTCAATCCATGCCAATCTTCGGGATCTGATCTCATTTGTGATGAATGATTTTTTAAGCAAAGCACCTGAAATTGAGGAAAATATGAACTGAATTTTCTCATATTTACGAATGATTTCACTGTAGTTTGGAGAGTGGGATGAAAATGAAAGATAAAATATTTTGAGAGATAATTACCCATTATATAAATTTACTTTCTGCTATTTCATTCAATATGACATTATTCCCTATTTTTTTAATTATAATATTACCCTTGACAAAAATGATTTTTGAAATATTTTAGGTAATAACAAAAATATTTTATATGAACATGGATGTACCTATTTATTTATTTACTTATTACAATAAATTATATTATACATTAATTAAAGAAAAAAAATGTTCAATTAATATATAAATAGATGTTGATAATAATAATTAATTATTATAATAATTTAATGAATTTGGTCTATTATTTTTAATACTATATTTAATAATAGTTAATAATGAAATAAATATTTTAATTAATAAGATAAGTATACTATTACTTTATTTAATTATGTATTGCAATGTGAAGTAGATTTTTAATGTCTTTACGATTTAAATAATAATAAAACTATTATATATTATGACATATGATGTACTGTATTTGCGCAAGATGGATGCCATGAAGATAATAATAAAAATAAAGATTTTGTTGTTATATTTACTTACTTACTTACTAATGCAGCTATTCCTGTCCACTGCTGAACACAAGCCTCCCCCATAAACCTCCATTATTATTTATTATTATTATTGGATAATTTATATTGCACCATTTTCATGATTCAAATCATCACAAGGGCGCATTTACTCTATTATTTCACATTATAATTTATTCTTTACTACTTTTATAGTACAAATTTAGTTTAATATTATTGTCACAAATTTTTAGTAGATTTAGTTTATATGTTTCTATTTTTACAATTTATTATTTAAACTTTAGCACAGTAAGCACTAAAAACAACATAATTAAATAAACTACACTGTATTTTAGTCGGAATGAAAAAAAATATAAAACTTATTGATGTTCAACTATTATTTTGAATTTAAAAGAAAGAGAAGTTGTGGGTTCAGGCAGCTGCAAGAGCGCCATCTACCCAAACTCCAGGCATCTATGTGCTGAGCTTTTTGCGATCATTCACCAGCGATTCTTCTAATGTCGTCAGACCATCTTGTGGGAGGTCTTCCTCTACTCCTTTTATCTTCGCTAGGTCTCCACTCCACTACCCTTTTTGTCCATCTTTGAGTCTAGCAACATGCCCTGCCCATGACCACTTTATAAAATATTTTTCTGCGCTTATTATGTTAAACATTTGCAATAAATAATTAAAATTTTCAAAGCTACTACCCTTCTTCCTTAAAAGAAAACCTGGGCTCGTCCTTGATTACAAGTCATACCATAATACATAAAATAAAATAAAAGAGAAGTGTGTGTTTAAAAATATCCTTTATTGGGTAACCACCGAGACATTATTTAATCACATTGATTCGATATATATAATGTATGGCTATAAATAATATACAGAACAATAATTATTAATCTTAAACAGTGTACATACTAGCATATTTTGCTGTTCAAACATTCATTTTTATTATTACAACTATGTATAATATGAAAATAGTATTTTACACATCATCTGAAACACATACAAAACTATTTTCCATTGATATCTTAAATAGTAAAGAAGTTACATTGGCAAGAACATAAAAATGTATCCATATCATTTATGACACCTTCCACAAGTAGATAGACCATAAGCTGACTGAAAATTAACTTCTTGTATGCTTATATCTTGTATTTAAGTTGTAGGCATGCCAAACAAATTGGAAATCTTCAAAAAATAAATACTCTCAACTTGTGTCATCATTCTATTCTTAAAAACTTTAAATCTTTCTGTTTTTTATTTTATTAATTAATTGATAAGTCCATGAATATTGTATGCATAACATAAAAAAATATTAATTATCATTTTTAATTTGATCAATTACCAATTTTAAATGTCATTTTCGTGACATAGACAATAATATACAAATTTTTCAAAAAAGTTGATTTTATCTTAATTCATTTCAAATTTTTATTGTAAATAAGCACCATCTTATCAGCAATGTTGCCAGCACCTTTTAAAAACACATTGGCAACACTGAAAAGTATACTATGTTGTAATATTTTTACAAAATTCATAAAACTACAATGCCATCTCTTGAAATTTCTTTGCAACATCACATTCTGTATAAATTTTAAACTAAATAATATGGACAATGTTTCATACTTTCTAAATAACTCGCAAACGAGTAGATGGGCTATTGAGAAGAATAGAATAGAATGTGTGATACCTCATTATTCTGGCATTTCATTTCATTTATTTAATACAATGTTATATTATAATAATATTTTCAAAAGGTTATATTTTATACAGTGGTGGAAATCTAAAAACCAAATACTTTTACAAAATATTTCAATTATTAAACATGGGTTTCTGGTGACGCTGAGCCAACGTTAAGTAGTATTTGAACAATGGAGATTTCAAAGAATCGGTTTTGGGTTGAATTCATACCACAGAATAATTTTATTCAAAGTCCGACATTTTGTCATCATCCATAAAGCCATTTGTGACTGAGGAAATTCTTATTTTACTCAGAAAAAAGAAGCACTCAACATTGTGCCAAAAAAGTTTTCATTATTGGTAGGGGGTATCATAAACAATTACCATTGTAATAGAAATTATATTTTTTACTTTTTCCCAAATACACCCTCACAGTAAGCAGTTTGCTTTTATTATGAAGGCTAAATAAGCCCGCAGCGAGTCCACCTCTAAATTCTATTACAATCTGTATACAGACATTAATTTAATCTTTTGAAATATTTTTTTTATATCTTACATCAATTTATTATTCATCTTAAGTACATACTTAAACATTCAGGCCATTAAATAGTCTATGGTTACACCTATTTTAATTATACCATTTATATAAGTACATACAATGCATAATAAATTTAATATTCTAGTCTAATTCTGTATCAGTTTATTGAAATGGACACA
The DNA here is from genome assembly GCA_947579605.1 of Athripsodes cinereus. Lineage (NCBI taxonomy): Eukaryota > Metazoa > Arthropoda > Insecta > Trichoptera > Leptoceridae > Athripsodes > Athripsodes cinereus. Next base: position 28,252,661 of record OX388309.1, read on the forward strand.
TTATAACAATATGATTATAAAAATATTCAATATTCAAAAGCTAGGTAATAAAAATCAAAAAAAATAAAATGGCTCTCGACAATTATTTAACAAGTGACATTTCCTGCGTAATAAAAAAAGCCCTTTTATAATTGATAATTTGTCAAGAAAAACAGAAACAATAAATTAATAAGGTAAACTGTAGGTACGTTGACATGTCAATCAACGTGTGTAAGCATTTTGCAGAGCAGAGTAATTACAAATAATAACAAAAACTTTTCTTTTTAATAATTCACCATTTAATTAGGAGCAAAATCAATTTTTTTTTTTAAATTAAATTTGTATTTCGGTCTGACAATGAGAACAGTTTTTGAAGTAAAAAACACATTTTCAATTACAACTATAATATAATGAGTTACAATCCATTGGATTGGTCTGCAATGAGTTTGGACTTTCTTCTCCACTCCTCCCTATTCTCAGCCAGTCTCTTCAACTCCATGTATGAGCCACAGCTCATGTCCCTCTTCAGTTGGTCCATATAGGTGTCTCTTGGTCGGCCTCTGCCATTTGTGCCTTCGGTCCTACCCTCTGCGATTGCGATGAGCAGTCCTGGGTGCCTGATGTTGTGGCCAATCCAGTTAGCTCGTTGTTGGCAGATTCTTTTGAGGAGTTGCCTTTTTTACAATTACTTTATAAATAATCATAAATTATTTCAAATAATTTATAAGAAAATACTATAAAAAAAACAATGTAGTGGACAGGATTAGTTTTTCATAAATAATGATAACTTTTCTTCGTTGACCAAAACAAAACACTTAAGTTGTTTATGTAATTTACATTGGATAACAGTCAAGTTCCCGTAGACAACACTTAAATCAACGGGTCTGTGGAATGCGAGCCATAGATTTATTTAAATTATTTAGTGTTTACAAATACACAACTGTTTTCCGACCCTTAAGTAAGCTAGTAAGGCCTTATAAACACCACCTTTAACAAATTAAATAGTCGAGGAATAATAATAACACAATACATCTTGTAAGTGTTGTCATGTGAAAAAATTGATAATGATAAAATTAGTGTCAGAAATAAATGTGTACGTGGGAGCAAAACTACATCATGTCGAATTTTGGCCGAGTTGACTTATAAACATAGTATTGTAGTCCTTGTTATGCTCTTTTAAATGATATATTCATCTGTCTTGAAAAGGAGTTATAATTTGAAATATCCATAAATAAAAAAATATGACAAATTTTTGTCATAAACGAAGCCAATTTAATGCAATATTGTGAAATTTAAAAAAAAAAGTGAGATTATTATTAATGGCAGTCATTTAAAATTATTTTTAAGAGTAATATCTTGTTAACTAACATGTGAGAAGCAAATAATATATGTAGGTAATTTTGTTGAAAAAACTTTGAACGGCCATATTGAAAAATGGCGTCCATTGAGATAGTGTAGTTTGGCTCAGGCACGCCGGCGAACAGCGTACAGAATTAAAACTTCATTAAAATCATTGGTTTGTTATTTAAGCAAGATTTATTTATATTTTAACTTTTGATAAATTGGTCTGATGCCCATATCAATCTGTTTGAACCCTGAAAGAATGGCTTTTGAAACTATAGAAATAACAATTAATAATGAACACAAATCTCATATTATGTCACTAACAAATCGTCTCAACAACTAAACATACAGAATGCATTCACTTAAGAGATTCATATAAATGCATTATTGTAATAAATTTAATATTTAACTTCAAAATAACTAATTATACCTACATATTGTGCGCCACTTCATTATAGGAATATTATTAAAAAATTGGCACTGCATAATGATAATAATATGAAAATAGCAACATTTATAGCAAAATAATAATTTGACATTTTATGTCTCTTACAGCTGTACTAATAAACAAGGAATAACTGTTCTTCCAAATGTTAGACCGAACTAAACGACACCTCACCCACAAAATGTTGTTCCAGTTATTCATATGTGGTTTAAACTTTTTCTTAGGAATGTCAATTTATATTTCTTTGAATTTTCAACTGTTTTTGACACATTTTAATCATAGAAAAAAAACTCTAAGTAACTAGGTATGTGAAAAATTAAAAAATTACCTTTCGGAGCAACATTAAAGATGATGATTTGTTTTAAATTTTCTGTATAATATCAAATAAATGTATCATAAAACAAATAGTTTGGTGAGTAAGTTTGATTTAGCCTTGGATAACAGATTGTTTTGCAAGAGAAGTTTTTCATTTAATTAGGATTAATTTTAAACAGTGTCTATTTAGACAGGTGTGAGCGTGCCTTTTCTTTGTGAGTTTGGCTGTTAGTATATCTATACATTAAAGTAATCAAGGATATCAAATAAAAACATTCTTAAATTGCTATACCTTACATTCAGAGAAAAGTTGCACAAAACACAAAAATAAATGCAACATCAAATTACCCTTTCTCTTTCAGCCTCAATGGGCTCAACTCACAATTAAGAAATATTCCAGTAAACATAATATTATTATGATTTTCACAGTACAGTCTTCTATATGGATGGTCTTTGCATATTTTTTACAACGGGAATAGGGTCTACAGGACTCCTCGAGTTACTTGATTTCTCCTCCACTTCGAGTGGATGTGACTTGCCAGCTGTGGGATCCTTCGTAGGACTTATTTCAGGACTTGCAAGAGGGCTTGGTGAATCATATTCTGATTTACTGTACCTCTTGTCGCATAGTTTTCTGAATTCGTCGAATTTACGATTCAAATCAATGTCTGATTTGTTTTTTGGAGTTGATTTCGATGCTTCTTGGATGTCTTCTAGATTATCTTCATCCACTTCCTGAAAAGTAAATATATTTATTTTAATTATATATTTAATCAAACAAATTATTTAATTTGATGGTCATTAAATTTTAATAAAATCAGTTTATTGAATGGGTGTACCATTTACAAGTATGTGCAAAACAGGAAAGAAGTGAGCAGTTACCACAAAACCTATATCAGACTCAAAATACACTGGATTAAACGAAATCAAAAATTGTTAATGTTTCAACTTTTTTCTATTAGTATTTATAGGTATATTTGTTTTAATTAAGTATAGGTCAATGTGTCGTGGTTAGATGGAAAAAATCACTTCATAGTGATAATCTCTCCACAGCATTTCATCTTAGTATTTTAAAGATTGTATTGATTTGTTAACACTGTTATATAAAATGATGATGTGCAAAAGGAATAAAACAAAGAAGACCCACTTACATAATAATAAAATGAAATATCAATAACTAATACCAATTACAGTAGAAATTGTCCCTTTAGAAATAAACCTGGGTGTACCTTTTTAATGTAGCATTATTGTACTTACATATTGTTAAATTTGGAAACTGTGTGTATTACTTACTTGTATTTCAGAGAATGTGACTGGTTGTGTGCGATGTCTGGCTGTATTGCCTCTCAACTTCTTCCTTACAGGCCTGCGGTACAACATTGAGGTGGGCTCAGGATACACAGTGTCCATACTATCCCTGGAAATAAAAATAGGTACATTAAATGAGTTATTCTGTATGACTCATTTGGAATATTTTTAATAATAGAATCACTTAAGGTCCAATCTATTACAAGATAATTTAGTATTGATCACAAAGATAAAGTATGTTGCGCAATGCGTTTTACATTTAATATCAAAATAAACAATCTTCTATCACACACATAAGCAGGTCCCGGGCTACAAAGAAAGACGCCCTGAGCAAAATGAAATTTTCTCATTCTAAAATTGTTTTATAAACATAATAATATAACATTCCAAATACTGTCCCATATGGACTAGGTGAGGGAGGACGCCAACCAGGAATAACCCCAAAACGATGAAAAGACAGCTGGGCCTCCACATCGCAAGAGGACCCTCCTGCATGAACAGACCTTTAGGTCTTATAAAAGATTAAGAAGAAGAACATATTAGGTCTCAGTTTTGAGAATTAGACTTGTCTTTAGAAGTTTTATCCCCCTCCGTCGACAGATTTTCAATTTGTTATGGGAATTTAAAATACGTCACAATCTCCCCGGTTTTGTAAAAGAACATTTTACAAATTCGACAGAAGAAAATTGGTGACCTTTTCGGTTAGGTTTTCTAGGTCGCATAGATTTTCTAAAATTCTGCCCCCTCTGAAATTATGCACCCTGGGCAAATGCCCTGACTGAGTCTGGGGCATTTACACAAATAAGTAATGGCATTGATGATAACATTATTATTATAAAACATAAACAACATCATTCATTATTATCAACCATGAAATTATGACATCAAGGTAGAGTTGATGTGCAGACGATATAATGAGATAATATTAGGATAATATTTTAAACACAGGTAAGTAGAAGAAAGATAAATCATGCGAGTATTGCCAGAATGAATTTAGCTCACAGCTGATTTCATCTAACTGTGATAAATAATATTCCGTATTCTAATCTCCCACGAGATGATTTATATAAATGCATCTTAATATCTCCCTTGAGAATCATAACTGAAAGGTACAATTTATTTATTCCGTTAGGGAACGCAAGTGCAGTTAATAATGATTTTAATCTCTGCATAAATATCTGAGTAGTTATTTTAAAACAGTTTTAAATAAGTAAATAAAGTAAGTAAAAACGACATTAACATTTTAAATTCAGGGACGAATTTTGCCACCCACTTTGATTGCCTTAAGTATTGTTGGCATTGAGAAGACAGCTTGCGTGTTTATTATTTGCGGCTGGTATGCTGGCTATCCCTCTGTGGAATATGCCGAGATGGTATAGTAGTATTAGAAGCAGTTTAAGTACATAAGTATGTAACTACTATTTATTTAATCTCATATATTTATCCCGAGTAATAATAATAAATTTTTTCCCTTATTCCTATACAATCCAGATTTTGAGAACGATAAAAACTTTTTTCTAAATAAATTATCAAATGGGATAAAAACCCATTTTACGAGTGCGTAAACTAACAAACTTTTCTTACCAATAAAGCCTTTTTTTACATGAATCTGGATTTGTTTAAAAAAACTTTATGGTCTCAAATTATTATTCGAATTCGACTACTAATATTTATTTATTTATTTATTAACATAATATACGGCTGAATAGCCTTTAAAGTACAATAACTTACAAAAACACACTTGAAACAAACACAATCAACACATAAGTGACAATGAATACAAAAACATGACAATAGCAACTACAGGGGATTCTCAACAGAAAGCATGTACCCTCGAATAAACCTGCTCACAGCACATCTCCTCACAGTGTACTCCGAATCGTTGAAAATATCAATCTCACTGTAATAATAATATGAATATCTTTTAAAAAAATTACGTCGTATACATTCTGAATATTCAAAAAATGTTTCAAATTTTCCTCTCTACATACTCTGTCAGTGACCGCGTGACTGAGCTAAACAAAAAATCACCGTAAGATAATAATTACAATGTTGCTGGATGCAAAACGTCTCAGTTGCATGCACGTAGCCAGGTTTGTTTGACTGTTCGTACGACATCGCATCAAATTCACACATGGTGAGCGACTGCGTGCAAAATTTAAAAATTATTTTTAAGCTTGAAAACCTCAAATGAAGTCTATCTTTTCGACTTGTAATTAAGACACGTTACTGATATGTATGACAATTTGAAAACGTGTGCAAACAATATTGGTTATTAAATTCTACAGGCTGCATGGTGTGCAGTACATTAGGTATAGAGATTGTCCATTTTATTACCTATACATTGCAGTATAACAGAATGCTTGTAATAATTTTGTCCAAGGTTAATATTGTAATATAAAATGATTAGTTTAATTGCTCAGACACTGACATCTAATTTAGAGTTACCAATGAGTATGACACTGATAGAAATACCTACTGAAATAATAATAAATAGATCAGAGATCGACGTACACAGTTTATAGAATACGCACGAGATCTGAAAAGTGTGAGAGGTAATCATATGAAACAGATTTTGAATGTTGACACACGTTATAAAAAGATAGGTAGGTACCCAAAAAAATGACAAACCAACTTTTCAAATTGATCTGAGAAAAAACAATATTTTATCTTAGAAATAATAAAAGGTTTGCCACCCATCCTGAATGTCTTAATTTTATATTGGCACGGAGAAGACAGCTTGCATGTTTTATATGCAGCTGGTCTGCTGGCTACCCCACTTGTGGGATATGCCGTGATGGTATAGTAGTAGTAATACAAGTATGGCCCTTACCTTGTGCAACATGTTTACATTATTAAGACGGGGCAGTATTTGAAAATTAGATCTTCTAAATAAAAATAATCGAACAACTATTTAAATACTATGTGAGGTCCGTGGACATAATCTGTATGTCCAGGAACCTTTTTAAGAGCCACATTAGACAGGAATGAAATATTTGTTTAGTTTTTGTTTTTATTTTTCTTTCTGTGTTTTGTACTGTACTGGCAATAATAACAATGAACTCAAAGATGGGCTGATCAAGTACAAAAAATATGGTTAATCGTTATTATATTGTATTTTGTAAAATTTTATTGTATGTTGCCCATTTTTATAAATAAATTAAAAAAAAACCTATAACGACAATAATTTCTAGAATAGTTAATCATTATGAATAATCCTATTTCTTGGCTAAGAGATATTCCCAAATATATTAAACAAAATTACTTCTTCATAATTTCAAAGCTCTTATCATGTAGTTATCGTCTAATTATCAAAATGTCTATGCTGCAACTACTTTTGGCTCAAGCTTTTCCACCATCACCGTACTCAGAACTCTATAAAGTCAAGAATCGATCAGGTATGAAAACAATTAATAAACCTTCGTGATAGTAACTTCTGAAAATTTCTATTTTATATCAAAATATGTCAATTACGATAGACAAAAAATAGATAAGAAGGTGTCACAAGATTATTCAAAGTAATTATCTATGAGTAAATCAAGTTTTGGTTTCTTTGCGTATGCAAGAAGTCATCAAGAAGTTATCAAAGGAAATTGAATTACAAATATCAAATACTTAATAATTATGGTTAGATAGAAGAAATCACTTTAAAGTGATTATCTCACCCCTACATATCATTTTAATATCATATATATTTCTACAATTTGTGATTACTTTTGTATGATGATGATTTGCACACAAAATAAATAAATAAATGTAGGGTAAGGTTGCTTAAGTCGTACCCCCTAAGGAAATAATAGTATAATATTCAGTGCAATTAAAATAAAACAAAATCATCTGCATATATTAAATCTTTATTTAGTTGCCTTGTAATCAACAATCATAGAAATTTGAAAATCTTTAAACAAAATAGGAATTTTAACGTTTTTCAAAAATATACCTTCGGTACGATTAAGGCGCCTAGTCGCCTAATTCGTACCACCTATAGCCTTAGTCGTACTTAGGAAATATACCTTTTGAATACTATAATAAACTATTTAGAAAAATACTCAATAACCATCAGATATCAAATGAATTGCTAAAAACATATAAACAATGCAGTCTGAGATCAACTTAAAACATTTTTTTTTGGTCAAACCTCATTATTAAGTAAATATCACATAGAAAATAGAATTATAATCTCTTAAGAAAAAAAAAATAAAAAAAAAAACTTCTACAGGCTTCATTACATCCAATTTCTCCATTCCGATGTCTCTGTAAAGCTTCGTCCATATCTTCCTGCTTCCAAGTATTGTACTTCCTCTTCGCCATATTTAGGTATTACCTACCTGATAAAACGTTAAGTAAATTATTAAACGAGTTAGTTGGAAGACATCGCATTTTAGCGATAAACTCGCCCTCTGTACATTGAATTGTATAACTGATATTTATATTACACTGTTTTATTTTGCAATATTGTAACCAATGTACAGTAAAGAGTAAAATAAATAAATAAAATAAACAATTGTCTTAATACCTAAGTCGTACCGGTACGAGTAAGGATTTTTGCAAAGGTACGACTTAAGCGTCTGGGTCTTCTATGTTTAAAACTAAAATCACTGACGTAACCTCAAATTGTTCTACCATTTGAATATACGTAAACTATTGCCAGATAAGTCTTACAAATTGACGTTAACAAAGAAAATAGGTAAGTATCACATTTCTGCCATAAAAAACTTACAAATGAGACAAAAAAATAATGAAAACTGTTCAAAAACTTACTTTTTCAATATTTTTGCTTCAGGAAGCCGGCCGACCGCCCACTTTTCTACGTTCGCTCACTCAACTAAATAGTTCTGCAGCCCTACTCCCGACACAATCTAAATGCGATCTAATCTTGTTTGCATCTTAAAATGGCGAATTGGTACTTTTGAACACGGTCTAAATCTTAACTTTTAGACAGATCTAGTTTGATGTCTTAAAAATTCGTTACGATCTTAACATTTGTATGAAATCGGTACTCTTGACACAACATTGCCAAGGTCAAATCTTAATAGACGTCTTAAAACACAATCTAACAACTGTCAAAACTTAAGATTGCTGTGGAGGTGCATTTTAGCAATCTAAAAGTCTTTTTCCATAGTTTTTCCATCTTTTTACAACGCAAGTTTGTTTATTTTTTAGAATAATATTTATTTTAGTATATTTCTAATACTATTTTTCTATCTTGCTGTGTTTTTTACGCAAATAAAATTTGGTGTTGATTGTTAGTTTTTTCTGAGTCGCTTGTTTTGAAGTTTTACTGTGAGACTAGTTTTAAAACGAATAATGCATTGTGGAATTATGTCGTGAACAGTGTATGTGTTGTTTATCTGACTACTGTCCTATATTCTCATTCATTGGAGATATACAAGGCCTCCATCCTATAACAGACGACGCAAAAACATGGATTCGCATTCGATTCTCTGAATCAAGTCTAGCGGGCTATAAGAAGATGAGTGAAAAATATTATTTCAAAACTACATTATTGTTCAACAACGACTCAACTGGATTGGCCATAACAACAGGCACCCAGGTGTGCTCATCACCATGGAGAAGGGCAAGACAATAGGCACAAATGTAAATGCGGACCAAGAAACACCTATATGGATCAAATAAGGACATGAATTGTGGTACGTACATAGAATTAAAGGTTAATTTTTATAATAAGTTATCCAGTTGTATTCATTAAGAGAAGATATAAATTGATGATCATAGTTGTATTTTTTATTATTATTATCGTTCACTGTATACCGTTACAAGATATTATAGAAGTGCTCAGATGGCAATATTGGGACAAGGGAATGAATCTCGCCCAGTGAATGCCATATTATTTATGTACATAAATGCATAATTATGTCATGAAATTCAACTATGCAGAAAATAAATCATAATTAAGTTTAATCTGTACCCCTCCCCTAGTTCATATCCGAATGTCCCACGATATCTTGTAACAGTGTACAGTGAAAGATAATAAAAATAAATACAACGATGGGTATATATCAACGGTATGGACTATGGATCATCAATATAGGTATATTCTCTAACTGGATGCTATTGGATAACCTATAGCAGAAATTCACCGAATTGAAGAGACTAATGTCCCATCCATCCTGAATGTTTTAATTTTTTGTTGGAACAAAGAGGACACCTTGGAAGTTTATTACATGCAGCTGCTCTGCTTGCCACCCCAGTTGTGAGATATGCTATAACGGTGTAGTTGGCCGGTGTGGCGCGGAGGTAACGCTCTTGCCTTTGAGTCACGAGGTCCCGGGTTCGATTCCGGCCAGGGCAGATTGAGGAATGACCTTTTTCAAATTGTCCTGGGTCTGGGTGTTACAAGTATATGTGTTTAGTGCATTGTAAATGTGTGTATCGTCGCGTTAGTACCCATAACACAAGATTCATCTAAGTTTGGGACTAGCTCGATCTCTGTGAAATATCTATGTATGTTATGTTATGTCTATACAAATGTCTTATGTCTATAGTAATGGTAGTAGTAAAGAGGCTAGCAGAAATTGGATGATATGAAAACTGATGTTCTTGAAACATCCAGGGGTAAATGGTGGGAGTCCCTTTCTTAAATGTTGACTAGCATAAAATAGAGATGAATGGAGAATAAATTCTAAATACTTTTTGCTTGTGTTACACAATAATACATTATTTCCCCTTATTAAATAATATGTTTCGTTTACAGGTTATATTCGGATATTATTTAGTTAAAATATTCTTGGAATCATTCTCAACCGTCTCCAGATAACCTTTAATGGTGCTGATGGGACCATTTACAGAGACAATAAGCACTGACACATCACACCACTGTTTAAGGAGCTACATTGGATGAGAGTCCCAAAGAGAGTAGACTTCAAACTGTACCTCACGGTTCATAAAGCCTTGAGCGGTGCAGCACATCTATGCCTCGCTGAGCTCTGTCCCATCGACAAAACTCTATTTATTTATTATTATACATATTTATTTATTACACATACATACAGCTTAAAGCTTTTATAAAATGGTATTAAAAATTCAAACAACAATTAATACTATATAAAAATAAAAAGCAATTAAAAATGTATAAAATGTAAGATAGTATCATTACACTTTTAAAAAAATAAATATCAAAATACCATAAAAATAATTGCATTGAGCAATTAATAAAAGAAGAAATACACAATATTAGTCAAACGTTAAAATTAATAATGAAGAATTCTCAGATAAAACAGTCAAAATTCATGGTATCAATCAAAGTTCATTCAATAAACAATTGAAACTACACATCTGTCACATAAAAAGTTTGAGACGGAGAAAATAAAATGCCAAATGTCACAAAAACAAAACACAAAAAACAACAACAAAGCAAAAATTATACGAATATTTCAAGAATTCATAAATAAAGATTCCAATTTGGAGCGGTGCGTGGCCTTTCACTTAGGTCGGAGAACAATAGATTGCTCTTGATTCCCTCACATCACTCTGATTTCTACTTTTCATCTTTTAGCATTCACACCGCTAGACTTTGGAACCAGCTTCCCTCTACAATCCGCACCAGCTCATCGTTTATGTCTTTTAAAAATAAATTAGTCTCTAGGTGATGAACACTACATTCCTTATATATATGTTAACTGTTTATTATTTAATTATTTGAGATAAATAAACATTATATTTTGAAATTTATGTTTTTTTTTGCCTTTATCATTGTTGTCAATTAAATTCTTATAAAACTGGAATATTTTTGATTCATCGTGTCAAACATGGCAAAAATGCTGGTGCACAATACCATTCTGTTACCGACACTTATGTTTATAAGCGAAACTTGGACGTGGTTGAAAAAGGACGAGAGTGGAATAAATGCTGTGGAGATGCGTTCACTGAGAAGAATGGTTGGTAAAACGTTGCGAGATAGAGTGAAGAATGAGGATATCAGGAGAATGAGCGGATGTGAGAGGAATGTGTGTTAACAAAGATATGATGAGCGAATGCACGATGAAAGGATGAAGTAGATGATGTGTGTATCTGAAAGAGGGGGTGTGACGAAGCGCAGAGTCCAAGTGCATATATCTATCTATTTTATTTTATTTCATTTCATGTATGTATTTTATTTTATTTCATTTTTATATATTTTATTTTATTTGGGTTAGTTGGAAGATATCGCAACTCTGCGATAAACTCGCCCATTGTACAGATTTTTTCATGCATGTTGTATATAATTCCTGTTATCATATTCTGCACAATAAAGTTTGTTATTTTTTTTTTTTTTTAAAAAAGCTATATCTGGGTTTTTGTAATAAACCCAAATACAACCTTATACACCTTTCACAGTAAGCTACTAAAAGCTTGTGTCGTGAAAGGGGAGTTTGCCGGCACCTGGTATCGAACCACGGACCCCATGTTCACGAGGCCGAGACTCTACCTCCAGGCTACCGACGAACTCGAACGACGAAGAACGTTATTATTATTATTGTAGCCTAGAATGTACACATCATCTGCATACATCAATGCATTGACCCGAGTTTAATTCAATTCAACATCCATCTTTCTAAAGGTTGCATTCACAAGTCAGACATGTATCACAATAATTCATCCAATTTCCTTATATTCTCATTCAAATAAACCTTTAAAATACTTCTTCTATCTCTGTAATACACATTCATTAACACAGATAATAGAATTTAATTGCCTCACCATATAAACCAGATATTCCGTGGGGCTCCATTCATTCTGCCTATAATATATAAATTCATGATATATCCTGTCCTTTACCTTCACGCCATGTCCCGGGTGGGGTAGGCAGAGAGAACGGAACGCCATATTGATCTTTCCTTACATACTTCTTTCGCTTCCTCTACATTCATCCAGTTTCTCATACATACACGCCGATTCCTCTTACTTAACATGCGACCGCCCTTGAGTATTTGATCCACAAGGTTCTTGGACGTCCGTGCTTTCTCACACCCTCTCTTTCAGATAAATATACCTTCTTCGTCAATCTTACACCATCCATTTGCTCTACATGACCAAACCATCTCAATTTATTTACACGCATTCTATCAACAACACTCTTCTTGCATCCACTCCTTCTTCATATATCCTCATTTCTTACTCTATCTTGCAATGTTTTACCTACCGTTCTTCTCAGTGTTCGCATCTCCACTGCATTTATTCCACTTTCGTCCTTCTTCAGCCATATCCAAGTTTCGCTTGCATACATAAGTATCGGTGCGAGGATGGCGTTGTGCACCAGCATTTTAGCCATGTTCGAGACATTGCTATTAGATCGAAGTGCACCGTTCACTTTTCTTTTTTCAATATCTCTTTCGTATCTACCATCCATCGCAAACATACATATTCGTCCACTTGCTCCAAACATTCATTTCCAACCTTTATTTCACACATTGTTCTATCAATCTCTCTTTCAAACACCAGCACTTTCGTCTTAGTCACATTCATATTCATCCCATTCATTCTGCAACTTTCATGTACAACTGACACTCTCGCACTTCTTTCTTGCATGCTCTGTAAGTTTCTTTCATTCGTTCCTTATATTCGTTTCTTTCATTCATTCATTATATAGGCAATAATTAAAAACATTCTTCATCCGTTCCTTACATTTGTTTCTTTTATTGATTCATGATAAAGGTAATAATTAAAAACATATAAGTATACAACATTTATTTGAGAATGGTTCAAGACTTTATAAATCAAAATTTATTCAACTTATTCCTACTCAACTGTATTTTCCCTAGTTGTAGCACCAAAAGTCAGGCATTGTTCTATGCTACAGGATCATCGTCCAATTATAGCTATTATTCATCAATGAATTGACTCCATGTACTAGGGAATTATCACTGTGAAGTTGATTTCAACTATTCAGAGTACACCATGAGCAAATGTGCTGTGAGCGGGTTTATTCAAAGGTTCATGCTTTCTGTTGAGAATATCCAGTAGTTTCTATTGTCATGTTGTATTCATTGTCTCTTATATGTTGATTGTGTTTGTTCCAAGTTTGTTGTTTTTTTAAAGTAATTGTAGTGTAATAAGGCTATTTAGCAATATACTTTGTTAACAAATAAATAAATTGTTTTACTTCATCACACAAAAAAGAGCTTCTCTTTAAAGTTCGTAGACGATCATATGCAGACATTATTCATTAATCCTTGTGTAGAAAAACATTTTAGTTAATGTCCAAATAAACCTATAAACAAAACATGTTATTTAATGCATTATATTTGTAACAAAGTACATTAATGATTGTTTCCACAATTCTTATTTCATACTTACCTTAATTTGTGACTTTCTGATCATTTTAATATAATAAATTCGCGTATACTTCTGCAAAAACAACAAACTAAAACATCGCATAACAAACATTGATAACAATGATAACTGTCAGGGAGATAATAATAGACAATAGCAAAATATGTCATAGACAAAAATAGTGTCAATGCATAGGTTTTAAAAAATATTTTTTATAAATTAATTGCACTGTTATAGATCATTATATAATATCATTTTCATTTCATTTAATCAGAAATTGATATTAGATTTATAAAAAATGTGGAAATACGGTGAAATCACGTGATATATTAGTTTTAATAATTCAGTTGTCGTGGTTGTCATGTTGGTACCCATAGATAACGGCGTTAGGAAATACATCTCTATATTAAGACATCTTAAAGTTAAGATTAGATCAAGATCAAGACTAGATTGCGTCGGGGGTACCATCTACAAGTCTTAATCTAATCTTGATCTTAAGATCGAATCTAATCTTGATTGAATTCAAGAGTAGCCCTGCAGATTGACGATACTAGATGGTGCAATTTATAACAATCAGATAAGATATTGCCGGGGTACGACTTAGGCCGTGGTACGACTAAAGCAACCTTACCCTATTTGAGTTACAGTTGACTATCCCTGCAATAAAAGACACCCATTAGTCATTTATTATACGTGTTGCAATGCTTCTATGTATTACACTTCTTCATGGATACTTGCACTTTTCAATTACATAAATATTATTTCCTTGTTTGATACAACGTGATTATATGTAATTGAGTTTTAATATTATGTTAACTATCGCGTGTACCTATCTAACTTATAATTTATTTAGTCTTTAATGGCATCATTATAATTGTAGTTACTACTACTACTACTACTATACCATCACGGCATATCCCACAAGTGGGGTAGCCAGCATTGTAGTTCTGTATCTTAAAACTCTGTGTCCCAATGACAGTTGGCCAAAAAGAGCACTGCTCTTCCGTCCGCAAGGATTCCGTCGGCCCGGGCGTCCCTCTTTCACAATACACCGTTCCTACGACAACGATATCAGAGCGCAGGGAATGTCGTGGAAAGAGGTGACGCAATTGGCGCACAGACGCTCTGAATGGAGGAGGCTGGTTTCTGGCCTGTGCTCCCGAGAGGAACGTTAAGGGCGATGGATGGATGGATCTTAAAACTGAAACTGATAAAATTCCATTTTTTCATAATTGCGTCTCATATTGTTCAACAAATCCTTCAACTCGTGAGTTCGTTTAATTCCGAAAAAGACAACTTAAGCGTACTGGATAATTGTATTAGTACTTAATTTTTCGTCAACAAATTTATAAGGAGCAAATAATGTTAAAGCCTTCCTCAAAATGAAATAATTCTTTCGCCACAGTGACCAGCGTAAATAAGTTCATAAACTTGTCAAAACTTTTTCGATTTTTACAATAATTACTACTTTCTGTCAGACCGTCTCTCAACAAAGCTAGGTTCAAAGAAAGCTATTAATATTTTGTCATTTTCTTGGTGAAAAGAAACCTCAACGGTCATATTTGTATAAAAGTAGGTAGCTATATGTTTAATTAACCCAAGGCTTACAACTATTCATATATCACAGCTGGGTGATTTAAAACGTTCTCTGATGTACCTACTAAATATTTTGTGCTATTCATTACAATCATATAAGTAACGTTTTACTAAACCTTGTATAGAATATAGTATAACAGTTATTCCGAATTTATGAAGGCTTTTTACATTTCATTCTTTAACACGCACGTAAATAAAATTTTGACAATTTCAATTTTCTGTTAATTCAATTACTAAGGGGAGATACTAGGTAATATATTGTATGTACCTTCTATTAAAAATGGAGTAGTTGTCGGTGACGTGGCCCATTTAGATATTTATATTTTTCTCGGAATATTAATTAATTTGATGTTTTTTGACAAAAATTTTAATCACAGATTGTCATTTAATTTACAGTAATTATAATTCAATATTATAACGTATATGATGTAAAATAATATCTCTACGAAATATACGTAAAATTTCAAGTCTAAATATAGAAATTTAAGAAAAAATATCACCATATAGAAATAAACTCGCCATATTCTGTAAATTAAATTGTGTGTTTGTTCTCTTTGTTATGTAAAATAATATTTGTCGTTACTGAGGTGGAGAATAAAATAAATAAAAATAATTTTATGGCGATATTCGAATATTAAATTTCAACTGACAATAAATACCTACAACTTTTATATTTCCTAGCAAGTTTGCTTCGCAGTTTGCTTCGATTCTGTTCAAAAAATTTCAAGATTTTAGCTTGAATAAATACAAATTCACCGATTCTGAAATATGCCAGAATAAAATGTTATTTCAACACTGACATTTCACAGTTACGGTTTCTAGGGTAAAGACATCAAAGAATAAGAAAATTCGCTGTAAAAATAATCGATTGACGCATTTTTTTTTCACAGAATTGATTCTTATCCTTGTTTCCAAGAAAGCACGTTTAATATGAAATACCTAATACTTTTATAACATTTATTTTTTACACGAAGTATGATAAAAGTATTATCATCTAATGTTCGTTAAATAAACAATATCTATAGAATTAAAACAGCACTGGTTAGTCCGTAGAAATTACAATGTTTGATAAGTCCGCCAGTACGCTACAAAGAAAAGATAGTGACTGATTAATTTTAGTTAGGAGGTTTTCTTTTTTGAATATGTCTCAAGATTTTAACAAGACTTAAATTACGCTTTTTATAAAACAAATATAATTGAAGATTTTCAGGCACCTAATACCAGCTCAAACAAAATTTTGTAATTTTTAGTATTTCAAATGTCATTTTAACGATTTATATTTGATTTGCTGTCTTGTACTATGTTGAAGAATAAATTTTATTACTATTATTACATTATGTAGATATGAAAATTAAAAAGGCATGTCAACCATCACACATTTATGTACCTACTATTTATTTATGACGTAAAATAATAAATAATTAATAAATAATTAAGACGTAAAATAATATCCCGTGGAGCACCCGGTAAAGAATTGGTCTCCCACTCTTCTCCTTAAGTTTTCGAGTGTCCTGTAAAAGGCAGGTGTTCGAAAAAATTAAGACATTGTACATCTTGAATTCAGCGATGAGGTTTGCCACCCATCCTGAATGTCTTGATTTTGTGTTGGCACGAAGAGGACAGCTTGCATGTTTCTTACATGCAGCTGGTCTGCTGGTTGCCCCACTTGTGGGATATGCCGTGATGGTATAGTAGTAGTAGAAGTAGTAAAATAATAAATAAAATACTTCATAACATGCAACGAATGTACTATACGCCCCATTAATGTTACAATTATGCCACGACGAACAGAGTACAGATAAATTGTAAAAGATCTTCTTGCAAAGTCTCGAATTTCAGATATAATAGGTATGACATTTTCTTAGAGATAAATAAAGTTGTCAATAGTTCAAGTGGTACCTATCTATAAACTGAGCAAAAATAACAAGAAGAGAAATGGTATACCGCTGTTAGTTATTAGTCACCCGAGACTTATGGTATAATATGGTATGGTATGGTGTGTTATGGAACATTATGGTTTGGTTGTGATCCGGTGACGTCACGGGGACGACCGTCGCGACGCTATGGGGGTCTCCCGTTACACGCTCGCTGGAGACTGAAAACACTTGGAGACAAGATACAAATCATTTGTAAAGGGATGGCAAATAGCGTCAGTAAAATATTGATATCGTTTTACACATTGATACTTGATTGTTTTCTTTTTTGTTTGACACAAAGCAGATTACATACCTACAATGAAGAATTTTTTAACTCACTTATGAGAAATACTTCGACTGTTTCCATTTATTTTATTAATGTTTGTTGATTCGCGCCCATCACATAGATCATCGAAAAGGTGGTAAGTTAATTCATTGATCTACGGTATTATATCGAAACAATAAACCAAAGGCATAATTATAAAAACTGACTCAGTCTGCCATGGTTATGCTCAGTTAAATGGATTTTACAACATAATTATGTTTTTAAATACCTACTGTAAATAAAAAAAAAATACAGAGATCCCTTTGGCTTCAAAACATTTTGTATGTTGGTTTTTTTTTATTTGGTCACCAAACTATCTTTAATTCTTCATCGAACGATATAATTAAGTCATCAAGGCTTATAAAAGATATTTTTGAACAATATCTATAAGAAATTCCCATCCCTAACATTTTTAAGAGAACTTCTAGACTGGACATAGCTACATACATTTTCAGAAGGGAAATGCTTTTACATATGTACACACAGTTAAATATCTACATATAGTAGCTAGTGATATATTATTATCACTATTCTACCGAGTAACTAACTCAAATTTATTTCTGTACCAAACTATAAATTTTAATTCTACAATTTATGAAATAATAAAAATCAAGAACACCATTTTCTTTTTAATTCTTTAAAACCACAAATTCATCTTTAAATAACATAATATACTTATATCAAAAGATAAATAGTTCGCAGAAAAATATTTGGGTAAATACAGAAATATTTGAGTTACTAAGAAGAGCTGTTCCGGCTAGCACAGGGTAGAGATGCCTACGCCAGGGTGATAGCAGACGTCGAGGGGACCTGGCATGGCACTTTAAGAAGAAGAAATTTTGAAGTATTATTGTATTGATAGTTTTGAAGTATATTTAGTGCAATATTGCTTGTAAGCAATGTACAGTAAAGGAAATAAAGCAAATAAATAAACATTCTCCAAGAGTCGACATCTGCTTTGCGAATTTGTGGTTCTAGGTTCGAATCCTACCACATGGTCAAATCTTACGGTAAAATCTTGAAATTAAAGATTAATGAAATGAAATGAAATGAAATGAAATTCTTTTATTTCCCCTCTTACAATAGGTACATTTGACAATTTTCACAATATATTTTAAATTATTATGGACAACACATACCACTCTTTCTTCTTATCAAACTCATCATGGGCTCCCTATAGGGATCTCAGATGAGCGAGCCAGGGGCAGCTCTCACAGGGACCAATAAATGGATAAATTAGGTATGTTGGTCTTTGTATAAAATAGGGTCACATATCAGGCCACCCCTGGCCCGCCTGACCGTGTACGTCGCTAATTGATTCACGCAAGACAGGGAAATTACACCGTCCCACTAGATTGCTCTGTTCTGGGACGGTGACATTAATACATGAGTTGGTACACAAGGATACCTATACATTTGAATATTCTACAAATCGAAAAACCGCCTATTCAATTGTCTCATTATTTATTTTATTCTTCACTGTACATTGGTTACAATATTACAAAGTAAAACAGTATCATATAAATATAAGTTATCTTCTGTAAGTACGGAGATGACGACCTGCATGTATACTATATGCAGTTAGCCTGCTAGCTCTATTTGTGGCAGATATGATGGCGTAGAAAGATAGACCTATGTTAAAGCGATGAGACAAACTGATTCGGTCTGCCTTGGTACGGGCTCATGCCCAGTTAGGTGGATTTTTATGACAAGTTATGTTTAAATACTGTCAAATAAATAAATAAAACAACAAATACATTTTATTAACTTATTAAAATTTCTTTTCATCTATTTTACCATAGGTATCTCCATCAATGAATATAATAAAACATAATCGAATAATAATAATAATAATATTTATTTGTCAAAAATATTCACAGAAACATATGTAGTTACATAAATTTATTAAACATTGCACTAAATATATTTAAATCACCCTTAAAAAGACAAGTCTTGTGTAAAGGGGGATACATTCCCTGAAACGATATAGTATACTTAAATTAAACAATTTTCCAGTTTAATACATACTTTAAAAGTTTTTCTTTTTAATTGCTCGAAGATTCTTATAACACTTATTACATCTTTATTAATTACACATTCAATATATACGCATTTAGTTACACTTTATTTATATTTTTAATTACACACACAGATATATTCAATATACATAACAACACCAGAAACTACACACCACCAGGAACCACGTCAACATTTATGTGTTTCACCATTTCTTTCTTGAACTTTTTGAAATCATTTATTGTTCTTATCTCATTTGGTAGTTCATTGAAGTATTTGATACCTAGGTAAGCATAATGTCTCTGAGAGATGTCTTTATGGCACAGGGGTATTGGAAGGCAGTTTCTTATTCTAAGTGTCCTAATAGTGATCAAGCTGTTCATGTTAGAAGTCATTCTTTGTTCTTTAAATGTTTGAATTATGGCTGCCTTTCTATAGAGCTGTGCCAGGGTCATTACTTTCATATTTTTGTAGATAAGATTAGTCGGGTAATCCCTTGGTTTCCTCAGAATTATTTTTAGTATCAGCCTTTGTGTCACTTCGGTCGGGTATAGGTTTGTTGGATACGCACCTCCCCATCCCAAAATGCCATAATTCATAATTGACTGAACTAATGCATGATAAACCGCTTTAAGCTGCGACACTTCCAGAATACTTCTGAGTTCAAGAATACTTCTGAGTTCAAGATATACCTATTGGTATATTGTACACACGAAACCAGCAATATTGTTGAAATATTAATTATACCTAAAGTATTTTATAGATGTTGTCAGTAATGTACGGATTATTACTTAAATCCCTCGTTAACGAGTGTATGACCTTTTGAAAATAGAACAGAATATAGATTATAGCTGGTAGCGTAGGTGTGTAAAGCTATTTATGGAATATTGCGATGGTTATTTTTAGAAAAATAAAATGAATCGATGGTAATAAAAATATTTGAAATAATTCATTCATAGAACAATTTTAAACATTTGAAATATCTCCTAAATTTATATTTTCATTATAGCATAATGTTATACAATTGGGGTATCCTGTGATCTCTTTTGCACACTCTATATTACGTTCTTTTGTACGTGATTGCCAAAGACTCATTTTATGCAATAATTAATGTAATTAGAGATCATATTCTATGACTTATAGGTATCATGTCTCATTGCTAAATCTGTGTAGTTAAAATTATCAAAAGTAAAATACGTACTGATTTACGAATTTTACCTTTTTCCGATAGCTATACTCGAAAATTTAAAACAGAACAAATAGAGTGGATGCATATTGTTCCGTGGAGCACCCGTAATAAATTGGTCTCCACTCTTTTCTGTAAGTTTTCGAGTGTCCTGTAAAAGGCAGGTATTCGAAAAAATAAAGACACTTTACATCTTAAATTCTGCGATGAGGTTTGCCATCACCTATCCTGAATGTATTTATTTTTGTTGACCCAGAAAGGACGGTTTGCATATTTATTACTTGTAAGTGGTCCGCTGTCTATCCCACTTGTGGGATATACCGTGATGATATAGTAGTAATAGTATCTATTTTACTTATGAGGTTATGTAGGTATCTATCAATTAATACCATCACGGCATATCCCACAAGTGGGATAGAAAACTGACCTACTGTGTGTAACGAACATACTGATGGTCGTTTCTTTGCACAAATTAAAAGTAAGACATTCAGGACGGGTGGTATACCTACTTCATAAAAAAAATATATATTTTACAAATAATTTGTATTTTGATCTAACAAAAAGTACCTAAATAAATCTCGTAAATCTGCGATTTATTTATTTTTTAGTAAAAAACTAATATTGGTAATAAATATTTGT
The DNA here is from genome assembly GCA_947579605.1 of Athripsodes cinereus. NCBI lineage: Eukaryota > Metazoa > Arthropoda > Insecta > Trichoptera > Leptoceridae > Athripsodes > Athripsodes cinereus. The sequence continues at coordinate 28,274,002 of OX388309.1, forward strand.
TTTTTTATTTTATCAAATCAATATGTTCGCAAGGGTCAACAAGTTTTGGCAGTTTTTCTATCAAATTTGTTGAAAACTGAATATTTTACCGTTTTTGCTAAACGGGGCCCTTAAGCGCTGAGACAAAGTTAAAATGTCTGCCTTGGTTCGGGCTCATGCCCACTTGGGTGGATTTTTATGACAAGTTATGTTTAAATACTGTCAAATAAATAAATAAATCAATAAAATTAAACAACAAATACATTTCAGTGACACAAATACAATTTTTTTTTAGTTTTATCGGCTCTCTAATAAATTAATATTTTATAATTGTTTTTTATCAATTTTACTATCTATCTACATAGGTATCTACATCAATGAATATAATAAAACATAATCGAATAGATATACTTATTGGTGTATTGTAGACCAGGTGTATTGGTGATCACTGAGAAGAATGGCTGGTAAAACGTTGCGAGATAGAGTGAAGAATGAGGATATCAGGAGAATGAGCGGATGTGAGAGGAGTGTTGTGGATAGAATGCGTGTAAACAAGTTGAGATGGTTTGGACATGTTGAGCGAATGCAAGATGAAAGGATGACGAAGAGGATGTATTTATCTGAAAGAAGGGGTGTGAGGAAGCGCGGACGTCCAAGAACCACGTGGCTTGATCACGTGGATCAAATTCTTAAGGACGGACGCGTGCTGAGTAAGAGAAATCAGCGTGCATGTATGAGAAACTGGATGAATGTAGAGGAAGCGAAAGAAGTATGTAAGGATAGATCTATATGGCGTTCCGTTCTCTCTGCCTACCCCTCCTGGGACATGGCGTGAGGGTATAGTATAGTAGTATACTTCATCGCTGAAATATATACCTACACAATACTTACACATAATACCTTGGTATGTAGGTAGCAACGAGTACAATATTTACGATAAGAAGAATGGAAAATATCAAATTACCTTCGATAAAAGTTTGAAATAAAACCGTATTAATTCGCAGATTGATATCAGCAAGTTTTATGAGGGAAATAAAAAAGTTGTGAAAATTAATGTATTGGTAGTGGTAGGCAAGCATTATAGGAGTACATAAAATCTTTGTTGAATCGTGGTGGTTGTTGTTGTTACGTTATACGATAGGTTACAGTAAATCTCTTTAACGACCAATGGTAATGGTAATGTTAACTTATGGATCAGTATTTTAACGTGCACTTAGGGTAACCCTTATTTTGTTGTCCAGCTAACTTAGATTCCCGATACTCTTCCCCCTGCTCGCAAGATCTCTTTAAACCTTCGCTTCGTTAAATTTTAACGTTTTTCAGATATCAAAATAGTACAAATTTCGGTTACAAATTATCAAATTTCAATGCGTACAAATTTCACAGGCTGGAGCATGTGAATCAAATTCTCAAAGATGGTTGCGTGTTGAGAAAGAAAATTGGCGTGGATATATGAGAACTTCAACTTATCACGAACATTTTACACCAAAATGTAATAGATAAGTAGAGTGAATCATAGTAACACATACCAACCCTTACAGATAGTGGTTAATCTACCCTATACCATCGTGGCAATTCCCATAAGTGAGGTAGCCAGCGAACTACAGGGAATGCAATAAACATGCAATTCGTCCTCTCCCATGACAATATGTAAATATTGAGGCATTCAAGATTAGTGGCATATCTTTTTTTAAGATGTGAAATGTCTTATTCGTGGTATTTTATAAATCGACACTCAAAAACCTATAGAAAAGAGTGCGAAGCTTATATTCTTCTTCCTATAAGGACTTATAAATAAGCGTAATGGAATTACTACAGAGACGTTATAAAATATATTAATTCGCTGTATCAGCTTTCACAATGGATTCCAAAATATTGATGACTCACGGCGTAAATTGCCGGAAAAATAATTTCCACATTTTCAGCAGAAGTGGCTGCGTCAGAACATAACGTTATTACAAAAACATGAGCAATATAAAACGTCTAGTCCCGCCACTGCATTATAGATACTTACGAGGGCGGATTGATAAGTCGGGTAAAAATTAGACAAAGAGTTACTTTTTTCGAATGAATGATATTTTTTTTCAACTTCATCTTCTTTGAGAGCTATACACTTGGTTAGACGATGCTGGAATTTTTTGATCCACTCTTTTTTGTTATTTTTTTCAAGGCCCTGAAAATACGCCATAGTTCAAATTAGTTGCAAATCTTCGTCCCCCAAGCCATTTTTTCATGTTTGGTAAAAGGTAGCAATCACTGAGAGCCAGGTCAGGAAAATATCGTGGATGAGGAAGCATTTTGTAGCGTGACTCCACCAGCTTGGCTGTTGAAATGGCAGAAGAATGAGCAGAAGCATTATCGTGGTGAAACAGGATTTTTTTCTTGGCAAGATGATGCCGTTTTGCTTTGGTTTCTTGATTCAACTGGACCAAAAGTATAGCGTTATACTCTCCATGAACCTTGTGCGTCCAAGAAAACCTTAGCCATAGCTTTGATGGAACCTACTGATGGAACCACCTTGACCTTCTTCGGAGCACTTCCACCAGCTTCCACCCGCTGGTTGGTTATTATTTTGTCTCTGGTGTGTAAAAATGAATCCTTGTTTTATCTTTAGTGATGAAACAGTGTAAAAACTCATCTGGATCTCATTCAAACAGTCGAAAATAAGCCTGGGAAAGTGTCACTCATTCACATTCACGAAAACTTTTTAATACGCAAATTTTCATGAAATGTTATTAATACTCTTTTATATGAGATGTTTAAAGTGTCGGCTACCCCTTTCAACTTCATTCATCGATCTCCCAATACAATATCGTGGATTTTCATGAGCATTTTTGGAGTGGTTACCTCAATTGGACGTGCTGATCGAGAGGCGTCTTCCGTGCTCGATCTACCACAACGAAAATCATTAAACCACTTGTGAATCATCTTTAGTGACAGAGAAGATTCACCATAATATTTATCAAGAAATTTCTTTGTGTCCGTGATGGTTTTTTTGCGTAAAAAGTAATGTTTTATCAACACTCTAAATTCTCTTTTTTCAATTTTAACAGCAAAAGAACGACTTGTCCGGTCAAAACGACTGAAAAAACAATTCCAAATTCAAATTTCAGTATGAAATTTCGTGTATGTTCCTTCAAAGCACGTACCTGTCCAAACATGTTATAACTTCCATACAAGCATCACCGCTTCATCCATTTTTACCTGACTTATCAATATGCCTAAGTACATTATTTTATACTTGTATATTCTTATATATGTATATACAGAAGAAATTCCTTCCGAACAACGAACTACCCTAGTGACTAACTAATCCGGCTGTATCAATATGTATATTATTTATATAGTAAAGTTTTTATATAGGTAGGTACCCATTGTGTTTCTAGGAAAAAAACAGCTGTTTATGACGTCATAAACTTTTCCACGAGCAATGCTAAACACAAAATCCTATATAATTATGTACGTTTACATAATTATATAGTACGCTAATGGTTATGTTATTTAAAAAGTTGTTTTATTTTACATACTTGATGTCAATTAAACAGTATTAAGCAAACTACTATCTAACCATCCATTCGTCTATTTCATCACGGCATATCCTTAAAGTGGGGTAGCCAGCGCAGCAGCTGCTTGTAATAAACATACAAGTCATCCCCTCCGTGCCAATAAAGGTTAAGATATTCAGGATGGGTCCTCACCGCTGAACTGAATACGTTAAATGTCATTTACAGGACACTCAAAAACTTACAGAAAAGATTTGGAGATCTATTCTGTACCTTGGAGCAAATTTGGTATTACATTTTAAATCTTAACTTAACCTCTGATACCAGCAATCCAGATTGCTGTTTTGAGGTTTATTGTACAATAAATAAAAGAAAAAAATCTTAGCATGTTTTTTTTAAATTTAACGAATCTAAAAAAGCGGAGTGTTTAGACGATCGTATTCCATAAAGAAATTCTTGTGCAAGAGCATTTTTTTTGTCAAAAATAGGGCCCTCCTATAAAAACAAAATTGAGCACAACCGTCCTCCTTTTAAAGGGACAGACCTCTTTTTTAAGTTCTGTCGTCTCTTGATAAACATCCTCACTTCATAATATTAAAACTATTAGAAATTCAATAAATTTTAAATATGCTTTAAAAAACGAAAATACGTGATAAATTTCACATTCCTATGCCCGTTGAAAATCTTCCCCCCTCCCCCCTCTGTCGCCAATTGAGAAATTTGATAAATGAACCTACGAAATATACTCATTTTTGAAAAATGGATCAAAACTATCAAATTCGGGAGTGTCACCAAAATATTCTATAATTTAACAAAATAGACCGTCCCCCTTATCATTGAAAATTTTTCGAATTCTTCTACCAGAATCTAGAAAATATCCTCCATTTCGTTGTGAAAAAAAGTTGAACACCTTAGTTATATGCAAATTAATAATATCACTGACCGCATACGTTCAATGCTCTTCTTCACTATTGTTTGCTTTATTTTACAATTGGTAGATATATAATATACTATGGGTGCTCACTTCTATCTTTGTTGAACTTATTAACTTTAAAAGTGCAATTTGTTCTATTTTTTCTTGGATTCATGCCCATAATTTACATCCACACTAAATTAATGTTTAGATACCTAAGCACAACTTCAGAATTTCTCAAAAGAAAAGTGTCTGGTATAAGTAATTTATCTCACAATGTCCTGCATATTGTCTAAGTCTGTCTTTGTTATGTGGGATTCGTATAGGTGGAATGAATGCTGCAGTTCAAAGAACGTATAGTTCTTGCCTGAAATGAATACAAAATTTTGTCACATTTTAGTAGGTTGTTATAGGAAAGGATTAGAGGACATTCATCCTGTCTGGTACATTAACCCTGGTTTCCTGGTAACTAACAAATGCTTTACAAAAGTGTCAATATTGTTCCAGCTACGAATAATTTCAAAAACACCCAAAACATTGCTCTCTTTGAAAATCAAAGGTATGCAAATATTTGTATTACTACAGAATCTCCCACAAATAGTGCAGCCAACTTTGAATCATCACGTGTATATTATAATAAACATAAGGTGTCATAAAAATATTCAGTTTAGGTGACAAACCTCATCGCTGAATAGACAATGTTGAATATATACGTCTTTTTCAGAAATCTCGAGAATTTAGGTACAGAAAGTGGTGCAGAAAAAAATCCGGAAACACTGCGAATCAAAATCGATAGTTAAATTCTGTGTGTGTAGATACATAAGTTATTATTTAATTTACCAACGTATGTAAATTAAATAATATATATTTACTTCTCAATGTTTGTAATAGTGTTTTGTGTTTTTTGTTTTCAATAGTGTTGCTGTTCTGTGATTTTTTGCTCTGGTGTCTTATATTTTACTATAATATCAAATAATTTAAATTTATGAATTGTTTTACCAGATTTGTAATACTGCACGCCTCTGACACCAGCAACCTTAGTTGCTGTTTTGAGGTATTGTTTATAATTGAATAAATTGAAAATAAATTGTATTTTGTGGGAAATCTATGAAAAGATATATATGTACATAGATATATCAAGTGGACCTTTTTCTTTTATCTAAGAACAAAGATAAGTGTATACACCTATTTAAATTACATATTCATTATATGTTACATTAACCCGTATTTAATTTCACACTAGAGGTCAAAGTCCAACCCAAAGCTTTGAACTTGCTTTTGATTAGATAATTATGGATAACATTTTAGACCCTTGAAAGCTAGAAGACTATTCACTGTGTCGGTGTTTAGGTAGTAGAATTCCATATCGAAAAAATAAAACAGGTGTTTTATTTTTTCGCTAGAAGACTACTTACTTACAAAACAGGCCGATATAATCTAGAACTTTGATTAATATATAGGTATCATAGAAACGTGAAATAAGTGTTCTTGAAAGTAGCCTGTAAAGCTTCCAAAGTACCAAGTGTCTTATAATTGGGATTTTCAAGTGACGGAAGACCGCAGTTGGTAGTTCTAAGACAGCAGATAAGCGTCATGAATTTCGTAAGAATAGTGACTCAATTGACGCAAAATAGACCTAAATAAGATTTATTAACTATGCTCCAGGAAAGAGCGATAAAGGACGAATAAATAAGATACATAATAGATTAAGATGTCACTTCAAGGCTGCATCGAGAGTAATCTTCAATTAATACTAGAAGTTTCAGAGGCAAACTTTGATGGCCACACTTTTCACCAGCAACGTCTTTGAGATAAACGAGTGAATGATGTGAAACGGCGCCAAATAAGTCATATATAATTTTATTATAATAACTTGCAGTGTATTATATCAAATTACACATTGGATCGTGTGCTAAGTAGGTAAATAATGTGGTTCAAATCAAAGGTTAGGTCTGTCAACTGTCTCATCTGTCATCTGTCAAAATTATAATTACATTTATAACACAATAATAAATCGACAGAATACTAATTAAAATATAAAATATTTCAGTCCGTTCATAAATATGTATGTACGTTTATACATCTACCCATCTTCTAGCCATTTTAATCAAATAAGCGAAAGGGGAATAAAATGGCAAATTAAATTCCAATTAGTATTAGGTAATGTATGGAAAATTGGCATCCAAGTGGAAAGCTTCCTCTCTCCTCACTCTAGAAGTCAGACAAAATATAAAGTTGTTTAAAAATTGCTGCACAAAAACGATTTATCAAACTCTTATATTTAATTGAAAATCTGGTAACGGGGGGGAGTAGAAATGTGATAATTGAGACTAAAAAAATCATATATTTCATAGTTGTTACAATAAAAAATTGGTATATTGCTGCCCTCCCTCGTCGTAGAGATAATCTTGGATACGCCTGCAGTGTCCAAAAACGAAGTTTGTATGGAAAAAGACCATCTCATTTTTTATGCATTACTTCTACAAAAAAAAAAAACCGTCATTGGGTCAGTAGAAAGAAAGCTGCCTCTGCAATAAACTCTCCCTCTGAATATTGGTTGTATGATTGTATTTTTGTGTAAATTTGCATTTAATCAATGTACAGCAAAAATGCATTAATAAAAAATATAATATTAGAAATAAAACAATAAAAAATGTAATATTAACTTCATTGTTTTTAATTGAGGTTCAATTTATGATTATTTCCTAGGCGGAACCATGTTTAAATCTGGTAAAATATTATTATTTCGTAAATCAAATGTTTTTGTGTTAACACTTAGGAAATTCATTATAATTAAAATGATTTTAAAAAACTGTATAATTTCCAAATTAAATTTATTCACCTCAAACGTTTTCGCCAAGGCTTCTACTTAGTCCTCCTGATGATGCCAAGTAGAAGCCTTGGCGAAAACGTTTGAGGTGAATAAATTTAATTTGGAAATTATACAGTGTTTTAAAATCATTTTAATTATTATTACGACTGGTATATGGGTGCGTATATGTCTGTGCTTTGTGTAAACACTTTGATATGTGATACCTATTTGATATTCAAACAAAACCATAAAATTCTTAAAGTCATAAAGATAAAATACTAACAACGTTATAATATTTCACTTTTTCTGTACCAGTTTTATGAATTTATGTAATTTGTTAATAGTGTTGAATCATCGCTTTATGTATGACACTAAAAACATCACTCGCTTTATGACACTAAAAACATCACGAGATAAATATTGAGTACCATTACGGCATTTAACACTAATTGGGTAGCAAACGAACCAACTGCATGTAACAAACACGCAAGATGTCCTCTCCGTGCTGATAAAAGTAAATATCTATTTGTTTATAAGATAAGACACTGATGGGCTATAGAAAAAAGTTATCATTCTTTCAAATATTTTTTTTTAATATAAAAGCTTCCACATAACTTCATTCGGTTTAAATAATGTAATGAAGGGTCTCCAACCACTTTTCTCTGAATGTTTTAATTTTCTGAGCTTCTTTATCATCCATACTCAACAAAAATATATATCTGTGTGTATGGAAAAGCCTGATCCCTCCTTTGCTTTCTGAAGGGAGGGCTCAGGGTTCGCCAAGTATTAATTGTGTAAGTATAAGATCTATCTATACTATCATAGCATTTCCTGCAAGTAAGGTAGCCTGCGGACTAATTGCGTGTAATGATCAAACAGGGCACCTCTCTATGCCATACAAAAGACATTCAGAATAGGTTTCATTGCTGAATAAAAGAGGATAAATTTCTTAAACATGATGTTTTACGAATACCTACCTTGTTTCAGAGCATTCGAAAAGTTACAGTTAAGAGTGAGAGACCATTATGGATGTACCTAATTTTTTTTTTCTTTTCTATTATATAATATATAATAGAATTACATATTGGGTATTTACAATGGGCCACTTGCAGATTTTTTTTATTACATTAAATTGTAAATTAGTATGAAAGAAACACAACCACAATTTATTTTTATTTTTCTTGCACTATTTTCTTAGATATTAGCTTTTAAAAATTGGATTTTCTCGGAATGATCAAAAACGATATGGCGGCGCTGTGACGTCACGGAGTCCCATGTGTGTATGAGATTATAATCTGTGGTTGCGAAAGTTACTATGATTCACGGGACTCCGTGACGTCATCAGCTGTTTAGAGTGTTTTGCCAAACGTCAAAAATTATGGGTTTTATTTTTGGAAATTCTCCATAATTTAGATATTTAAGAAATTTTAACTGACATATTTGTGTTTTCCGACCTCAAATTTACTGAATTCGATCATTTTTATTAAAATCCCCCACGACTGCAAGTGGCCCATTCAGTGATTTTTTGGGTAATGAACTTTCAATATAAAATGAAAATATATAATATAGGTATCATTTTATTGATTTATACATATTTGAATGGTGAATCATTAGGAAATGATAGAAAATAATTTACTGGTAACGAACTGAGTATCTACAATAAACTAGTTGGCGAAAGACACATCAATCATAATAGTCAGTCGTTTGGTCCCATAAAGTTTATGAGGCATAAATATCGATTTCTCAGCTAGCTAATACTGTGAAATATTAATTAATATTATAGGCATTATGCCAGTGGCGGAACAATAATTTTAAAGTCAGTCATGCTTTCATTATAAAATAATCTTTCAGGTTTCGCAATTTGCTATAAAAATTTAAAAAAACACTTGAACTATCAAACTTCTACTTCCCGATACCATATTTTCGATTTGGTAGAGCAAAATCAATTAAAATAAAATGTTAATATTTTCATTTTGATATAAGAACTTCATAATAATGAGAGGATAAGATAATAAATAACGTAGTATAATAAAAATAATTCTCAAGAAGCCTATGGACTATTCAACCGTTAGACTGTTTGAAGAGTTTGCTGTTCCATCCATAGAAAGCATATACAAAAGAAAAGCAGTATGCCAGGTGTGTAAGGAGTATTTTGTACGCGCAATTCATCCAACAAATAGTATTAGTGAATGTTCGAGGTCAGGAAGACGAATAAAAGTTCCTGCAAAAAAAACTACTTCCGGACAGCACCACTATACTTATCTTGGGGTTGGATTGTATAACAATTTGAAAGGAGAATATAAGTTTAAAACAGCAGATAAGCTTTCGAATTTTAGGTATAATCTGAAAAAGGTATTTAGGTGAAAATAACTGAGTGTATTCTCGTTTTATTGATTTTTATTTTTTGTTTTGTTTTTTTTACATGTAACTCTATTGTTATTAACTTTAGGTTGGATATTATATACCTACCTAGTTGTGTATGTTTTGTTGCTGAATTTAAGATTTAAGAATTACCCTTTATCCTTCAAAGCACGAGCTCTGCTCAATTTTGAAGGAACAAATAAAAGAAAAATATATGTTTTTATTATTATTTTGTATTGATTGATTATTGTTTTAAGTGTATATTTTTTACTGAATAAATATATTTGAATTTGAATTTGAACTTGATCTTGCTCGAAATCAAAGATATGTGGAGAACACCAACTACAATCATAGTGCCTGTAGTTTTTTCTGTGAATGGTTTAATACCTAAAAGTCTGTCAAGCAATCTCAGAAAACTGGGAGTAATGAAAGACTCAAATATAGCATGCAGAAGGCTGTTCTTCTATCATCCACCAGGATAGTTAGAAGGTATTTGTCCCTGTGATACGAACCACCACAAGGGCGCATTTAGTTTTTCGTTGTTAGATACTACCCAACTTTAAATTATTTTACTATTTAAAGTTTAATTAAATTATATTCATATATTCTATCATAACTTTTATAAAATTTTGAGTGCACTTGTAATTATCACAAATTTGATTAAAATATTAAGTGTGAGTTTCCATTGTAAGTTTTTGTAAAAAAATGCAATACCTTTTATTTGTCACAAATTTTTATTCTTTTTAATTTGTAACTTTAAACTCAAATCACATTTTATTTAGCGATTTTTAAGACATCCGTACACTGCATGTACGAAAAGCGCGCCATTGTAAGCATATGTAATGCTTTTTTGCATGTATGAAAAACACGCCACTGGCGTATATTTACTACTGAGAGAAATATATAATGTACTATACAAGCAATAAAACGTTTACCGCTAATTCTGTCGTAATTATAATAATTTGCAATAAACTAATAGGTGCATAGGAATTTATGCAAACTAGAGCGAATACCGACTACACGTTTCCATTCAAAATATCATAAACGAGGCAGGTTATTAAAAATGCTAACATATTAAATATCATAAACGAGGTAAATGCCAACATATTATAAATTTAATTTAAAATAGGTTAGTGCCTTGGTAAAAAAGTGTGTTATATATCTTAACGTGAGCTCCCGTGGTAGTACTTTGCCACGGCTAGCTTGGGGGCCACGTTACAAGATATGTTCCTCTTAAGTAGGTGGGTACTAATATACAAAATAAAAAAAATAATAATTATAATTATAACTACGATTTATTCAAGGGAATAATTTATATGCATGGACCAATGCAAAATAAACACAAACAATAACACTGACGTGTTCACACACAAAAAAAAAAAACACATGTAAGTACTATTATCATATAGTAATAGAATATAAGTAATGTACAAAAATTATAAATAAAAAACAATTACTTCTTCGTTGCGCTGGCTAAACGCGAGGGCGCGACCCTCAGCGATTGTAGTACAATTAACACAATGTCTATATATGTGTCACGAAGAGTCCAGTTGCAGTGCACAAATATAGTTCCCGATGAACAACTTCACAATGGAATATTTTATCAATAGTCTATTAATCACTCGTCGAATATATGATATTGCAATCAAATTAAAAAAAATAGTCTCAGATGATAATAATGAAATTCACTTTTCAATTTATTTCTCACTTTCGATGAATCACTTCTCACTTAGGTATTTGTATATCGTAAATACCTAGCAGACAAGGCGAGTACTATATCGGTGTTACGCGCACGGATGTTGAAAAACTTCTGAACTCTCGTCCTTGAACTGCGCTGGCTTATATAGTTCTCCGGGGCGGCAGACAGAGACAGAAATATAATTGTTCTGTCTCCTTCTATGTCCTTGTACTTTTCTTTAATGGCAGTATAAAAAGTAGGTATGTATTTTAAATTTGATTGCTTTATCATAATATGAAGAATATTAAAATGATTAAAATACGATGTTTCTTCTTTCTTGAAGTTACAGCCGTTTTTCGGAAAATAATTATCAAACAAGATTATTTACATACATTTGAATTATGGAACAAATACTAAACTTATCTTAACATGTGCAAAATTATTTACAATCAACTTTCACCTAGATATCTACATTTCTAAACAACAATTAATTTAATTAACTACATTTTCATGTTCTTTTGATATATATATGTACATAGGTATCGTAGAATTTTAAAACAATAGTTATGACTCTAAGATTATCATAAAGTTTGATCCTATACCTACCGATACAATTAACTTAGCAACATCAATTTATAATTTACATACTTGATTTACTTTGAATATAAAACAAATCTCAATTGTAACATATCTTCATAATATCTTATTGAAATCATTAAATATTATTAGTGTACACCTTGGTCTATCAACAAGTAACTATTTACATATCCAACATTATTTTTTCTTATAATATCCAATTATTTACAAACGTCCTTAATCAAATTTATAATTACAATTGTTTTTTTTTTTAAATATGCAAAACTTTCTTTATACCTATCTCAATGCCAGATATTAAGTCCAAATTATATTTTCCAATATAGTGACAATATCCCATAAGTCGTGTGACTTGATAAATATTTATTAGATACAATGAATCAGTGATACAATTAATGATTGGATGAACACATCCATATAATTATAATAAAATTAATTCTTTCCGTACTAGTAAATATTAACTACCTACTATATTATTTACATTTTTACATATTTAAACATTTCTTTTACTCAATTATTTACTATATGCAATATTTACACAGGTTAGGTATATTTTAGGATCTCTAATAATGTATAATCACATACATCATATCAAAAATAATACAAAATAAATTACAATTAAAATATTACTATACCTAGCGCGGACATTAGTCATTATTATTAAACAGGCGTAAAAACAAAACACTCTGTTAAACAAAAGGGAATATCATAAAGCCATTAAGATTTTTGTAGAAAAAGTTATAACAAAATAAAATTACCCAGCGGCTAAGTGAGTAGTCACCAGAACTCTCATTGTTATATGGGATAGTTATAATCCTGCCATTGTTTATTTAACTTTCACTAATACATACAATAGTATCTAAGTGCAGGTAGATATATAGGTACATAAAATAGATGCATCAATATTTGGATTTTTCTAGACTTTCTTGCGAACTCTATTATTTGAAATAAATATTCCCGTATCAACAAAACAATATTATATTCATCATAATGTTTTCCGTCATAATTAATTAGCAATGCATATCAAATTCGACACCCCCTTCTTGACGGAAAAATTATGTTCAATGATACTTAAATTATTCTTAACCAATTACAAGTCCCGAAAAAATTACATCATTCTTAAATTATGACATATACAATCAATAATGTGTGCAAACTAGATAACCAAGGTATGAACCGATATATTTAAAAATTTACTCTAAACCCGATAGGCGCCAACTCATTCTTCTTATTTAGATGTTCGACGGAGAACGAGTAAGACCGTCATGCTCAATGATAATATTATCGGCAACACACCTGTATTATCCCATCTGCACACCACATATTAGGCAAAAAAAAAAAAAAAAACATAATTATTGCCAACTTATAGCCTATATACAGATCATCTTAACTAATGTTGTGTGAACACGTCAGTCCTACCTATCTATTATATACAATTATTTACAACTTAACACTTATCTTACCTACATGTTATCCTAAGCTTACCTAAACTCTACTTAAACTGCGCAGTTTAACTAATATTTACACTAACTACCTTTCTACATACACGCACCTACCTAACTATTTATATATTTACAATTGATTAATTATGAAAGAATTATTTATATTGCACTCATATTTACACGCGATGATTTAAGGATACTAGGTATTTATAATTACAATTTACAACGATTATGATTTTTTTTAAGAGACACGTATAATATATTTACTCAGCCGTTTCTTCTAATAGCTCTCCGCCAACTTCCTCTTGTACAGACTCGATGTCTTCCGTAGTGTTTGGGGCTGATCGAAGGTTATCTACGTGAACCTTGATAGGTTTTCCACGTCTGTCAATCCAATATACGTTTCCTCGGCCAACCGACATCAAAACAGAGTAAGGCCCTGACCATTTTGGCGCAAAACCTCCATGAAACCCAGCTAAGTGATTTGAAATAGGATGTTCTTTCATCATGACTTCTTGACCGGTGGTAAATTTAGGTATGGTGGTCGTCGCAGACGCATATTTTTCACAATAACGTGCTTGATTTTGACGTATTAAGTTATCCTCGTCTGTGCGGTCACGTGCTTGTTCCACTTGATCGTTATCCGATGCAGGTATATGTGCCCATTCTCCTGGCTGCTTCCGTTCATATCCTAATAAGGCCTGTGATGGGGTTACTCCTGTAGCGTCGTTACGTCGACCTCGAAGCGCTCCAATTATTCGAGGTAAACACTCATCCCAATGACGATGTTCTCTATTCAGAAGATGAATCCTTAATCCCTTCTTGATTTCCTGGTTTCTTCTCTCCGTTATGTTCGCTCTGGCATGGTAAACTGCAGTGGTCCAATGTTGGCATTGCCAACGCTCGATTGCCAACTTCCATGATCTATGTATAAATTGTCGTCCATTATCTGAGAGTATGGCCCTTGGATAACCATATCGTGAGAATACTTCCGTTTCCAGGATCCTTACGATTTGAGATGCTTGTCCAGTCTTTATTGGAAATGCTTCCACCCACTTGGAAAACATATCGGTGACTACCAGTAGGCACTTGTTTCCTTTCAATGATCGTGGATAAGGCCCCATTAAATCTACTGCTACAATTTCAAAAGCATGCTGTGCTTGGTATGCTCCTAAGGGAGCATGTGGACGGTCGGGCAAAGCTCTTGCTTTTGCGCACACGATGCATCTTTTTACGTATCGCCTTATATCACTGTTCATTCCGGACCATAAATAGTATTGTCGGACAGCTCTGATCGTCTCTTTCTCTCCAGGATGTCCTGCTCGACACCCATTATGATAACTTTTGATCACTTTCGAGATCATAAATTTAGGTACGATCATTTTGTCTGTCTCACCATCTTCCATAGCACGATAAAGGCAACCGTCACGTAATCGATAAAATTGATTTTCTGTATTGGGATTGGAATTGTCCGCCGAAACATGATGCTCTAAGCTACTGATGAGCCTCATAATCCCAACATCAGATCTCTGAGCCATACGCACTTTATCTGCTAATCCTATGGTAATATCTTCGTCACTGGAAGCTTGATGTTGACGTGACGATCCTAATTCATCTTCAATATGCATCACTTGTGGAACATTGGATCCTGTCTTCCAGCCTTCCTGGTGTACTGCTGGATACATGGCTCTACTAATTTCCGTATCTGGGTAAGTAAGAACTTGCTCGGGGCTACGAGAAAGATAATCCGGAAGTTGATTCTTCTCGCCGGGACAATGTTCAATGGTGAAATTATATTCTTGAAGAAGCAATGCCCACCTTGTAAACTTGGCTCGTTCATCCTTGGCGCTGTCCAACCATGTTAAGGCTCTGTTGTCGGTCCTCAAGATAAAATGTCTACCTTCTAAGAAGGCACGGTATCTTTTGATGGCCCACACTGCGGCCCATGCTTCTTGCTCATTGGAGTGCCATTTTCGCTCAGCGTCAGTAAAACGAGCACTTGCATAAGAGATAACATCTCTACCACCATCTGAACGTTCATGAAATAATACTGCTGCAACACCCAGCATGCTTGCGTCCGTTTGTAAAATAAACTTTCGGGTAAAATCAGGTCTGCCTAGAGTCTTTGGTTTAGTCATCTCAACCTTGATACGCTCCATTGCTTGGTTAGCATGTGTGTTCCATTTAAATGGTCTTTTAACACTTAACAAATCTGTAAGTGGTGCTGCTAATTCAGAGAAACGAGGTATATACTCCCGCAGCCAGTTGCATAAACCTAGAAAAGCGCGTAATTGTTTTCTGGTTGTTGGGACAGGAGTGTCCATTACGCTAATCTCGTGTACCTTTTGTGCCTGGTTTCCGGAAGCTGTTACAACATGGCCCAGGTAGTCTATTTCCTTGGTGACAAGTTTACATTTATCGGCCGCACATCGAAGACTATACTGTTGTAATCTTTCCATAACCAACCGTAGATGACGTTTATGTGACTCCCAATTTGGTGAATATATTATCAGATCGTCTAAGTAAACAAGTACAAATTCTCGTAAGTAACCTGCAAGCACTTCCTGCGACATGATCTTCTGAAAGGTTCGAGGAGAACCCTTCAAACCAAAAGGCATAACTTTAAATTGATATGACGCGCCATCAGGCGTGGTGAACGCAGTATAAATCTTGGAATCCTCATCCATTGGCACCTGCCAGTATCCCTTCTGTAAATCTATTGTTGAGAATAACTTTGCGTTGCCCAAGTCTTTAAGTGTCTCATGAATGATAGGTAAGGGAGAAGCTGCATCTTCGGTGACGTCATTCAGTTTTCGGTAATCTACACAAAATCTATACTCGTCTTTGCCTTTCTTGGGAACCATAACGATTGGAAAGCTGTACGGAGATCTGCTTGCTTCAATTACTCCATCCGCTAGCATTCCTTCAAGTTGGGAGTATAAGTTACGTTTCTTAGCATCTGACAGCTTATAAGGTGGAAGTCTAATAGGTGCGTTATCCCGCAGTGTGATGGTGTGAGGTTGTAACGGCGCAGGACCAGCATATGGCAAGAAGATATCCTTAAATTCATCCAGAATCTCGTTCAGCTCCTCATGTTCGGTCCTAGACAATGTGGCTGGTAGTTCTGGAAACTCTACTTTTCTTGAATCGATACCAGCTCTTCTTACTGGCAAAAGGTGCGTTGTCATCCGTTCCTCTCTTCCAAAATGTAAACATCCTCGATACAGGTCCAAAACTGCCTGATGTTTAGCCAACCATTCTATGCCAAGAATTATGTCTTCACGGAGATCTTCTGATACCAAAAACTCCTCCTCCATTATTGCCTCCTGTACCTGCATCCTCAATGAAATCGTTCCCTGTACATCCATACGCGTACCGAAATTTGCCAACTGCAATTTTTTTATGGATGTATTTTGTACATTTCCCTCTACCAGGGATAACTTGATAAGGTTGTGGGATGACGCTGAATCCACCAATGCAATTCGCTCCTTGCCGCTTATTTGTATTCTTATCTTAGGAAGAACGACACGCCCAGGGTTGGTGATGATATTACACTCAGGAGTTACTTCAACTTCAATGGCATCGAAGTCTTCTACAGGCAGCCTCCTTGGAACATGCATATCCTCCACTTGGATATGTCCGTGGGATGTGTTATCCACGCTTTGTTCACTCTGGAGACTCCTATTTCCTCTTCCTTCACCATCCGAGTGTATCATCGCTTCGACAATAACTGTCTGTACTGCTGGCTCTTCGTCTGGGTGGGGTTCTTCGATGGTGGCCGTATCTCTTAATCGCGGTGCCCTTGGGTTGGACGAGGTCCGAACTGTCCTTGACCCGGGCGTTGTCCGTTTAAAGGCCGATTATTAGATTGAGAATTCTGTACGTTTCGTTGAGAATCTTGTCCGTTATGCTGAGTGTTTTGTCCGTTATACTGAAAGCTTTGCGAGTTTTGTTCATTGTTCCAGGAGTTGTGATTGCGTCCGTTATTTCGATAGTTACGATAATTGCGTCCGTTATTCCGAGAGTTATTTCCGTTGTACCGTGGGTACTGTCCGTTCCATCTTGTATTGTGTTGCACATTGTTATCGCCTCTTTCCATCTGCTCATCTTCTCTCTCCTCCCTGTGTGTTGTTTCCTGATGAAGAGCTTCGATTGGCGAGTCAATGTCATTCACCTTTGTCCATAATTCATCAAAACTACTCCCGACGTTCCTTCCGATCCTTTCACGATATTTCAAAGTCATAAGTCCGACAGTACGAAGAAGTAATGCGTGTTTCCAAGGTTTATCCCCATACACGTTGGAATATACCCGTGCTTTTCTTTCGAGAAATGCAATTCCTGACTCACGAATGCCTTGTCCATTTGTCAAGATATGTGATTTAAGGGCCGTCCTGTATTCCTCACCGGTGTATCTTGCTACAAAGAGACTTTTAAATACGTGCCACCTAAAATGGTTACTTCCTGTTCTCTGCCACCAAAACTGAGCCGATCCCTTAAGCTTTTTAGCTACTTCTGCAACACGGTCATCTTCATGTATATCTACTTTTCTGAAATAGGTCTCACAGTACCTAATGAATTTATCTGGTGATTCTTCGGGCCTCCCCTCGAAAGTCATCGGAACGCCGTCCCTCCTTTCGTTCATAACATATATGACTTCTCGCTGTATCGTTTGAATCTCCTGTTCTTGTAGACTTCTGGACGTATTTGTATTTTCCTCGGACTCCGTGGTAGTTCTCCCCGAACTCCTTAAGTCCTCACGAGATACGACAGACATAAATACATATTTAAACAATAATAAAAATCCACCGATGCCTATAGTTGCACCACCCACAATAAGAGGAAACATTTTGAACGATTAATTATATAAAACAATAACACAAATAATCAGGTTCGTTTTAGCGATTATACCGATAATAGGTATTTTTTCGATAAATCCACCACGTTGGGACCGCCAATATAACGTGAGCTCCCGTGGTAGTACTTTGCCACGGCTAGCTTGGGGGCCACGTTACAAGATATGTTCCTCTTAAGTAGGTGGGTACTAATATACAAAATAAAAAAAATAATAATTATAATTATAACTACGATTTATTCAAGGGAATAATTTATATGCATGGACCAATGCAAAATAAACACAAACAATAACACTGACGTGTTCACACACAAAAAAAAAAAACACATGTAAGTACTATTATCATATAGTAATAGAATATAAGTAATGTACAAAAATTATAAATAAAAAACAATTACTTCTTCGTTGCGCTGGCTAAACGCGAGGGCGCGACCCTCAGCGATTGTAGTACAATTAACACAATGTCTATATATGTGTCACGAAGAGTCCAGTTGCAGTGCACAAATATAGTTCCCGATGAACAACTTCACAATGGAATATTTTATCAATAGTCTATTAATCACTCGTCGAATATATGATATTGCAATCAAATTAAAAAAAATAGTCTCAGATGATAATAATGAAATTCACTTTTCAATTTATTTCTCACTTTCGATGAATCACTTCTCACTTAGGTATTTGTATATCGTAAATACCTAGCAGACAAGGCGAGTACTATATCGGTGTTACGCGCACGGATGTTGAAAAACTTCTGAACTCTCGTCCTTGAACTGCGCTGGCTTATATAGTTCTCCGGGGCGGCAGACAGAGACAGAAATATAATTGTTCTGTCTCCTTCTATGTCCTTGTACTTTTCTTTAATGGCAGTATAAAAAGTAGGTATGTATTTTAAATTTGATTGCTTTATCATAATATGAAGAATATTAAAATGATTAAAATACGATGTTTCTTCTTTCTTGAAGTTACAGCCGTTTTTCGGAAAATAATTATCAAACAAGATTATTTACATACATTTGAATTATGGAACAAATACTAAACTTATCTTAACATGTGCAAAATTATTTACAATCAACTTTCACCTAGATATCTACATTTCTAAACAACAATTAATTTAATTAACTACATTTTCATGTTCTTTTGATATATATATGTACATAGGTATCGTAGAATTTTAAAACAATAGTTATGACTCTAAGATTATCATAAAGTTTGATCCTATACCTACCGATACAATTAACTTAGCAACATCAATTTATAATTTACATACTTGATTTACTTTGAATATAAAACAAATCTCAATTGTAACATATCTTCATAATATCTTATTGAAATCATTAAATATTATTAGTGTACACCTTGGTCTATCAACAAGTAACTATTTACATATCCAACATTATTTTTTCTTATAATATCCAATTATTTACAAACGTCCTTAATCAAATTTATAATTACAATTGTTTTTTTTTTTAAATATGCAAAACTTTCTTTATACCTATCTCAATGCCAGATATTAAGTCCAAATTATATTTTCCAATATAGTGACAATATCCCATAAGTCGTGTGACTTGATAAATATTTATTAGATACAATGAATCAGTGATACAATTAATGATTGGATGAACACATCCATATAATTATAATAAAATTAATTCTTTCCGTACTAGTAAATATTAACTACCTACTATATTATTTACATTTTTACATATTTAAACATTTCTTTTACTCAATTATTTACTATATGCAATATTTACACAGGTTAGGTATATTTTAGGATCTCTAATAATGTATAATCACATACATCATATCAAAAATAATACAAAATAAATTACAATTAAAATATTACTATACCTAGCGCGGACATTAGTCATTATTATTAAACAGGCGTAAAAACAAAACACTCTGTTAAACAAAAGGGAATATCATAAAGCCATTAAGATTTTTGTAGAAAAAGTTATAACAAAATAAAATTACCCAGCGGCTAAGTGAGTAGTCACCAGAACTCTCATTGTTATATGGGATAGTTATAATCCTGCCATTGTTTATTTAACTTTCACTAATACATACAATAGTATCTAAGTGCAGGTAGATATATAGGTACATAAAATAGATGCATCAATATTTGGATTTTTCTAGACTTTCTTGCGAACTCTATTATTTGAAATAAATATTCCCGTATCAACAAAACAATATTATATTCATCATAATGTTTTCCGTCATAATTAATTAGCAATGCATATCAATCTATACATAAACTATTATTTTTCCCGTGATAAATTTTACGTCAGATACCTGTAGGATACTTTCGAAACATCGGACTCTTATTTATTTATTCATTCTTTACTGTATATTAGTTGGGTTAGTTGGAAGATATCGCGCTTCCGCGATAAACTCGCCCATTGCATAAATTTATTTGTCTGGTTCTACAATGTTTATATTTTATTAATGTTTGTTTTTTGTGCAATAAAGATTTTTATTATTATTATTATATTGATCACAATAGATACAACTTGCACACTTCCTATCAACGTTCTCAAGCTATCTAGGAAAGTATTTCAAACCCTAAAATTTTATTGGAACTAGGTATGTAGGTATAATAATTATGTAAAGTGACCACAAACACTGAAATACACACCCACAATACGAGACAGAACCACCTACGAACCACCCTTCCGAGAACAAATAGAAGGCGTAATGGATTCCTCCATACATCCATCAAATTATTCAACAGTCTACCTGCATGTTTGAAGGATGCTAGGAGTCTTAACATTTTCAAAAGAAGAATTAAAAGATACGCAAGGACATTAAAACTCAACACTGACAACAGACACCTGAAACTTGACCAAAATTTCCTATATGTTTAAAAAACTGTTTCCTCTCATACCAGTGGCTCAACTACTGACTGAGGAAATTATAAAAAAATACCATTGCACTATAATGCAATATTTGTCTACTATATAGGTATATAATATTGTTGTATTGTTGTTTTATTATTGAATAAATAAAATTAAAAAAGTGTATTATTATGAAAGAGTTAGAAACTCATTGATAGTTTTATATAATTATTGTTACATCGCGGAGTGCCCGATAAAGAATTGGTCTCCCACTCTTTTCTGCAAGTATCTAAGTGTCCTGTAAAATTTCACCTATATAACAGTTAACATCTTTAATTCAGCGATGAGGCAGGATAGGATTCGAGAAATTTTTTATAACATGCAAATTAGTCCGCTGGCTACCCCATTTAATATTGAGATATGCCGTTATGGTGTAATATTAAGTATGCTATATTTAGTTATCTTATAAACCCCTTCTTTGGCAATTTGAACATGAAAATCTTAGTCTATGATAAACACCAAATTCTGCAGGGTTACTCTCAACACAATCATAATACGATCTTCCTACGATGCGCGATGTGACTGTCAAAAATATGTACATGCTAATCTTGTAGTTTTTTTTAAAGATATATCTGGGTTTAGTTATAAACTAAAATACAACCCTATACACCTTTCACACTAAGCTAAAAGCTTGTGTCGTGAAAGGGGAGTTTGCCGGCACCTGGGATCGAACCACGGACCCCTTGATCATGAGGCCGAGACTCTACCTCCAGGCTACCGAAGAACTGATTTTTTACCATAGTTCCTTCGTGCGCCGTATGCTTTAGATTAAGGCAAGATTATGATCGATATTAGGTTTTGTCAAGAGTTACTCTGCAAAGTTTGGTGTATGTCATAGAGTAAGATTTTCTTGTTCAAATTGTCGAAGTAATTGCCAGGTAATACGAGTATAATAATAATAATCGACATCGGCGTCGCGTGTCTTTATGAATAAACCTTGTTTATTTCATGATGATCAAACGTATATGTATAATACATGTAAAATTATGATACATTTACCTAGATAGTACGTGATAAATGATGAACAACAATATCGAGAATAATAGACAGATGTGTTACGTATGTAAGTACCTGACAGATACCATAATACCTGCTTGATTACATAGCTGAATACATTTGGTTCAATACAAAATTACTCACATTATTATTTGCTATATGCTCACCATAGACAAATAGACACAGCTTTAGAGATGTAACTAGACTACGAATAGATCGTATCATATAGCTTTAATTAGAATTACAATCAATAGCAATAATCTGTAGGTACAAATGTATGAAATAGGGACACGACGCAGCTAATGAATTACTAATTCATTGAAAGGAATATAGAGTACAAAAAAATAATCTTTTAATATTATGAAAGAAGACCCAGGTACAAAAAAACTATGTAGGTATATTCATAGTTGATTTCCTTTGAATTTTGTGTAAGGTACATTATGAAAATGGCAATAAAATGTTGAATAAATTGTACCGTCTAAATATTATTTTGGAAAGTGACCTTTGTCTTCTGAGAATTTTCACACCTACACGTCACGTCTACGTGAATTTACGATAATTCTCGTTTGACACGCTTTAAATAGAGATAGTCCTATACTTCATTTTTGCAGTGATACGGATTGCACAATTTCTGTGGAGGAGGCGTGTAAGTCGTCCCGATGTCTTTATCTTGGTCTGCCTAACGGTTTTCTGCCCTCACGTATACCCTGTAGAATACTTTTAGTCGCCCTTTCTTCTCCAGATCTAACAACGAGGCCAATCCATGCCAATATTCCGGATCTGATCTCACTTGTGATGAAAGGTTGGTTGATAAACTAATAATCAATAAAAAAAACTGTTTCAGGAGGAAATTTTTGTAATTGAATTTAGATTTATTAAAACCCTCTTTAGACTCCCTGCTTCCTAAAATACTCGTGAAAAATAAAATTGAAAACAATGCATTTTTTAAATAATATATTGGAAAACATATCAATATAATATTTATTTATTTATTTATTTATTCTTTTTGCACATCATCATTACATTACAGTGTTAACAAAATAATACAATTTTTTAAAAACTAGGACGATGTGCAGTGGCGAGATTATCACTATAAAGTAATTTCTTCCATCTAACCACGACACATTGACATAAACTTCCTATCGGAAAGTAAAATATCACTATCGTATGCAGGCGACACCAGCAGCCTTAGTCAAAACACATTTTAGCGTTATGTAGTCGTTTGACTATATACGACTTTGCGAGAAAGTATCAATTTCGCAGCAAAATTCAGTAATACTTTCTCGCAAAGTCGTATATAGTCGAACGACTTCATAACGCTAAAATGTGTTTTGACTAAGGCTGCTGTGCATAGAGTTATATAATATACTCAATAGCCCTTGGCGTCACCTGGTGAATCTCCACTATATCCCCGGCAAATTTACTTAGGGAGCAATCCTTCACAACATGGCTTATCGTTTCAATCTGGCCACATTAATAATTCGAAATCTAATGGACACATTATGCATTGACAAAGCTATATACGTTTCGAACATTTCCCATCACAACGCATCAAATTCTGTGTACCTGCAACTTGTGTAACCGTTAATACTCAGATGAGATAGAAATTAATATCATAAATAAAAAACATAAGGCAATGAGTGACAAGTCTAGACTTTTCAAATTGGTTGTGCTTTCGTAATATAAATATTGACCACCATTGCTATCTTGTATTATATAGTAAGTTAAAATCCATTGGATTGGTCTGCAGCGAGTTTGGATTTTCTTCTCCATTCCTCCCTATTTTCAGGTAGTATCTTTAATTCTACGTATGTGCCACAGTTCATATTATCCTTCTTTAGTTGGTCCATATAGGTGTATTATCTAATGTAAATTGGATAGGATTCGAGAAATTAATAGAAATATTGATGCCTTTTTCATAGTATAAAAAAATGAGATATAGTTTAATCCAGTGTGTACTATGTTTGTCCGAGATTCCGTTTTCTCTATTGTAGCTAAAGTCTAGAACTTTGCAATCAAATATGAGATTGTTAAAACATACATTAATATTTTGCATGTATAGAAAACACGCCACAGACAAAAAGCAGTACCTATGAGGTATGAGTGTATAACAATAATAATATTATATAATACAATATTTCATTTTGTTTATCATTTAGGTACATACATAGTTCACCTGTTCAAATCAGACAAACTGAATAAACACAGAATGCTATGAAGGTATTATTGTTATTTCATTATTACAACTCAATACATTGGGTCTCCGTTGAATTCATTAAAATTAATTATTATTGTTATCATTGATTATTATTCAAATTGATTAGGGATATCAACAACAGCAGGTAATTGCATTGCAATGTGCAAGTAAATACCAGAATTATTATTATTATTATTACAAGCTGACCCGGCAAACGTTGTTTTGCCATTTATACATTATTCATTTGCCATATACATTATTCATTTGCCATATACATTATTCATTTGCCATATATGTACATTATAAAACGACCGGAGTTGAAAATGATTGAATTACTAATGTCGCTATTTAAATAGGGGTTGATGGTAGAAGGGTGAAAATTTAGGGCTGTATGTATTTTTTATGCCTCACCATAAAAAAATAAAAATAAAAAAAATTGTCCAAAATATAAAAAAAAAAATCTGGGGTGAACCACCCTTAACTTTTAGGTGTATGAAAAATAGATGTTGGCCGATTCTCAGACCTACCCGATAGGCACACAAAATTTCATCAAAATCGGTCCAGCCGTTTCGGAGGAGTATGATAACAAACACCGTGACACGAGAAGTGTTTATATGAAAACCATAAGTCTTATTATATTTAATTGCATTATTATCAGGTATAAAGTTAATAAACCAAATCTTGAATGATTTCAGTGTTTGCTGTTGTGTTTACATCTGAGTTAACAAGTGTACAAACATACTACATAAAATAAAATGAACAAAGGCTATTAAAATGTCATTCTTAGAAAAGTACGTGGGTGTTACATGTACTCGTATATGTGTTTAGTGCATTTTATAATATGTGTGTCGTCGCGTTAGTACCCATAATACGAGATTCAATCTTAGTTTGGGACTAGCTTGATATGTGTGAATTGTCAATGTATGTTAATATTAATTACATCAATTTGTCTTATTATAATCCACTAGGCTTAATTATTTAAGGTATACCATTACCTGGACTTGCTGCAATCATTAATATGAATAACTAACAAACAGTAGA
Organism: Athripsodes cinereus; assembly: GCA_947579605.1. Lineage (NCBI taxonomy): Eukaryota > Metazoa > Arthropoda > Insecta > Trichoptera > Leptoceridae > Athripsodes > Athripsodes cinereus. Next base: position 28,299,261 of record OX388309.1, read on the forward strand.
TTGTCCTCTACGTGTAAATAAAAGAGTTAGACATTCAGGATGGGAGGTATGTCTCATCACTGAATTTTATAAGTCAATTGTCTTTTATGAGGTTTCAGGAACAAGTACCCTTTAAAGGAAAACTTACAAAAAAGAGTTAGGGAGCTTTTCTTTACCGAGATCCTCTGGGGTTAGTACGAGTATCAAACTACCCTGATTTATTTAAATATTAAATACAAAAATCACGAATAACAATAATAATAAAACTTTATTCAATCAATATATGTATGTACACACAAAATCAGAGACAATACATCACCAATATGGATACAATAATGTTGCAACAGCCTCACTAGGTTGCCCTGAATATAATGAAATTTTTGATATAAGCAGATACAAAGAAGAGTGGTTGTTAGAATTTATTTGTCTAAACATTGTACAATATAATCAAGAATTAAAGGAAATAATATAAACACTTGTAGAATTCATTACAGAGATAGATATAAAAGAAATGGAGAATTTGCTAAAAAAGGACATTTGTGAGATGGAACAATGCAGAACCCATCCTAAGACCTATTTTCACGATAAACTTGACGGTAAACAAGAAAGCTCCCACGAAACTGCAAAACTTAAAATCTTAATCAAATAAGAAGAATTACAAACAACCAATTGTTACAAAGTTTAATGCGAAAATTAATAAAACTGTAAAATCATCCTCGGAGAAAAAATTGGAAAATGACATCATCATGCGTTTAATACTAGGAATATATTACACTCTCCAGAGATAAATTAAACATAAATTAAATCTATTTCAAAAGATTTTACTTATTTACGGAATACGAAGAAATAAAAACATTCAAACACAAAGTGAAACAATAATAACATACATAATTCTTGTTTACATTTAACTATAATACCAACTAATGATAATAATATTAATAAGAAATACCACCGACGAATACGTTGAAAGGTAAAGACTATAAATATTATTCTTTTGAAAACAATGGTGTTAAATATAATGACCTTTTTGCATACGCTCGTTTATTGAATCTATTTTGGTTTTGTGTGTTGTTAGTAAATAAACTGAAGTGTAGGTAGGTACTGTTTGAGAATTGGCCGTAAGCCAGAAGACTGTCTTACGAGTATTTATGCACAACATGTACCTATGTACAGATTTGTGGGCTTAAATCTTGTATCACATGTATTATAAAATTATAGTTCCTTGGAGATAAGTCGAATCTTGAAGAGAGTTTCCTATTAGTTTTGGTAAAATTATTACAATAAAATGTACCTATGTGTCTAGTCAAAAGAAAACTGGGACAAACATATCTATAAACAAATAACAATTATTAGACCATCGCTAATATTCTTTCTGGTTCAAGTTTATTGTACAGATTATTGTTCAAATAGAAAATTCTCATTCCTTCATCCCATCCCAACTAACTGCATGTATTAAATAATAATATGTAAGTTTTGAAATATAATAAACATGACATTCAAGATGGGTAGCATATACTCATTGCTGAGTCGAAGATATTCCTAATGCTTTACGAACGCCTGCCTTTTACATGACGCATTAATCCTACAGAAAAAAGTAGGGGACCTATTCTGTGCCTGGTACTCTACAGTTAGGGAAAATTTTAGGACCTTGTATCGGGGCACTGAGATTGAATGAATTGGTGAACGTTGTCCGTAAACACCGAAAGTGATTACTTAAGCCAGCCTAGAGCCAATTCGTAAGTGTTGGGACGCCGTTGTTCACGTTTCCGATTAGATTTTGCACAATTTAACATTATGTTAATATGGTTCTCCAATAGAGATGTTTGATGGATTTTGTTATCTACCCGTTGTGCCCAAATCAAGTTAAATGATAAAAAATAGTAAATATTCCAAAAAAATCAATTCACTAAGTGTTCATTACATAATAAAATATCCACCAAATCTACTGTCATTTTGTATTCATGCAAACAAAGGTTCATATTATTATTTAATTTAATTGTTTTGGATTTGAGCACATTGTTGCTGTTTGTGAAAAAGGGAAGATGCGACAGGGTTATCGAAAAAAGAAAATTGACTGCTGCACAATACCATTCTGGTACCGCCACTAAAGTAGGCAAACGAAACTTGGACAAGGCTTAAGAAGGACAAAAGTGGATTACTATACTAGATGAAACTGTCAACAGTCATCAGTCTGTACTTCAACAGGATAGTAACAGGAAATATCAGGTAGTTGATTGTTGCCGCTAAATTAACCAATAATTAATTATTTGTTCATACTGTTATAATAACAAAGAATACACAAGGCACCTATACCTAATTTCACGAAATAAATTAGAACAAAAAAATGTAATTTGTAACGGAATATTAGATATTTGATAAGAATTGACAAATGTTTCACACGAATGTTCAAGGTGATTTTGTATTATTATTTGAATTATTTAATAAATTTATTCGAGTATAATTAGCTTCAGAAAGATTATTCACAAAAGTTTGTATGAAAATTGTTATTATGAATATTGTGCTTTAGAGAACAAAGTTTTAAATAATCAGAAACGCAGAAACTCCGTTAATATCATGAAAAGTCTAGATAGATGAAACTTCGTTCGATTTCGAATAAGAAAGCCGAAATAACTGTGTGTCTTCTACTATTTTTTATTCAGTCGCAATCACATGGTTGAAAGGAATAGTGCTCGGAGACGTCCGAGAATCAAAAGGCAAGACCAGATGTGTTGTTAGTACGTAGTATTATGTCGTGTTAGTACCCATAATACAAGATTCATATCTTAGTTTGGGACTAGCTCGGTCTGTGTGAATTGTCTCTACATGTTATGTTAGATAAACAAGATCCTTCAGGACGCGCACGTGTTTAGCATATTGAAAAGGAGAGCATGGATGAGCAATTGTACGACAGAAACGGAAGCGTAAAGTTTATGCTAGATAGGAGTAAGTGGCTTTTGATCCTTTGAAGCGGCCTGTTGGTGATGACGATAAAGATGATAATGACAGTCACAGTTTAATGTCGTATATGTATGTAACAAAACATCCATTTAATTCACAGCGACTTGATTGCACATCTATAAATTATACCCATTTTAAATTTAAATTCAAGTACATACGATATCATAGGAGTACTTGCCACAAGCAATACAATTGTATTGTAGTTTTTTTTTTCATATTATTATTTTGTTCTGTAAAATTATTCAAGGTGATCACTGATTGCAGACAACCAAATAATCAGAGGCGGTGTGTTTCCTAAAATTAGGGTAAAGGGACACTAATTTGCCGAACCATTGAACCGATTAATTGACTTAATTTGAAATTGCCTTAGACATTATTTGATAACGGAATCTGAGAACAAATTAGTATTGTGAAAAAGTATTTATATTTATATCTGGTTCACTAAATATTTTCTATTTCTACCATAAAACTTTACAGTAGGTACCTATTATAAAAGGAGACACACGTGTATAAATGATTTTTTTGTTTATATTTTAGAATACAATTCGTACAATTTTAGTTTTTTTAGTTTATATAAATACAACATAGACCGCAATTATCAACTAAAAAAAGTTTTACTAGATATCAAAAATATATATCAAAAATATATATCAAAAATAATATTAAATTCATACGTGTGTATAAATCGCTTAATAAAATAAAATATAAAAATCGGTGTATAAAAACACTACCTACCTAAAATTATAGAACATGAAAGACAATTGTGTTTTAACATTGATGGAGTCCCACCGTCAGCCGGATTGGCTATTATAAATTGCATATTAAATCGAAAGTAGATTTTATGCGACCAAAATTAAATTACAAGCTGATGGCTCCTTTCTTCAAAAGATAGTCGTAATAATACTAAATACGCCGCTGACTCAAATGACCGTGCGAACCGAATCTAACAAAGAATAATGATATAAAATACCTACAATCATATTGCAATGTACACATTCAGTAAGTATCTACTTATTTAACAATCTGTTGTTAATCGCTTCAATCAAACAATTCGGTCCTCTGACATGTTGTTCCTTTGTTTGCAACATCTCTTCGAGATATGTTATTCGTCAACAATGAAGTTTACGTAATCGCGAAGTTTTGTTTATATTTTACTAGTAGTAGACTTAGGTATTTATATTCACAAATAATCCTGCAAATGCCATGTTGTCATGACCACTAGTATTTATTAATATTTATTTATGCATTGAACGACTATAATAGCGTTTAACAAGAAATATGATAATTTGAAAATTGAGGTAAAAAACACAAATGTGTTTGGACATGGCACCCAGAAAATATATACCTAACTAATGGTTACATCCACAGCTGCTTCATAGCACCACGGATGTTGGCACCATAGATGTAACAATCATATCTTATTCCTCTATGATTTGTTCACTTCTTTAAGTTGCACGGTTTCATAAATGGGATAACAATTTGTTCTCTGAATAGACAATTTCATATTCGGTGTTCCAAGTCGTATTTGACGGCCAATAATTACTGTCTCGTGTTGTTAACCAACTGTTTTCAATTATTGCAATCCTCCCTGATGGCCCCTTTCACCTAATCCCTCCATCTTATAAATATTATCTGACCTCCTCTAAGTATTTCCTCTGCTGCAACAGTCATTAGCTATCTCTTCAAGAAGTCTGAATCTTTCCTTGAGGTATGATACGCTTAAAACAACGAGGAATCAGTTTCCGAAGACAGACTATTTGAACAATTTTTGACACATCAATACATATTTTGCAACAAGCGAAGTATTAAATAGGCGCATACAACATTGGAAACACACCCTATCTTTATCTTTATCATCGATATATTTAAAAAACTCATAATTTATTATGTGTTTGTATGAATACATTAACATTCTAAGTATAGAGATCAGCTGATCGTTACAATTTCCTCTTCGAAATGTTCAAAACACATAAATTTTATTGAAACATTTCTGTGAAAATACTTTGTAATATTTATTATACACCAACACTTTAATACTTATTTACTCTCACATCCGGAATTTCCGAGTGTTTTCAAGATACCTATTGATAAAATCGCCAACCGTTATCTATTGTGATTGATTTTAATTTATATTTTGACAACTTGGAGTACAGATGATAAATAGAAAGATTTCAATCATTTCTGACACATGAAGTGGACAAGACTTAATTAATATTGTATTATATTATCTACGTTAATATAAATATATTTTCACTTATTTTAGAAGCATTAACTAAGTAGCAATTTCTAGAGATTTAAAAAAAATAACTTGATTTTCTATGTTTATTTGTTACATGAATTTAAAATACTTTCAGTGTTTTTACACCATTGAAGAGCTTTTCAAGCCGTGACTCCGTCAATTAAAGGTGCAGTACACCTAGTTAAGAACGGAAGAAGATGGGACAGGATTACCTTTGCCATGATGAAATAATAACAGTTTCGTCAATAAAATTACTTTATAGTAGGTATATACTCCATCGATTTTCATACAAATTTGAGGAGGGGGGGGGGGGGGGGGCTAAAAAAAATTGGACCATAAAATGATCCGGCAAGATTCATATTATTATTCTCTGAGCTATTCTCCACCAAACTGCATTCATGAAACTCGGTCCTCACATTTTGCATACTCAACTACCTCCAGCGCCTGCACTATCTGCACATATTTCGATTTATTGATGAACATAAATAATACACACTATTTTTGTTTGCGTCGAATTCCTCAAAACAACGTGCAGTCAAGTACATGATTAAATTATTTTTATTTCAGTCATTTCATGTCTGTTTATGAGCTGCTGGCGTGTTTATTGCATAAGCAGAGTAAAGCGGCTGCCTACGTGACGAGGGAAAAAATAAATAATATTATCAATATATAAATTGAAGGAACAAGTTAGTATGTCAGAGAATATTTATAGAATGACTTAAGAATCAGAGAGATATTTATTTTTTTAGTCACTGAACGAAATTAAACAGTATAGTCATTGACCGAGTTTATTTTAGTTGTACCTATTGTTAAATTATATTAATGACCTTTAATTACGTTTTTGTTTGACATCTCTAATTCAGCGATGAGATATGCCACGTACCCATCATAAATGTCTTAATTTTTATTGGCGCTGAGACGACATATTGCATGTTAATTACATACGTTTAAAATCCATCTAAATCTATTTTTCGTTTGTTTAGTGAATTTTATTTAATTTATTACATATTTTGAACTACCCCAGATTAATCATTCCAATTGATCACACTCATCCATAGTCAACCTATTTGAATAGGTATTAACTAGGTAGGTATGTTGTATATGATACACATACATATCGATGGTTTAAAGCACAAAAGACACATATCCACTATTTACGTAAAATGAGTTAATATACGTACAAGATCGGTTACAACGTTGTCTATGTCCTGATTACATAGGTAATTACCAATAATTCTTATATCATTATCGAAATATTTAACAAAAACCAGATGCCAAACATTTTTAAATTATCATTTTTTTGTGCACAGATGTAACATGTCACATAAGTTTTAGAGAATGTATTAATATCGACATAATTGATTCCTAAAAAGCACATGTCTACCAAGGACATCTTCTGAATTAATTTAAAATTAGTTAATTAATTTTGAATCTCAAACTTTCAAACCCTGTTTTCTCTAAACTGTCAAATGTGGACATGTGTCTTCTGTGCTTTAAACCATCGATATGTGAACTTCCTTAAGGAGTGCACAACACAGAGTTTCGACGCTTATTATAACTTTATTAAGTGCAGCCATTACTGCGAGAATAATTTATTTTCATTAATTTTTATTCAATGATAATTTTTATTTTACTTTTGAATATAATTTCCTTTGTAATAAAATTCTTGGAATTTTAATAAAGATTACGTACCTACCTATTTTATATTATTGGTAGGTATACATGAGCGTATCCAGGGAAGGGCAAACTGCAACAGCTCCCCCCAATAAGGAAGCGCGGATATCCAAGAACTACGTGGCTTGAGCACGTGGATCAAATTCTAAAATTCTAGTGGTGTTCCTTTTTCTCTGCCTACCTCACCTGGGACACGGCGTAAGGGTATAGTACAGTAGTATTCTTTAGGTAGCTACCAAATTCGTCGACTAGGGGGTATAAATTTGAGTATTTCCAAGCTGTTACACACCTCTCCCAAGAAAAGAATTTGTGTACGCCCTTGTTCGCGACGGTGATACAAAAAAAGACAAGCAGGTATATGTTATAACTAGATGTATAAGAAAGATGATAGGAAGTTATTACTGTTTGTGATGAAAACTCGACAAGTTGCACTGCTTTCAGGAATTACTTCAAAGACGTACAAATAGGAAATATCTCTTCCTGCGTAATTTCAACATATCTCGTCAACTGTTTATTCGAATTTACAGAATCGTAAATTTTTATCTTTCGAGTCAGTTACGCATTATCCACAAATGAAACTATCGTATAATTCTTCTTTTTCGATGACCCTACAGCTCATATCGAGCTTTGGTCTCCATCAGCCCTCGCCTCCGACTTCTCCTGTCTCCCGCTGCGATTTTCCAGTCTATCACCAATAGTTTGCGTCCTTTCTCATTCTCACCTCATCCTTCCATCTCAGCCTAGGTATGAGGCACTTAGAAAAGACAACGTCGACTTATTTGGTAGTACTCGAACCCGCAACTCATATATTTCACGAGGTAAGCTTTTTCGGCGAGCTTAAACCCATCTGAGGGACTAACAAATAAGGTGACGTTGTCTTTTCTAAGCTTTATACATATTTTAGTTTCTTGTGTAATATTCACAATAATGGTATCGATAAAGCTAAGTATCACCTGAATGTTTTATTTTGCATGACGCGAAGATGAAACGATTTTCAATATTGTTTATAACATAAACTTTTTATACAAGCTTATTAAACAAACACTGGTCAACTCTATTTGTAGGAGATGCTGAGATAAAGAAATATACAGAGATACAAGTACCTATCGATAAGTTTGATACAATTATTGTGTGAGTTCTCGTTTTCCACCATAACAAGGTTAAGAAAATTCTGTAGATTACTATATTATACTCTATACTGCCGTATCTCAAGTGAGATAGGCAGAGAGAACGGAACGCCATATAGATCCAGTAAACTCCTGCATAATTATAAACAACAAACCGTTCGTTGTCAGCCCAAAAATAGTGGAGTTCCAATTGTGCCTCACGGTCCACACGGAACTCATATTTCAATAAATAAATGAATGAATACCTACGTTTCAATCAACACCTGTCTTAACTACAATATTTGGAAATTGTCGAAGATGGCACAAAAATGACGGGTTTTAGAAGTTGATATCAAAATCTAATAGGTATTAGATCTATATAATGTTGTTGATATAAAAAAAGGTTTCCCACAGCTTTCAGTAAAGCTACACGAGGAGCTTTTATAAGCTGTCATAAGTTTATAACGAACGTCCTCAGAATAAAAGCTGAACGTTCATTTGTATGGAAACCTTCAATCTTATTATTATTTTCTCTATAAATATAATATAACTTAGGTACTATTATTCTCCGTAAAATACTTATTATATTATATTGTGATATTTTATAATATTCCTAGTTGATTAGTATAACCATTTATTATTATTACTCGTGTCTTTAATGTATATTGCAATAATACTGTTTTTCCTCTTGAAACCCAGAAAGTGTAACGATACCTACTATCTTTATCTCTATATAGTATATAAACGATACGTAATTACTTCTTACAGTGTTTCGTATAAAACTGAATGATAAAATATAATATTTGCCGATGTGAAGTAGGTCCCCCATAAAGAATAGATCTCTCACTTTTTTTTGTAAGTTTTCAAGTTACTTTTAGTAAAATTGTAATAATTAAAGGCTGATGCCATTAATGTTTAAGTACTCGTATAATAATAACTTGATTTTAGTTTTAAATCTTTTCATATTGTTACATTACCTAGTTGTAAGATTTTTTGTTGTAAATGTACCTACATATTTATTTGTAATCTTTTGAGCGAAATACTATTTCTTTAAGATAATAAAATTATATTGAAAAAAATAAGTGTCCTTTAAAAGGAAGGTGTAATTAAATAAAACCCTACTGTAACGCAATTAATAATTCAAAAATGTTGCATGCCACACATCCAGAATGCCCATTTTACTGATACGTAGAGGATAATCTGAATGTTTATTGCTTGCTATTAGTCAGCTGACTACCCCGGTTGTGGAATATGTCGTAATGGTAGAGTAAAGTATAGTATAAAATGGATGTTTACCATTTATTAATTTTCAAAGCCGTTTATCGGAGCATCCATCTAAAAGGCGCGGGAAGCAATGTTGGAAAAACGATCTCAGTTTTTTCCTGGATGTATGTACTTAGTTATGGATTGATTTTTTTTTCCTTTTTTAAGAAAATTAGTACCTACTGGCTTAGTAGTCTATACTATAAAGTATAAAGGTCATTACAGATAATATTTTTAATTTTATGAATACTGTGTTGGAGTGACCTAGGTTTCGACATGTAATATACTTGTCAAGTAAGATTACAAGATGTAATTTACTAAGATACCCAATATTCAACTATAAAAATATCAGTGAGGGTGAGAGAATGTAGTTATTTAGCTTGTTATATTATTACATATATAACTAGAGTAGTATAACCCTATGTGCTCAAGAAATAAATATAAAATTAACAAAGTAACACGTTCAGATTACTTGAATGATTATCATTTATTTTATTGTTTTTTTTTCATAAAATGGATATGGGATTTTTATCCAGGAGAAGGTGTTGGAAAACGCTTACTGTGGGTTTTTATTATAAACCCAAATACAACTTTATAAACCATTCACAGTAAGCTAAAAGTTTGTGTCGTGAAAGGGCAGTTTGCCGGCACCTGAAATCGAACTGAGCACCTCTTGTACATGAAGCCGAGACCCGAGACTCTACCTCCAGGTTACCGGCGAAATCGACTTAAATTTTTCTAAGAACTGTTGAAAAGTGGGCGCAAACTTGCAACACAATGCAAATATTTTATCAGGCATTTCATAATCTGACGTAGAATATTGATGAGTTTTATACGTAAAAAATTGTCTACACGTATACAAAATATGAACCTTATATATAGGTACATATAGACATATTTTCAACAAATTTAAATGTTTTACTTTGACAAGGCGTGCAGAAATATATTATGCAATTGCCATTATAAATATGATGGTGTAAGACAAACTATAATATCTCTGTAAAGCGATATTTTTAGCGTAAAGTCTGCCCAAAGGATGGGACCTCGTATAGAATAATATTATTTTTCCTTTGTTTAATGCAATCACGTAGGTATTCTACAAAGAACGTATTACAAACATACCTATATACGAACGGACTTATATATTATTTATTTAATTTTATCTGAAAGATGATACATTAGAAGCCATGGTAATGCGTAGCTACATTAAGTAAGACACGCGAATACTTAATTGGACCATTAGCAAATGTGAGACTTGTTTACCATACCTAAAAATATACTTATGTACATCTTATTAGTTAGTCTTGTATAGAAGCAGTTATATACGTAGCTACATATATCCAATGTTTACTAAGAAATATATAGAGCAGGGGTAAGCAGACTTAGATACAGTCATCATCTGCGATCTATATAACAATAAAATTAGACGACAAGGACAGCTTGCATGTTTATTATATACAGCTCAAATGCTGGTCTCCCCACTGGTAGTATAATAATAATAAGCAAGCGATCGTTTCGCAAGAAGTTTTTTTTTATGTAAGGGAATTTATTGTAAATACCTAGCTAAGTACGTAAATATTATTTAGAGGTCAATGAATCGCACAGCGTGTTTTCCGCTAATTTCTCATTGGAGGACACGTGTTTACTAAGTGCCAAACACAGACGTAAACACGATAACAACATTTATTCACCAATAAGCAGATTGCGGTATTTTATGTAAGTAAGTATGCACGCAATCGACCCTAAAACCGCTTGCAATCGACTGTCTGCCCATCTATGATAAAGAGTCATACCGTCAACCTATATTGTATAGAGCAGGGGTCGGCAACCTTTTAGCTGTGGTGTGCCAAGCCACTCTACCAATATGATTCAGGGTGCCGCCTTAATTCTAAATTATATAATGGGGTTCTAGAGGAGAAGAATTTTATACCAAATTTATCTTTTAAACATATTTATTAAAAAAATAACATAAAATTCTATTTTCGCGATTTCCCTGATTAGTTTGTAGAGTGCCATTCAGAACCCCATCGCGTGCCAAGCCTGGCACGCGTGCCATAGGTTGCCGACGCCTGGTATAGAGTGTATGTACAGACTATAAATTAAAAGGAAAATTGGTAATGCGACCAAATCTATTGGTGTTGCAAGGCGTGAAGGATATTGATTGTTTTCTTTTTCTTTCGTGCCTCTGTCAGGCTTATAGGATGTGTAGTACCAACTTAAGTATAAGCAAGAAAGATACCATTAACGTCTTTACGTTATGGAGAGAAATAGCATAATAATAATATTATCATTTTTGGAAAAAAAACTGAAAATTTTAAGTCTATATCATATTGGTCAATGTGTGAGAAACATCTCGAGTACGTTTGTATCACTAATTCTTATTTTTAACTCTTCAGAAATGAAGTGGATAATACCTAAGTATAACAAGTGGACTGAACAACAGACAATCGGAAATTCAATGTACGAGTATATTAGTGATGCTCGAGCTGAATATTTTTCAATACCCAGTATCCCAGTACAGCGTCGTTGCATATTCAAATAGCCGTATAACCTCCCTAGGTTTTTTACTGGGAGAAAATCCTTAGTATATAATATTATATACAACTGTATGTGACTTAATAATAACAATAATACCGTTACCGGTTTAGTTTTCAATACTTGTTACCCTTTCATTGCCGTTTTGTCCAATGTATACAATGCAATAGAATCGATGTAATACCCGTTTCTTTATAATTATCGAGTTTAATGTAACGAAAAGATACCGAAATGATATTATTACTAGTATTGAGATAGATATAATTATGTAAATAGTATTTTGGTACCTTCGTGTTAGTTAAAATTATCATTGAATATTTTAAATTTCAGGTCTAATATAGGGTGTCTCAAAATTAACGCAAGATTTGAATTTGCTGACATTTTTGCAGTAAGTTGTTGGCAACCCTGAAACAAGAACAGTTTAACAGCTGAGAGTTTAGGGTTAGTAAAAATGGAAGCCTAATGACCATGAACAGCAAAGAGAGTTCGTGAAATGGATAAATCATCAACAAGTGGAGCACATTTTCAATGAAGCACATTTTCACCTTGATGGCTTTGTTAATCGCCAAAATTGCCGTGTTTGAGGTTCACAGAACCCACGTATGATTGATGATTGGCGAACAACAAATGCACCCACAACGTGTCACTACTGTTTAGTGGCGATTTTAGGCAGGAGGCGTCATTGGACCATACTTTTTGGAAAATGAGGCTGGTCAAGCAGCAACTGTTACTGGTGCCTGATATCGCGACATGATAACACAGTTCTTTCGGATGTGATAGCACAGTTCATACCGAAATCGGATGCTATTGATGTGGCCAATATGTGGTTCCAACAAGACGGTGCCACATGCCATACAGCCAATGAAACAATTCAATTACTGCATGAGACATTTCCTAGTTGTGTACTCTCTCGTTTCGGTGATCCGAATTGGCCCCTAGATTATGTGATTTAACACCATTAGATTTCTTTTTATGCGGTTATTTGAAGTCAAATGTCTATGTCAGGCAAGCCCACAACCACACGTGCATTACGAGTACCTACTACAAGAGAAAATTAAATGCTACATCAACGAAATTCAGCCACAATTATGCAGAAAGCTCATGAAAAATTTCGACGAAAGGGTGCGCATGTGCCAGCAAAGCCTTGGAGGCCATTTGCCCGATGTGTTATTCCATAAATAACCCTATCCCATGTACTTTACGTTTCAATGAAAAAATAAAAATTTAAAGACTTAAAACTCAAATCTTATGTTTAATTCAAATCTTGCGTTAATTTTGAGACACCCTATAGTACCAATAATTGTTTATCGATGATATTATATTGAACTTGCATTTCAATGTAATGAAATTCTTTGCATTTCCATTTGATATTGCATAATAATAATATGATACACATTTTCCCGTATTGACGTTTGCCAATGTGAATAAATGTATTCGTAATAACATCGGTGGATAGATAGATAGTTACTCATGACATTTACGAGTTCCATAATACATACCTATTATTATTATTATTATGTTCTTGCATATGTACATACAAAGCTATCTCTTTGATGCAATACTATATTCAACATTGTATACCGTAACTATGTACCATAGTAAATAATATTATTATTATGAATACATATACGCGTACTACCTTACAACGGACGCATTATCAATACCATCATATTATGCCATACCTACAGGTAATAAATGCGGGCCATATTATTATTGAGATTTTAATTTGCCATAGGGACATTGTGCGGATCAAATTATCAACTTTCTCTTAAAGAATCTGCGGGCCAAATTATAAATTTATCAGTTTGTAACAAGAACATACTTTATTTTATTTATTTTGAAGGTAGGTATTCTATCCAGCAGAGGATGACTTAGCCAGTGAGAGGTCAACATTTAAATGTATTTAAAATACAACGTTATATGATTTAATGAACCTTACATCATCATCATCATCATCGCCCTCAACGCTCCTCTCGGGAGCACAGGGCAGAAACCAGCCTCCTCCATTCAGAGCGTCTCTGTGCCAATTGCGTCACCTCTTTCCACGACATTCCTTGCGCTCTGATATCGTGTCCATTCTCAAAACATGTCCCAGCCAGGACCATCGTCTCTCCTGTATTACGGAGGTTACAGGTCTCTGCTGGGTGCGCCGGCGCACAGCATCATTTGTAACATGTTCATACCATTTGACAACCTTACAACCTGACACTTAATTATGGGATCCAAAGCAAGTAGGTAGCACATTTGAAGAGACTGTGAACATCCCTTATGACGTCGTAAAAGTTCACGTCGCTTTAAGTTTTTATTTAGTCATAGGAATATAAAGCGAGTCAAACTATAAATTTACTACTATGCCATAGTAACATAATGCGGACCGCATAATTGAATTACCAGTGCGCAGTTTTTGTACAAATTCTACTTTACGCTCAACTACTCATTGACGTATCGGCTGATTTTTTCTATTACGTAGTTCATCTGGCAAGCAATCTGAACTACATGAAGACATGAATTATTTCATTACCTTTTTTAAAAAAATAAAGGTCAAGGGACCTTGCATCCCTTAGATTTATCGTGCCATCCTTCTGTGTCTCAAAACCTAGGTGCGTCATATTAGTCCAGGCGCTGTAAGTAGTTGAGTGTGCAAAATTTGAGAACTGAGTTCCATGAATGCAGTTTGGATGAGAATAGCTCAAAGAATAATAATATGGATTTTGCCGGATAATTTTATGATCCAATAGTAGTAAGTTGGGCTATAATGTCAATGACAAAATTTTCCAGGCTAGTAGGAGGGGCTATAATATAAATGAGAGGAGTTTCGATAATATTAGGATGGGCTATATTTGGGATCACGTGGGAGGAGCTATATTGTAAATGGGCTGATTTCCAGACTAGTAAGTAGGAGGGGCTATACGAAAAAAGGGAGGAGTTTTCAAATCAACGATAAGGGCTTAACTGGAAATGGAAGGAGTTACCATGTAAGTAGGGACTATATTATAAATGGGAGGAGTTTCCATACCGATGGGAGGGGTTCTATTGAAATGGGAGGAGTTTTATAGTAGTAGGATGGGCTATAATGTCAATGATATAATTTTCCAGACTAGTAGGAGGGGCTATAATATAAATGGGAGGAGTTTCAAATACCAATGGGAGGGGCTATATTGTAAATGGGAGGAGTTTCGATAATAGTAGGATGAGCTATACTATAAATGAGATTACTTTCCATTCACGTGGGAGGAGCTATATTGCAAATGGGCTGATTTCCAGACTAGTAGGAGGGGCTATACTATAGGGAGGAGTTTCCATACCGATGGGAGGGGTTCTATTGAAATGGGAGGAGTTTTACAGTAGTAAAATGGGCTATAATGTCAATGATAAAATTTTCCAGGCTAGTAGGAGGGGCTATAATATAAATGGGAGGAGTTTCAAATACCAATGGGAGGAGCTATATTGTAAATGGGCTGATTTCCAGACTAGTAAGTAGGAGGGGCTATACGAAAAAAGGGAGGAGTTTTCAAATCAACGATAAGGGCTTAACTGGAAATGGAAGGAGTTACCATGTAAGTAGGGACTATATTATAAATGGGAGGAGTTTCCATTCCGATGGGAGGGGTTCTATTGAAATGGGAGGAGTTTTATAGTAGTAGGATGGGCTATAAGGTCAATGATAAAATTTTCCTGGCACTAGCCTACTAAGGGTTCTATTGAAATGGGAGGAGTTTTACAGTAGTAAAATGGGCTATAATGTCAATGATAAAATTTTCCAGGCTAGTAGGAGGGGCTATAATATAAATGGGAGGAGTTTCAAATACCAATGGGAGGAGCTATATTGTAAATGGGAGGAGTTTCGATAATATTAGGATGGGCTATACTAAAAATGAGATTACTTTCCATTCACGTGGGAGGAGCTATATTGTAAATGGGCTGATTTCCAGACTAGTAAGTAGGAGGGGCTATACGAAAAAAGGGAGGAGTTTTCAAATCAACGATAAGGGCTTAACTGGAAATGGAAGGAGTTACCATGTAAGTAGGGACTATATTATAAATGGGAGGAGTTTCCATTCCGATGGGAGGGGTTCTATTGAAATGGGAGGAGTTTTATAGTAGTAGGATGGGCTATAAGGTCAATGATAAAATTTTCCTGGCACTAGCCTACTAAGGAGGGGCTATAATATAAATGGGAGGAGTTTCAAATACCAATGGGAGGAGGTATATTGTAAATGGGAGGAGTTTCGATAATATTAGGATGGGCTATATTTGGGATCACGTGGGAGGAGCTATATTGTAAATGGGCTGATTTCCAGACTAGTAAGTAGGAGGGGCTATACGTAAAAAGGTAGGAGTTTTCAAATCATTGATAAGGGCTTAACTGGAAATGGGAGGAGTTACCATGTTAGTAGGGACTATATTTATAAATGGGAGGAGTTTCCATACCGATAGGAGGGGTTCTATTGAAATGGGAGGAGTTTTATAGTAGTAGGAGGGGCTATATTGTAAATGGGAGGAGTTTCGATAATAGTAGAATGGGCTATACTATAAATGAGAGAACTTTCTATTTACGTGGGAGGAGCTATATTGTAAATGGATTGATTATCCAGACTAGTAGGAGGGGCTATACTAAAAATGGGATGAGTTTTCATATCAACGAGAAGTGCTTGATTGGAAATGGGAGAAGTGAACATCCCTTATGACAAGTTCACGTCGCTTTTTGTTTTTATTTAGTCCTAGGAATATAATGCGAGTCAAACTATAAATTTACTACTATGCCATAGTAACATAATGCGGACCGCATAATTATATATTACAAGATAGTCTTTAGGTTCATGAGTAGACAATTACTAGGTACAATACGATAGTTAGACACATAAGTGATAACTTTTATTTTAAAATTGACTTAATCAAATTAATTTAAGTAAAAATATACATAGTCATTCAACTCAATTTTTAAAATGTCTAGAAACTGTTACAAAGTCAGTGCCTCTAATACCAATCTCTTTCATTTTTCTTATTGGATCTCCTCGCAAAAATAATCTGAAGAGTAGGAGAGACGTTAAATGCGGGCCGGCTGGCCACACAAATATAATATGAGAATGGATATACATACCTATTACGTAAGCACATAGAAGTACACGAGATAATATGTCTGTGGGAGGTTCGATAGTAAGTACTAGAGAGATGAGATCACATTAGATTTTCTATTTTCCAGATGAGTGCTTTATGTTTCCCGATGAATATAAAGATTACACTACATGTTATGTGGGTAGGTACACTATACCGATATAGGAATGATGACGATGGAACGACTAAACTATAATATCTTGAATTTGAATGTCGATGGTAAAATGATAATAACTATTAAATTATCATCAACTCGTTTATCAATTAATTCACCTTGAACATATTAATATACTTTCACACTTAGTTATATTATTATTATAACTTCAATTCTTCTAAAGTTGTCAAGTAATGTTTATCAATTAAATATATTTCGATTTATTTTAATTTTTTTCTTCAACACCCCTTTCAAAAGCGTAGAATTTTCTTCTTTAGTTATATTTTTAGTTTTGAGTTAGTCCATAATAGTATAAGAAGGCTTCAAAAATACTTTTGATAAGTATTATATGATTTATAATATCTCCCTAGAACAGGTCTACTTAGTTAGATAATTCAATTTTTATACTAATATTGATTGTTTTATTATATTCTAAATAAAAAATAGTCAAAACAGTCATCAAAAGACATACTCACTTCTTGAATAAACGTCAAGGTAAATCTAGTTTGATAAATTATCAAATATTTATGAGTTAAATTCATTTAGAATACTTTTAAAATTTAAACAAAAAGATAAATGACCTAAATAAGATTTAGGGTTATGGATGCATTCATTAGTTTTCGTATTATTATCTTCGAACGAGATTTACTTCAATAATTATTATTTTCGATGTTATATGATGTTCATGTCCTCCCTATATATCTGAATCACAATACAAGGATATACGTGGGATGCTGTGAAAACTACAATTTTCACTGTTTTGTTGTAGATAACGTAAAAATACACAAATCACAGTGAAAATTGGTTAAAAATAACAATCTGTGAAATCGAATAAATCATTATTATTATATTTTCGAACAATTTAGATTCATTTTACATTTCGTTCCTGAAAATAAATTATTCTGCAAAAAACTATACACAGATTTAGAATAAATCTACTGTTTTTTAATCTAATTAATTTAATCTACTGTTTTTTAATCTAATTAATTTAATCTACTGTTTTTTAATCTAATTAATTTAATCTAATGTTTTTTAAGTGCCCGTATTGTACTGAAAAAGCGAACTATCATTCATGAAATAGCGGGTTTAGTTCCCAGTAACACCCATTGAATTATGGTTTAGCAATATAATATTCCGCAAGAGACATTAGGCGAGCGTATTTGAAATACAACCGACAATATCAAAGTTCTATGGATAGTTTCAGGTTTCTTCGATTCAAATTTCGTTCTTATGTTGTGAAATTGTACCGAGTAGGTATTCTTCAAATATTTAACGGTGAAATTGTGGAAATTTTCATTTGCGGAAATTTTCAAAATCACCTATCCTGTTCAAGGTGGCAACCCTGGCATTGTTTACAGCGAATTTAGTTCATTATAGGTATGAAAGATGTTTTAAATATGTTGAAAATAATTAAATTAGTTATCATTATTTTTAGATTGATTGAGGCGCATGTTTTTGGATGATAGCTGACCTCTGAATTATAACCTTTAAATCTGTGCTAAAATTTGAAGTCATTAAAGACAAATTACGAAGAAAATTACTTCGACACAGACAATACTTTCCACAAATATCTAGCAGCCAACATTTTTTTTTAACATTGTTCAATACACTTTATTAATGGTGAGTACAGTAAACGAGGGTGTTTTCCTATAATACTCAAATAATAAAACGAAATGTTATTATTGAAACCAAATAAATGAAGAATTTATTGGAATTTTATTGCCTGACTGCTGAGAGGAATGAAACAATTAGGTAAGTAGGTACTTACCTACTATTATTAATTTAATGACTAATCTCATATAGGGATGAATATACCTACAGCGAACCCCTGGAGAGAGAAAAGCGGTATGAAATCGCTTATTTGTGGAATTACAATAATGTCTGTGCTTTACGTGCGTTATTTTTAATGGCTTCTCATGAGTCATGGTCTCCCACTATTTTCCGTCACTTTTCGAGTGTCCTGTAAAAGGCAGTTGTTTAAAAAATAAAGACATTTGACATCTTAAATTTAGCTATGAGATTTGCCACCCATCCTGAATGTCTTATTTTTTGACACGGAGAGAACAGCTTGCATGTGTATTACGTGCGGCTGGTCTGCTGGCTACATCACTTGCGGGATATGCCGTAATGGTATACTAGTATTAGTAGTAGCATATTTTCAGAATTTCATCCATATTTATTTGGTAATGCTCCATATTAGATATTGTTAAAAAAAATCACGTACCTACAAATGGATGTAGTCTTAATACTTTTCTAACAATTAAATGAGCTGGTTTCGACGTCTCAAGTCATTGTCAAACTGCTTGACAATTTTTAATAATTAAAAAAAATTGTAATTGTTTAATTCATATTTTCTGTTGTTAAAATGCTATATTTTGATTATACCAGATATTGATATAAGGCTGGGCTAGGCACATTTAAAATCCGCTCTTTAATCGCATATCTAGGTATGTGAATATTTTTCAGTAGATACAAAATTGTCGAGTTTATCAATTACATGAATGGATGCATCTTTCTACAAGAAATTAACTTTTCTAGCTGCACTCCTATTATGTATAGGGAAAAGGGTATATTAAATGGAATTATCGTTATTAAAACTAATCGACCTTTAATGAAAAATAATTCATTTAAAGAAATAATAATAAATACCTCATTAGCATGACTAGGAAATAATTTATTCCATTATGAAACTCATTGAAAAATTCCATGCATTGTATCAAATGCTAATACTAATGATTCATCTCTTTGACTCAAATAATATTCAAATAATGTAATAATAAACATATAGCTCAGGGTAGGTTCAGTATTTCAATGTACAAATAATTAAACTTCTTGAAGTCCGAAGAATAGAATGAGTCTCCCATTTATTCTATAATAATAATAATAATAATAATCACAATCATTGTGCCTATAGTGTTGTCTGTGAATGGTTTAATACCTAAGAGTCTGTCAAGCAATCTCAGAAAACTGGGAGTAGATGACAGGCTCAAATACAGCATGCAGAAGGCCGTACTTCTATCGTCCACCAGGATAGTAAGAAGGATTTTGTCCCTGTAGCTCTGTAAGTGATCTCCCATGATTGTACTATTTCATAGAACATCATGGAAGAATCAACTCGAATAATATTGAGGTTCTACATTTTTAATATAAATTTATTTAAATATTTTATGGTATTTGTTATTTAATGTTATATATTTAAAATTTATTGTTAATCTTATATTGTGTTTAAAATGTAGAATCTAACATTGTTTTGTTAAATAAATGAGATAGGAGATAATAATAATAAAAAGACATTTTTTTAAGACGCGCCTTTTGTTGGAAAAACCACCACAAGGGCTGACTCAAGAATCATAAAACCTCCTGAACAGCACTTTTACGAGCTGCTTCCGAAAGACAAGCACAACAACTGACACAAAGGTGGATTACTTAATCAGTTAAGAAAATCTGTATATTGGACCGATACCAATTTAACTACCTACTGTTATCTTTAAATTTATGACCTATATTTTTCTTCTTATTTTTACTGTAATATGTATTCATTTTTTATCATTTGTATTATTTTGTATGTATTTTGATATGGACTTGAGAGGTTTGCACACCCCACCTTCAAGTCTGGAGTAAATATAAAATAAATAAATAAATAAATAGGATCTTTAACCCTGCCTTGAACACCTCCACACTCTCCAGAGTTCGCAAATCATATCAATCTATACCATCACGGCATCAACCACTTATGGGGTAGCAAGTAAATCAAATTGTCCCCTCGATCCCAATAAAAAAAGAACACACTCAGGACGGATGGCATAACTCACCCACTGATTTAAAGAAATTAAATTTCGTCAATGTTTTCGACGGAAGGTGCACAACCACAAACACAACCTTATACACCTTCCACACTAAGCTTAAAGCTTGTGTCGTGAAAGGGGAGTTTGCCGTCACCTGAGATAGAACCGCGAACCTCATAATTACTTCGACACAGACAATACTTTCCACAAATATCTAGCAGCCAACATTTTTTTTTTAACATTGTTCAATACACTTTATTAATGGTGAGTACAGTAAACGAGGGTGTTTTCCTATAATACTCAAATAATAAAACGAAATGTTATTATTGAAACCAAATAAATGAAGAATTTATTGGAATTTTATTGCCTGACTGCTGAGAGGAATGAAACAATTAGGTAAGTAGGTACCTACCTACTATTATTAATTTAATGACTAATCTCATATAGGGATGAATATACCTACAGCGAACCCCTGGAGAGAGAAAAGCGGTATGAAATCGCTTATTTGTGGAATTACAATAATGTCTGTGCTTTACGTGCGTTATTTTAAATGGCTTCTCATGAGTCATGGTCTCCCACTATTTTCCGTCACTTTTCGAGTGTCCTGTAAAAGGCAGTTGTTTAAAAAATAAAGACATTTGACATCTTAAATTTAGCTAGGTATGAGATTTGCCACCCATCCTGAATGTCTTATTTTTTGACACGGAGAGAACAGCTTGCATGTGTATTACGTGCGGCTGGTCTGCTGGCTACATCACTTGCGGGATATGCCGTAATGGTATACTAGTATTAGTAGTAGCATATTTTCAGAATTTCATCCATATTTATTTGGTAATGATCCATATTAATTATTGTTAAAAAAAATCACGTAACTACAAATGGATGTAGTCTTAATACTTTTCTAACAATTAAATGATCTGGTTTCGACGTCTCAAGTCATTGTCAAACTGCTTGACAATTTTTAATAATTAAAAAAAAATTGTAAAAACATTATTTTCACATAAATTAATTTTAATTCATATTTTCTGTTGTTAAAATGCTATATTTTGATTATACCAGATATTGATATAAGGCTGGGCTAGGCACATTTTATAATTCGCTCTTTAATCGCATATCTAGGTATGTGAATATTTTCCAGTTGATATAAAACTGTCGAGTTTATCAATTACATGAATGGATGCATCTTTCTACAAGAAATTAACTTTTCTAGCTGCACTCCTATTATGTATAGGGAAAAGGGTATGTTAAATGGAATTATCGTTATTAAAACTAATCGACCTTTAATGAAAAATAATTAATTTAAAGAAATAATAATAAATACCTACCTCATTAGCACGACTAGGAAATAATTTATTCCGTTATGAAACTCATTGAAAAATTCCATGCATTGTATCAAATGCTAATACTAATGATTCATCTCCTTGACTCAAATAATATTCAAATAATGTTATAATAAACATATAGCTCAGGGTAGGTTCAGTATTTCAATGTACAAATAATTAAACTTCTTGAAGTCCGAAGAATAGAATGAGTCTCCCATTTATTCTATAGACCATTAAAGGTCACATGGTCTTGTCTATGGATTTGCTTTTGCTTGGGGGGCAAACAGTCAGATTGCGCAAATCATCCTTGTAGGATGTTATGCCATAAGAGAAAAAAAAGAAAGTCAGACGACAAAATAATAACAAAATCGACACTGACAATTTTTTTGATTATTAGGTATTCTTTAGGCGTTCCACCTAATATTACACCGTAATCGTCTGTTGTGTTGGGATGCCTGATGCCCCTCAATGATTTTTCTGTGACGGCATCCTTTAATGGTCTATAATAATAATAATAATAATCACAATCATTGTGCCTATAGTGTTGTCTGTGAATGGTTTAATACCTAAGAGTCTGTCAAGCAATCTCAGAAAACTGGGAGTAGATGACAGGCTCAAATACAGCATGCAGAAGGCCGTACTTCTATCGTCCACCAGGATAGTAAGAAGGATTTTGTCCCTGTAGCTCTGTAAGTGATCTCCCATGATTGTACTATTTCATAGAACATCATGGAAGAATCAACTCGAATAATGTTGGGGTTCTACATTTTGAATATAAATTTATTTAAGTATTTTATGGTTTTTGTTATTTAATGTTATATATTTAAAATTTATTGTTAATCTTATATTGTGTTTAAAATGTAGAATCTAACATTGTTTTGTTAAATAAATGAGATATGAGATAATAATAATAAAAAGACATTTTTTTAAGACGCGCCGTTTGTTGCAAAAACCACCACAAGAGCTGGCTCAAGAATCATACACCTCCTGAACAGCACTTTTACGAGCTGCTTCCGAAAGACAAGTACAACAACTGACACAAAGGTGGATTACTTAATCAGTTAAGAAAATCTGTATATTGGACCGATACCAACTTAACTACCTACTGTTATCTTTAAATTTATGACCTATATTTTTCTTCTTATTTTTACTGTAATATGTATTCATTTTTTATCATTTGTATTATTTTGTATGTATTTTGATATGGACTTGAGAGGTTTGCACACCCCACCTTCAAGTCTGGAGTAAATATAAAATAAATATATAAATAAATAGGATCTTTAACCCTGCCTTGAACACCTCCACACTCTCCAGAGTTCGCAAATCATATCAATCTATACCATCACGGCATCAACCACTTATGGGGTAGCAAGTAAATCAAATTGTCCCCTCGATCCCAATAAAAAAAGAACACACTCAGGACGGATGGCATAACTCACCCACTGATTTAAAGAAATTAAATTTCGTCAATGTTTTCGACGGAAGGTGCACAACCACAAACACAACCTTATACACCTTCCACACTAAGCTTAAAGCTTGTGTCGTGAAAGGGGAGTTTGCCGTCACCTGAGATAGAACCGCGAACCTCATTTGCATGAGGCCGAGACTCTACCTCCAGGCTACGGACGAACTCAGTAGATTATTAATAATAGATTTACTAACATTATAGGTAGTAGGTACCTACATTATATACGTACTGTAGCAACAGCTACATCTTTTATTTTCATTTATTTCCATTTTATATTAACTTAACATATTTGAACTTAGAACATAGCAGTATTACTTATTAGATATAAGTAATTGATATTTGATATTTGTATCGTCGCCGTCGGTTAGATATCTGATATTCCTTGCATAGGAATTGGATGATATATATTTTCAATAATAGAATCCTCATATAACCACATAAGGCGATAGTACATTATCACACATAGATACTTACAAGCACGTAATAGCTCCAATTCTAGCTGTAATACCTGTCCTAGTAACATTTCACTCACAAACAGAGATTAAGACTGTTCAGAATTAACGTCAATCAAAAATTATTAATCTTTTATTATTTTTTTTACGCGGCGGCAGAATTGCCATCCACACTTCTCAGCATTATACAACCAGATAAGTCTCTATAGATCAGTCATGGTCACACAAAAACTTAGCAGTCTAATGCCGGGAAAAATTCACCTATCCAGATATACAGGATATCAAAGGATTAGGCTCAAAACGCGGGATCAAAATACCAGCATTGTGCCTAAAATATCTGTGTTCAAAAAATTTTTTTACAATATTACAAGTGTTTTTATTATAATAGATTTTTTAATTTTAATGTACAAATTAACCGGTAAATATAATTTTTGAAAATTATTTATTTATTATTATTATTATTTTACTGATATTTTTAGTATTATTTTTATAAACATTGTTTAATTTCAACTATTTACTTTTGTTTGTCACTATTATTATTTTAGGCGTATTGAATTTTGCGCTTCTTACATTTACGTTTGTTGTTTTTTACCTTATTTTGTGGTGACTATAAAATGTATTTTTTAGTTCTGTAACTATTTTCATTTTTTCGAAAATTTTAAAAATATTGTACCTATTGGATTATTCATGGATTATATATATGTACATGGATATGTATTTTTAATCCAGGAATCTTAGTTATATACAATATTTGTTTTCATATGTGCATTCTTTAATTGGATTAACGCTATTTATTTATTTATTTAAGCCTTTATTCCAGACTTGGAGGTGGGATGTGCAGACCTCTCAAGTCCATATCAAATACATATGTTATATTATAATATATATATAAAAATACAGATTATTAGAAGAGGGAAAAAAAACATAATGTAAAATATATAGAAAAAAAAGAGAAGAATGTACATAACAAGAATGATAATCCAGAGTACCTATGTTAGATTCTTAATTAATAAAGTAGGTAATCCATCTTTGCGTCAGTTGTTGTACTTGTCTTTCGGAAGCAGCTTGTAAAAGTGTGTTATTTATAATCGTCAGTCGGGTTCTAAAACCGTAGATTTTCAGTCTCATAGTCGTCTTAAAGTCGTTTGTCTTACCATCTGTAAACATTTGGGATGCACTGGTGTATCTCGGATGTCCAAACAGTATCCGATATGCATCATTATACTGTATTCTAAGTTTGTTGACAGTGGTCAGTCTGTAGTTCGTCCATAGTTGACATGTGTAAAGGTTTGTACAATAGGCATTAAATATAATTTTCTTCACATTATCACTACACTTATAAAAAGTCCTGGCGAGCATATTTGAATTTATACTAAGGTTGCGTCTTTGTCTGTCGATATCGTCGTCGTCATACCTAATTGTTTTATACTATGTTATTTTAAAAACCATTTATTTTAAAACCTTAATTTCCTGCCACTAAAGGAAAATAAAAATATTTCTAGCATATAGTTATAATAGACATAGAACAAATTTTGTAAGAATTTTAATTTAATCCGGGATAACGTCAGACATATCCAGTTAGACAGATTTAACATGAGTATGCATTTTCTTTGTTAGTACAGCTGTAGGTATTGGTATATAATATTTTGTTTGAAAAAATAACACAACGATTACATTACGTGATTTGACAATTGTGTCAATTACATTTAATTTACATATAATTAAGTTCAGTTCACATTCGTACATAATTCATAACCCAGTGGTCATTTTAATTTAATAAAATGATAATAACACATTTCATATTATATAACTACATAACATTATGTCTAGTTGAATCTAAGACTAGATGTATATTTCCATAACTCAACAAGCAGAAATGTCTTATATTCGGAAATCCACATTTTTTTATTTTGGTACAAGTATTTACAACTTTAGTACAACTATTTATATTGTGCTTTATAAACACAACAGAAAGTGAAATATACTACAAAATAATCGCACTGAAGACATATTATGCTGTCTTTGTTCTGTTTGGTGGAATTGAAAATAGATGAATTATTTTTTTCCAAAACTGAATATTTAATTTACAAGAATAACGTGTATTTATAAATACACTTATTTGTTTGCGGAACAAAAAAAGTGACGTCGGTTGTAGGTATGTGTTACCAATAAAATTATAATTTTCGTAATTTCCAACTTGTTGAATTATGGAACTTGACAGTCGATAATATGCATCACAAATGTATTAAACAAAGTATAACAAGTATAAAGCAGTACCTACCTAGGTATAAACTTGTGTTCGCATATTTTAATTAGAGAAAATGCCAGCAAATTCATGGATTATTTTTACATTACCAAAATATCTAAAATATAGTAGTACGCATATTATCATTCAATATTCATGCCATCACGGTATTCCCCACAAGCAGGGTAGCCAACGGACTTAACTGCATATCGACGGCCTAATCCGCAAACAAGATAACTCCTTTTTTGTCAAATTGATTTTATTGCGCTAACGGGTTTTATTAGATGTAACACATAATCCTGTAAAATGATAACTCCCAAATATTTTTAAAAACTAACAAAAATAAGATAGCTCCATGCAAACATCTGGCAATTTTGTAAAAACGCTAACTCCGTCATTTTACCGCCATTTGTATGACGGCTGTCAGTGTGCGGTGACGTTTTTGTTAGAAAACATGCACCCATGAAACTGAAATAACGCTAACTCCATTGAAATTGTATGAAAATATGGTTGGCAAAAATGCTAACTCCTTTTTTTATAAGAAATTTTGAAAATTTTCGTTATTAATACTACATTGTTATTATTTATTAATGATTTTGAACTTAAAAACAATAAAAAACAGCAATGAAAAATCATTTTAATGTATTTATTAATATATGATAAGGTTTTATGTTGCTCCTGAAAAGTTTGGTTTAAGGGAGTTATCTTGTTTGCGGATTAAGCCGTCGATATGATAAAACATGCAAATTGTTTTCTCTGTGACAATATAAGTCAAGACTATCCAGACGGGTGGCATAGGTACCACATCGCTACATTGAAGATGTTATAAATGCCTAATAAGGACGTGTTACGAATATCTGCTTTTAACAGAGAATAACGGGAGACTTTTTCTTAGCCGGGAACTCAATGAGACTCCAAGTAAACCAGTTAGAGATCGTTCTATTTTTTTTATATTTCACAGGCTCGAGAATGTGCGCATTAGCGCCTGGTGATACAAATTCAAGATTGCGAAACTGGTTATGCATTTAAAAATACTTAATATAAAGCTAAATAACGTTTCGTATATATTCAATTACCTACTCAATTACAATTTAATTCACAATGGCAGATTCTTTATTGAACAAAATATTCGTTAAATTCCGATGAAAATTGGGAAGAAACGAAACCTAGATTATTTTAACAAACAACAAGACATTTATAGGAATAATAAAGAATAGTTCTTACATTTTTTATTCGTGTATGTAAGTCTTCTCCGTAAATTTACGACGCTTCGTTTGGCATCCAATGAGTTGAACAGTTTATTTATAACTTATTTAGATCACGCACACAATAAACTTTTTTATTTCAGATTTCAATCAACACAAAATCACAAAAGAAATTGCTTTAAAATAATAACAATATAAAAACACTTGACTGAACACCGTTGCAATCGTTTTCAATCACTAATAACGTAGTAAAAATAAAACAAACTTCCTTTCGAACATTACAAAGCAAATATTTTCACATCTGTTGACGTAAAGTGTAAATCATAAATGAAAAAATTCACGTTGCATCACAAAAGTTTCAATTTGAGATATTTGGACGCTGTAAATTGTGCTTATGGATATTATGAGTTTGTATTATATTTATATGTAATTATTTTTCAATTAAATAACACCACGTAGCAACTAACATAGACAAAAAAGAAACTTCGTCGAAATATTCAACGCCGCTAAACAACTTCCATCGTTTGCACCTCGGATAAACTGAATTGAAACAGCTGCTGAAAATTGGGAAATCTGCGACACTAGCTCCGTGCTGTACAACGCGGTGTAAAACTGTACTATTGAAAATCACCCACAGATATACAAAATTTATACATTCATACATTCATTTGTAAATTCAAACAGATAGCTGGTAAACATATTAGAATGTCTACTATATAAGTAGGTATCTAAGTTTTAACAACCTACGTGAATTGTTTTTTTTTAATAGCTGCGTAATCCGATAATCGTAGATATGTAGAGGTTGAGGTGCGTATATAATTTATTATTTCCTATTTACACAATACATACATCAAATAAATATATCACATACCTATCCGATTAGTGCCAAAAATAAATTTACAACGCATTTTTATAATTATAGTATTAGGTATTTATCCTTTATTTGTTTATAAATTTTCGTCCAATAGGATGTACAAGTTGTTAGAGAGTAGGTAAGTGAAATGTCAATCGCTAAACAGCTCTCGCCTACACTATTCCATGTTCAACTATAAATTACGCCATTTTCACTTATCTTCATGTCACATAAAACATGTCTCTGTATATTATATTATAATGACACCCTAATGCAGTGTTCCGCAAACTTTTTGTGTTCAAGGTAATCCTATCAAATGAAGAATTTTTAGAGGTACCAACACCAAAAAAAAGCATTATTTATTTAATGTTTATTTATTACTAAAATCAATACACCTAATATGAAAAGATGTTTAGTGAGAAATGTGAGCCTTTTTAGCTCAGTACAGGCGAGCCTCGCGAAACAAAGCGCCTCGCTCTTAAGTTCTCAGCTATTTTTTGGTGTATTATCTTCACAAAACTAAGATTTTTTCTGCGGTACATTAACTGAGGATCACGGTACACCAGTGTGCCGCGGCACACGCTTTGCGGAACACTGCCCTACTGCATATTTAAAAAAAAAATCTAGTTACAGTTGTGGTAACCACTGGTAACACTAAATTCTCCATAGATATATTTGAGATTCGAGAAACTTTTAAGAATTTGACACTGACGTTTGTCGTTCGTTTGTGGTTTTCATCATTTCATGAGTGAGGATTTTTTGGTACAATTGAATAATAAACATTTTTTTCTGACTAATATTAAATTGGAAGTAAGTAATAAATATATTTCAAGATGTCTTATATGCTTGGGCATTTACATAACGGATGGCAAGTGGACCAAGCCATCCTTTCGGAAGAGGATCGTGTTGTGGTTAGTTTTTCATTTTATAAACATATTTACCATATCTTAAACTAATAACTTTTTAGTTACCAAATTTATAATACACTAAATATCTACAATAACATATTTCAGGTGATCAGATTTGGCCACGATTGGGACCCTACTTGCATGAAGATGGATGAAGTATTGTACAGTATTGCAGAGAAAGTAAAGAACTTTGCAGTTATATATTTAGTTGATATTACAGAAGTTCCAGATTTTAATAAAATGTAAGTATTTCTGGCGGCATTGACTATTATTATTACTACCCTTAACCTGTCCGTGAGTGAATAAAGAAAAAATAAAAGTGTATGGCAGAGTGAATTAATTCAACTTTCACTTTTTGAATATTTTTTTATCGCATGTTATAGAAAATGATCCCTAGAATAAATGTTTATAAGGAACCAACTCTCAAAAATTAATAATAACGGAGTTATATAACAAAAACAATTTTGATATGTCATGTCTGCTCCGGTATTGTCAACAATGGGTTCAACATAAGAATATTTATTATTATTAAAAATATTTATTTTTATTTGTTTTTAACAAAAACTTATGTAGGTACTAAAAACTAATTAAACTGTCCAGAATTAGCACAAAAAGTAAAAAAAAAATCCATAAAACACTCTACAAAATAACACCCATAGCGCACGAACGCACGCAGCAAAATGGTTTGCAACCGCGAGTGACGGCTAGGTATTTCAAGCGGCGGTCACGTGACATTTTGTATAGGCGATAAATAAGGTCTAAACACGCCTATTTTTGATTTTTTTTCTTGTGATTGGTAAAGTACATCCAACAGATTGAACCAATGATGAAATTGACGAATTTGGCGGGAATACCTAAATATTACTGGATCAAACGCACCGGTGCGTGCGTACTCCAGATCCCATAATATTTCTTGCACGCACCGGTGCGTTGGTACTCCTTTACAGGTTAAACACCAAAGATCACGTCAACGTTCATATCAAATGTAATCAACATAGCGATTCATACTTAATAGCAGCGTAATTTGTCACAACTAACCAATCTTTTTTTATTTAATAATGGTTTAATGTCTGCGTTTCGTCATTTTCCTGTTATTTTTATGTAGATAATAAAATAGTGTTGTACTTACTTTATATTTTGTTCTCATTCCTTTTCAGGTACGAGTTGTATGATCCATGTACAGTTATGTTCTTCTTCAGAAACAAACATATTATGATTGATTTGGGAACTGGTAATAACAATAAAATCAACTGGCCCTTGGAAGACAAACAGGAGATGATAGACATCATAGAGACAGTGTACCGGGGAGCCAGGAAGGGCAGAGGTCTTGTAGTGTCTCCTAAAGATTACTCTACTAAATACAGATACTAAAATGTGTTCAGCAGTGACATTGTGAACATAATAAATATTATCAATTACCTACTGAATGTTAAATCATTGTAATTAGGTAAAAGTGAGCGAGTGTGCAAATTTATCTCTGTAAATCTGAATAGGTAAATTTAAAATATTGAACTTTTTTCTTACTTAGAGAAAATTTTCTGTTAACCCATTGCAATCCGAATCAGTGCATGGCTCAGACATAGTTTTTTAATTATTTTTTTTTCATTTAAGCATAAATGTGTGAATTATTATATTTTTCAAAATAAAGTTTGACCGTGTATTTATTAATTTTGTTTCATTTAAAATTAATCTTGAAGAACCAAATATTTGTTTGCGTTTTCTTTTGTTTTATGTAATATTAATTTTATTTATTTATTTATTTTATTCTTCACTGTACATTGGTTACAATATTACAAAATAAAACAGTGTTAAAAAGCTATTTTTTGAAGTCATTATTTAACATTTATTTTGGATGATATTTTATATATAATTTGAAAAATTCAATAAATTTGGATAACATTAAAAAAAATATTAATGTATTTTATCTTTGAAAAACATATATTCTTGAACATCGAAAATTAATTTGGAGCCCAATGCGATATTCTATGGGGAGAAGCTCGGAATGCGATGAATTAACTCTTGATTATTCAAATTTATTTTTTATTGATAAAAATATATCAATATCAAATACTGTGAGTCTGCTAGATCTATCTTATCGCAAAAGACAGTTTTCTGTTATGTAATTCAATATTATTGTAAAAAAATGTTTTCTAATATTTTTGCAAAATTATGTTTATTGTTTCCAGTACTTAAAATAAAATCTAAAACAGCATTTTTTTCAAATATTTATGTTAATGATGTACGAGGATTGTCACTACTAAAAAATCCACTGATAAAAAAATCAATTCTTTCTTCAAAATGTAAGGAACAGATTCCAATAACTTATTGTACAAAAAATCAATATGAATGAAATATACAACATGAAATATTAATCTTCGTATTTTTCTTCACAGCACATAAATACTTTTATTATCTTTAATATGGACTGATTGTTTTTTTAAATACTTACCATTGTTTTAATATGATTTCTCTCGGTTTTATGTGATTAACCTTCTACATAATATTTCGGCTAATTACTTGCGGCAGAAAAAACCGCAAAAAGATTACATCATAATAAGTATGCGCCTGAAATTTCTCCACTATTTAGTTCAGTAAATTACTCAATTTACCAAACAGGATCTATACATAAGCTGTAATATCTAGGATATAAAATACTTTTGACTCTCAATAAGACCCAAGAAACCCCAATAAATAGTTTATACATAAGTAGTCTGTAAAATATTAGCAAGTAGGGTAGCTCAGTACAAGAGTGCGCAGTGTACAAGAGTACGCACTGCATATCTCCGGATCATTAGTAATGTTTTCTGATATCTTCAATGGGTATTTTATTCTAGAAGTTGAGCGTTTGTCGGTGTCCATTTTTTGCGAATTTTAATCGATAATTAAAGATTCTAGGAAAGAAAATCTATTTATTTTAAAACACATTTATTTACTTATTTCGATTTATTTGTCATCTACAATTGTACACTCACATGCTGAATGACGTCATCATGACATATTGGCGGGAATTTTATAATATATTTATAATGTCCACTCTGTACAAGAGTGCGCACTAGAATTTTGTACAAGAGTGTGCACGCATTCTAGTACGAAATTCTAGTCATCACAAGTTTCAGCACCATGACTTTCTCAGATACCATCAATTCACATGAAAACAAGTAAAGATACCAGAAAAAGACGGATAAACAACCCGGGGAGAAATAAAGAAGATTCTGGGATTTCCATGACAAAAACTTCTTCTTCTTCCTGGCACTGTCCCAACTTATTGCTGCTGAAGGCTGTTGGGGTCGGCTCTTCTCGTTCTGAGGTTGTACACTCTTCTGTTTCCTATATCATCTTCATCCAGGCCATTTCTCCGCAGGATTCTATTGCATTGTGTCATCCAGGTATTCTTTGGTCTCCCTCTTGATGGATGTCGAGGGAGATTTATTGATGTGGCTTTGTTTACAGTGTGTTCCGGTAGTCTCCGTCTTATGTGCCCATACCATCTTAGTTGCCTCTCTTCTAGTTCTTCATGACAAAAACTACATAGGATAAAATCAATTATTTCTTAACTTACGTGACTTTCAATAAATTTTAACTATTTTAATTAGCTGTTCCGATTAACATTTCAATAAAGTTTGTTTTGATAACAATGCAGATTCTTTATTTATCTTATTTTAGTCATAAATAACATCATATTGAACTGATTACTTATGCGCACTCTTATACACAGACGTGCCCACCCTTGCACACACTGTAGTGTAAGAGTGCACTTTTAGGGTGTTATTGTTTTTATTATTTTTTGTATTTAGTACTTTCTTAGGAAATTCCACTATGAACATCTAAGAGAACATATACCAAACTACTGAAATACATTATTAAGTTGGTATTTTTTTTTTTAATATCTGTAAAAAATCAATTAATGTCTTTTAAGTGCGCACTCTTGTACCGACCTACCCTATGTCATATTTTCCAACAATAACTAAAGATCCCGAACAAATGGCAAGTAGAGAAAAGTCATAATAGTTGCACACTGAATCATGTGGTTCAAATCCAACCGTTGATTTACTACATAAGAATATTGACTGCTATGAGGGTATCTAGAGTTTGGACAGGAATGCAGGAAACTTGGATTTTTTTATAAATAAAAAACATAAAGAATTCTGCTTCATGTTTATATTTTGTTTTCTACAACCAGAGATGAGAGGACTGTGTGTCCAATCGCTTTATAAAAAGTATTTTCATATACAAAGCAGTCGCTCCACAAAACAATAGCGGGAGACAACTGCACACACATATTTATATAATTAGTAAGTATTAATCATGTTCACATAATACGTTTAGTTAGGAAGGAAACCTCAAATCTTGTCCAATATTCAATCAAAATATTATATTCCCCATATAGAGAATAAAACACAATAATAACATGACTCCAACAATAATAAACACAACCATAGTCAATATTTGTTTCATTTCAAAATAAAATAAAAACTCCTCGCATTAAGAAAAATCTCTCAAATAATAGTAATAATTACTGTTACATTGTCTCGTTTCGAATAAAATGAGTATTTTCAAACATGACCTCACATCCAACTCGCAGACGTGCATCTTCCTAAAATCATAAAAAGCTTCTCATAACTCGTTTACCAATAAGCACACAATTTACGTTTTAGAAACATGCACGAATGCAAATTGACGTTGAAGAAAATAAGAAATCAAATAAATATTTTTGACAGGAACCAAAAGAAAGAATTTTGTGAGGTCATAATTGTGATAAAATAATTTTTACACATCTTTCTGTTCAAATGCACAGACCTTTGAACACTACACTCCGTTACGCATACATATTATACGACGGAGAGGGGAAAAGAGATACTGATTACAGTACTTATCGTAACTGAGAGAGATAATGAAAGGACAGTGTGAGCATGTGTTGTTTTACAATTTTAAGACTAACGCCAAATACACCAATACAAAAATTGAAAATGTTTCCGTTACTGGAAACCTTTTTGATATAATTTTGCAATATCTCTTAAAGACATACTTAACACACGCTATGATACACAACAAAGACATATTACAATATGATATCGCCACAAAACTTCTTCATTACTTATTATTTTTCAATACGAAACACATTAATGACAGATATTAAACCAACAAAACAATCATCTGATGGTTTAAAACTACAATGTGTTATTTGTCTACTTGTTGTAATTTGACAAAATTTGTGTTTTTTTTTATTGTAAAGATGGTGTTAACACCTCCAAATCAAGATTATTCTAGTCACAATAGGGAATATATAAGTCATAACAATATTTATACCATTCTTCATTGCGGTACATTCAAATTTCAGCTACATCATACAAGTAGCAAAAACATATTTATTACAATTGTACATAGCAAATATATTTTGTTTTTAAATGAAATAATTAATTACAGTGATCAAATTGAGATATATGTATTTAGTATTTTACTTCCTCTTCTCGGTAATTGGCATGTTCAGGAAAATTAACTAGAATTAAACTATTGAAAACATTCCCTACAAATATAACTTTACACCTATTCTGAATTGGAATATGACTTTTGTATAACAAATTTCAAAATAAATATCTCTATCAATCCATCGCCTTACACTGAATCTAACACAAAGTAGGCAATTATACCAGACAATAGTATCCATTCGCACTTCTTTTACTTCTATCACATATAATTTTTCATGCATGCTAAGCGATATCTTTCACTCGGCACACATTTGTTTTTAAGAATCTTCTCCACAGAA
Organism: Athripsodes cinereus; assembly: GCA_947579605.1. Classification (NCBI taxonomy): domain Eukaryota; kingdom Metazoa; phylum Arthropoda; class Insecta; order Trichoptera; family Leptoceridae; genus Athripsodes; species Athripsodes cinereus. The sequence continues at coordinate 28,334,286 of OX388309.1, forward strand.
TTCTCTAACATCCATGTTTTCTAATATCTCTTTTCGAAATAAATAATAAAATATTATCATCACTTTATCATTCTTCATCCTCTTAACACAACCGAACCATTTTGACTCACTTTCTTTCTCAAAAATATCATTCATAAATTTTTCAAAAGTCAATTCATATATTAACAAAAACATTAATGTGTAATGATTATAAAAAAAAATGTTTTGAAAAGAAAGAAATACAGAAAGTTATTCAAGATGACTAGCATATGTTTCATACATTTACTGTATACAATTTTTGGTGAACTCACATTCATAAAACAAAACGAAACATACATTTTACGTCATGGCAAAATTGTACATATCGTCGGTTTAATTCTAATAAACCATAAGTCATTTTTTTCGATTTCAAATTTATGATGGATTCATGGATCCATTTACAGTAAAACATTTTTTTTTTAAATTTGTCAATTTTATTTAAGACATTTCGAGTGGAAGTATAAACTGCGTCGCAAATAACCAATTTGATCCAAACGATTATTAAAAAAAAAAATTTTTTGTTCTTCCTGTTTCTTCCAGAAGATGAACTGACTTACGGTGTATTAGAATTAAGCCGACGATATGGTATATCTTGTGAGAAATATAACCAGATAAATTTTATTTTCAAAATATTGCCTTATTAGTTCCTAAAATTATAATACAATGAATGTAGAAACATTGTAAACGTACAACATTAAGTGTATAATAAATAAACAAAATGCCATCATTACAGTCATATCTTGTTACATATACAAAGTCCTTGATTAGGAATCAAATACAATATTCACTTTACTTTTTTATCTTCACCTTGTGGGGCATAACAAACTTTAGGAATATATTGTACTTGTTTCTTTTACATACCAAAAAAGATAAAATCTGATGTGAATTTTATACTATAGTTTATTCATTGAGTTGAAGTTTATTTTGTATAACTCCACATTAAGTTTTGGAAATAAACAAAACAGTTTTGAGTTTTGTTGTATTTAATATATAGGTGTAGTAACCTGGTTTTGACTTACATTAAATACAGTAAAACTCAGAACAATTTTATTTCCATAAATTGTACTGTAGTATCTATAGAAAATCAAGGCCTGTAGATAGAGGAGTTGGGTTGATTTCACTTATTTTGGAAGGATTAACTATGTAACAGTTGTGAAACATTTTTTTATAATTTAAAAGTTTTAAGAAAGTGTACTTCCTGTCACATGATTTTAGTAATCATAATCAAGTAACAGAAGGTACATTGGATTGGGTCAAATTACAAATCGGAGAATGGATTGAGAAATGTCATGATGCACAACAATAATACATATGTTAGTAATTTATTTGAGCAAAAAAGTTAATAAGTAACACATGTTAGAAATTAATGGGAAAAGGTGAAAAGATGAAAGATCTGTAAATGTCAACTAATTCCTTAAGGTGGGATATGATCAGTTTTATTAGTTGAGTGGAGAGGATAGGATAATTAATTTTTTGGTATTGTCAGTTTTTCTGCCTTGCATGTAAGATAATATTGTTTATTGTCCTCCTTGTCCAAATGTCTGCTGATTGTTGGAAGAACTGGGGAAGTTCAAGGTGGATCTGGGAGACCAGATTGAGCTCAAAGAATGGAAGGGGTCGAATATGCCCATAGTCTGGAATCATAAAAAAATGTGCACATATTGAAATATCTGAGTGGTGGAGGAAAATTACACTATACCAAGTAATATCATTTATCTGTTCAAAGTTTATTCAATATAATTACATAGGTAACTCAAAGGGCACCAAAGTCATCCCAAAAGTTTGGTGGAGCTACGTCAGGAGTAAACCAAGCAACAAAAGACCCATATGCGTTAAAAAGTATATTTTTTGTAGCACAAATATTTTTAAAATAAAAATTTAACAGTAATTAAAATTCAAAGTAAGACAAGAAGAATAACAGACATTTATCATATCTGTACCCCGGAGCAAAACTACACTATCTCAATGGACGCCATTTTTCTGTATGGCCATTTTATCAACAAAATTATATTTGCTTCTCACATATTAGTTAACACGATACTACTCTTAAAGATTATTGTGAATAGTTGCTATTCATCGTATCTCACACTTTTTTGAAAAAATTCACAATATTGCATTAAAATGGCATTGTTTTGCTATAACAAAAATTTGACTTTTTTATGAATAGGTATTTCAAAATATAACTCGTTTTCACGACAGATGAATAATATGTCATTTAAAAGAGCATAATAAGGACTGCAATACTATGTTTATAAGTCACTTCGGCCGAAATTCGACATGGTGTAGTTTCGCTCCCACGTACAGATATTATGCTATATAAACAGAAAGAAATAAAAAGTATTACCGGTGGTTGTTGATTTTGTGTGGAATTGATGTTCCATGATGTATCATTATTGTCTCTGTTCAGATTACTTATGCTGGGGTGATTGTGTGTGTTGGCTGCAGCTGTGTTATTACTGGCCCTGGGGACTGCACTGCCAATGGCACCCAGACCTCTGCTACTTGTATTGCCCCACAACCACTCAGCTTGGGAACTTATGGATGAAGCTGCAAACAAAATGTATACTAGGTAAAAAAAAAACACACTTAACAAAATATTTTGAGAGTTGTTTGAGATTTGAAATTACCCAATTTCATATATCAACTGGATCAAAATTTGAATCAGGTTTTTTGGCTTATCCTATTAAGTAGAAAGTTATATTCTTTTTATTCCACAAAAAAATAATAAATTAATTAAATAAATTAAAATAATAAAAAAAAAAAATTATATAATTATGTATGGTATGATTTTAAATTTGCAATTATTTTAGTTCAAATTTCTACCACTGGTGGCGGTAGTTTTATATAATAGCATCATTTGTAAACTTCATGTTAAATGTAAATTAATTTGGAATTGGAGGACCCAGGAGCTCTCTCTCCCACGTCAAATTGTGCTCAATAAACATCTATTGTGAACTCTAGTGTTCCAATTTCTAGACCATCCAATGTGATTTCAATTGAGATTCATGAGAAGAAATGAAGAGAAGAATACTGAGCCACTAAATTCATCAAAAATATCTTCATGAGGATGATACTCACCATTTTCTTGTAACGGACTGGAAGATTGTGTAGAGCGCCGTGATGTCCTTCCCAAACCTGACTGCCACGGAGAGGATGTTGATGAGCTCCAACTTGGTGTTTGTGGTGCTTCTGTAATATTTTTTTTTAATGTAGCATACAAATGATCAATTCACACAGATGGAGCTAGTCCTACCTAAATCACTCACAAACAAGTGAATGGTCTTGAGAAGAATACAGCTAGTCCTAAGCCCAAACTTAATTCATATAAAAACAGAAAATTACCCTGTCACACCTTTTATCCCTTGCAAACAAACATCCCAGATAAATATATTCATTCACTTGATCCAGGAATTCATCACCAACCTTTATAAGTATGTGGAAAATGTACTTCAGGTATTTTTACTCACAATCATAACAAAACAAGACTAATTTAATTCATGGTGATAGCTCACAATCGTTTTTGATACCAATTTTGTGTTAAGAAACATGTAAGATATTAGTACTTACCAGCATACATGTTGTTGGCTCTGTAGTCAAACGGCTCCATGTCTCCATGCAGTTCTCCCATTAGACTTAAATCATCATCTCCAGGCCCGTCCCAAGGTATGGGACAATCAAAAGCCTCCATGCCAGTCAACTGAGATCCATCAATGTCATTATCCAAGAGGCTCTGACCAGACCCAATGGCAGCATAGCTTCCACTCTCTATACTGGAACATGAATTATTGTGATTGATGGAATTGCTCCGCAGACCATTTCCTATCGCACTGCCACTGCATATAGGGTTGTTGTGTTTCAAAGAAGAACTTCCTTGTAAGTCTGAGCTGTTTATCAACATACCATTACTATTGTTGTTCAATCCAGATGAAAAACTTCCTACATTATTTTCACTTCCTGAACCAAATGGATTTCGTGTTGCTGAAATATCCGATAAATTGTTTCCACTGAAATAAGACTGAGAGCCGAGGAAGAAACTGTTGTTGTTATTGAGACCATTTGCTGCATCATCACGTTTCTGTGGCTGTGTTTTGGGATTCATCTTAATGTTGAAATTATTGAATGATGTCATTTCTTTACCAGTGACATCAACAAGCCATGGAACTGTAGATTTTTTGATATGGAAATTTGATCCGATCGGTCCTAATTCTGAATTGGGCTTGGATTTAACCACCTCACACTTTTTGTCTGAATTTGAAATCAGAATAACATTTCTAACTGGAGTAGATTTAGTAGCATGCAATGTTGTATGAGGCTTATTATTTTGTTCTGATTCCTTTGTGTGGTTATTGTGTTCCTGTGAGAAAAGTGAGCTACTATCCGACCTGGCGACCACGTCACTAAATGAAGCCTTATTCTCCCAGACAGTTGAAATGGCGGGAGGAGTTGTTGGTGAGCTCCTGGCTACATTAAAAGTCTGAGTGGAACTCAATATAGTGGGACTATGTTCAGTTTTGGTGACAAACACAAAACTCTTGTCCAATGATCTCTTCTTGGATAATGGTTGTTTATCTTTCTTAATATTGTTTTTGAAGATGTCTTTCTTGGCTGGTTTAGTAGTTTGCACGTCCTGTGTCACTGTAGTGATGACAGTGGGTTTGATGACTTCAGGTTTCTTATTTTCAGGTTCTGGTACAGGTGTGACAGCAGGTTTAGAGTGTACAGGTGTGGTAACGTTGTCCCTGTTTTTCATCCACCTTGTGTTTGGTTCAGTATGTGTCGTGTGTGCACTCTGTGTGGTGTGGGTCTTGTGATCATACTCCTCATCCTCTCCATCACCCTCGTAACTGTCCTTATACTGCACACTGCTACTACATTTTGTCTTTTTACTCACATTGGAAGGTGTTGACTTCTTGTTGTTAGTGACTGGAGGCACACTTTCCCCATTGTTTGAACTGTCTGTTGTAGTTGAAGAAGTATCCTCCTCACCACTATTTGACTGATGTGAATGAGAGTGACACTTTGTTTTGACGTGTTTCTTATTATTACTAGGTACATGATTAAGTACTGTTTGTGTACTGTTTGTGTGTGTCTGATTGTCTGAACTTCCATTGTATAAGTTATTTAATTTCTTAGGTACTTCCAGTAGTTTTGTATGTTTCTCCAATGATACTTCATCTTTAGTATTATTAGATGTGGCTGTTTTTGTATCACTCGAGTCACTAGAGTTACCTTGTGAAGTTTGTTTGTTGTTTCTTGAAAATACGTGTTTCCACGTTGCATTGGGTGTCTGGCATGCAGAGCTCTTTTTATCTTTTGTATTGATCACTGGCTCTGTCGCTAAATCGACACAATCTGAAGCATTTGAGTTTCTTTTCCTAAGCTTAGTTCTTTTGTTTGTAATGTCTCGTAATATTTCTTCATATTTCAAGTTTTCGCTGGGCGATTTTGAATCTTCCAATGAAAACTTTCTATCTTCATAATTCCACGAAGATACTTTGAAACTTGGTGCTTCCTTTGGTTTCTTCTCTGTGGGTATGGGAGTACATTCCCACGGGTTCCCTTCCACTTTCTTCATTCCCATTTGTCCGATAGCTCTTAGATCTAGTGGTGGCTGTTCAGGTCTCCTGTCTCTCAGGATAGCGGCTGTTGTCATTTTGAGTATTCTGTCTGAGTCATAGAACCCAGCTATCAAAATGGATATGCCTATGCAGATAAGTAGGGAGCCCATGACTCTGTTGACTGTGCTCTCCCAGTTGGGCCTGCGAAGGATGGCAGCACACTTCCCTACTAAGTGTGCTGGTATGGAGGACACCAGGGAATAATTGACAGGCACATTAAGTGACGTCTCTATGACTAGCATCCTCTCCACCCGTGTGAGAGTGAAGTCTGGTGTGAAAGCTATATCTACTTTATATGTACTGTTTGGCAGTAAATGGAACGGCTCACAGTTGAGTACTTTGAAGCCATAACCTTCACAGCTCACACTGTTAATAAGCAAATTATTGATCCTGATGGGAATCTCTCCCGTATTTCTCGCCACAAATGTTCTTTTCACTGTAAGGGTTGGAGGACTGGGGAACTTTTTGATTTTTTCCTTATCACAGTCTTTGAGATGCTTCTCCGTAATATCAAACAACAGAGGCACAGTAGAGCCAGGCTTCCTGTTACCAAACTTAAAACTAGGGACAACACCCTGACCAGATAATCTCACAACTTCTAATATTGTCAGGTTGTTTCTGAAACAATAACAAAAAAAATACATACATATAACACATTGTAACAAGCTAAATACCCAACTATATTTCTTTTTTATTCTACAAAGAAAAAATAACCCTACGCATTAGTTACTTTCAATAACAGACTGGTAAACTATCTATCTATCTATTCCCTCACGCCGTATCCCAAGTGGGGTAGGCAGAGAGAGCGGAACGCCAATTAGATCTGTCCTTACATACTTCTTTCGCTTCCTCCACAGTCATACAATTTCTCATGCACGCACGTCGGTTTCTTTTACTCAAAACACGGCCGTCCTTGAGAATTTGATCTACATGTTCAAGCCATGTAGTTCTCGGACACCCGGGCTTCCTCACACCCCTCCTTTCAACCTTTCGTTCCACATGACCAAACCATCTCAATTTATTTACACGCATTCTATCCACAACACTCCTCTTGCATTCACTCATTCTTCTAATATCCTCATTCCTCACTATCACGCAACGTTTTACCAACCATCCTTCTCAGCAACTGGTAAACTAACTTACATTATATAGGCAATCATATTGTTCATTACCCGAGTTTTACACAGTTAATCAAAAATTTATATATTATCTGCTTTTTACAGGACACTTGAAAAAGAGTGGGAGACCAATTATTCACGGGCTCCATAATAATATAAAAGTGTATATTTACCCTATAAAGCTGTTACTTGCCAGAAATTCCACAGAATAATATTTAAGAAGTTTTAAATTTTACAGGTTTATCATTTTAGACTTTGTTTATTTCCTGGACAATATTCAAGTGTTATTTACGTGCCAAAGCACCTCAAAGACACTGCACAATTTTTTTATTCTAGGACATTGAATCCACATCATAACATAATTATAAATGAAGTTGAATTAGAATCTCAAATTGATTACATTTATTGAATTTAATAAATGAAATTAGATTAGCTAAGCATACATTTTCTACAATAAGTCGATCCACACCCTGCTTAAGTTCCAGAAGTAATCTATTCCAGAGGTATTTCAATCTATTCCTACCACACAAAAAGCTCTCCAAAACAAGTTAAATTTTTACGCTGAGGAGTAATCAGCTCTAAAAATGCACTCTGAGCAGCTCTTAACGATTGCTTATTAATAATAACTAGTTCTGTTCATTACTTCATACCTGATATAAAGTAAACTGGAGACTCTGGCTGAATAATTAGCCAAGAATTCTATAGTTATGTTCTTCTCTGCACCTGGCTGCATTAAGAACACACAGGACTGCGGATGCACGACAAAGTTGGATGGGAGCCACGATCTCCAGGAGTGTCCCAATGTCTCAGTCATACTCTCTTCGTGATCACAGTCTATAGCTCCATTCTCACAGTGCTGTCTCTCCAATAAACTGTCCAAACAGTGATTCACATCGTGTGGGAAGTGAAACACTCTCTCAGAGACACGACTGCAAGGCTTGTTGATGGGACAGTCATCGGGAATTAACCTACAATATTTCAAAAAAAGTTAAAAAAGTTTTAGGAGATATAGGATGCTAGTTAGTATAAGCATGTCACAAACAATAATAATATCTACTACTACTATACACAAATGGGGTAGACAGCAGACCAGCTGCATTTAACAAACATACAAGCTGTTCTCTCCGTGCCAATAAAAAATTAAAATTAAGACATTCAGGATGGGTAAAAAATCTCATAGCTGAATTTTAGATGTCAAATGGCTTTAAACACCTGCTTTTTACAGGACACACAAACTTCTATACAATAGTGGGAGACCAATTCTTAGCCAGATGCATAATAATATAAAGGTGTATATTTACCCTTCATGCAGTCTTGTGTATGTGTTGGCTTCACTCCTGGGCATCATCCAGTCCATGAGCATCTGTACGAGTACAGGTTGTGTGGTGGAGGGGTTCACCAGGCGCAGAGTGGTGCGTGCCACATGCCCCACCTGTGTCAGTGGCATCTCCAGCAAACGAGATGCGGCCGGATACAGCACAGGCCACACGTGACTCATTTTCATCTCTAATATATGATTTCTCACCTAGAATACAAAATATTATATTTTACTGTTTCTTTATTTTGGTATGTATTTAATTCTTAAATGAGGTGTGTTGTGAACTGTGACCAAAGCTCTATTGTAATCTCTTTACTTCACTTGCCTGGTGTTGTTTAATTAAAGCAAGTTCTCTAGACCTAGACATCGTATGAAGCTAAGGACTTTGGTGAATCAAAGTAAGAAATTATACCACTTCAATCACCCTAGTGCTTACCCAGTTCTTTGTTTTTTTGTGAATCCCATGGCACTGCAGTCTGCTAGCAAGTGCCGAAGGGATCATAAAAACATCCCAAGAAGTGCTAAAAAGATTGGCAAATAGCATCCCACAGAGAATAGCAACCTCATTTGAATATATGATCAAAAGATGTCATACAAAATATTGATTTTCTGTTAATAATTAACTATTTATTTTATTATTTTTTTCAACTTAAAATGCTTCAAATCATATAAAATGTACATTTTTTTGTGTTATATGTAGTTCCATAATTAATAAATCTGTACCTGAGAGCCATTTAGTCTTAAGTGCTAAAATGTCATTTTCAAATTCAATATTTTGATCGAAAAAATCTCAACAATTTACTAGTAATAAGCTGTATATAGTATATGCAGCTTATTACATAGACCCTATAGTATAGACCCTAAGCATTTCTGTACTTAAGACTCACGACTGTTGTGTTATTTCTGCTTTTTTCGTAACTTTGGTATTTTTGTCAAAAATGCACTTGAGTCCTAATGGCTCTCAGGTACAGAAATTAATTATTATATACTCCTTAAACAATCATGTGAAGACTTCAGCAATATAAATGTTGCCATAGGGTAATGCCACAATAGGTCTAATAATATGACACCCTGCTGTATATAAAAAAAAAAATTCAATGATGACTACATAGTAGTTGAAAGTATTCTAACAATTAAAACAATTCTCATAGTGGAATGAAACAGCGTTTTTTTTTTATTTAATTTTAAATATAATCTTTTATAATGCATTTCCACACTGTTACACTAGAAAATATAGAATATTTAAAAATATTTCACCTGTGTTGTATCTATCCTGACTGATATATTATTGTATGAGGATTTTGAAGTAAGATTCAGGTACAGACTGTATCTTGCATTGACTAGATTTGTATCATACTCCAAAGTCTCAGAAGTCAGGGACATCAATGATAGCCATTGTTGGCCAACTGAAACAAATACAATAAAAATATTATTGAGTTCGTCGGTAGCCTGGAGGTAGAGTCTCGGCCTTGTGAACAAGGGGTCCGGGGTTCGATCCGAGGTGCCGGCAAACTCCCCTTTCACGACACAAGCTTTTAGCTTACTGTGAAAGGTGTATAAGGTTGTATTTGGGTTTATAACAAAACCCAGATATATCTTTTTAAAAAAAAAAAATTACCATAAAAGATGACTCTTTAAACTCTGTGACAATTATTTTATTTTGTTTATTTATTCATTCTTTACTGTACATTAATTACAAACAATTACATAAAACGTAAAAATTCAAGTTAGATACAATCAATATACAGAGGGCAAGTTTATCGCAAAGGCTTGATCTCTTCCAAAAAACCCAACTTCCAACAACAATTACTATAGAGAACCGAATTATTGCAACACAAACAGGCTGAAATATTTTTTTGCCAGAACACAGCCTCATGGCTAGTGTGGTAGTCATATTCTTGTCCATATTTTAATGTCTTTTGCTTATATGTTTTATGAAATTGCGACTCAAGATTATTATCTTACACAAATGTTTTACAAAACCTGTCTTTTACAGGACGCTCTAAAAATACAGAAAAAAGTTCTAAAAGAAAGGTCTATGCTATTTAAAATACAGGCTTGCATTTTTATTACATGTAGCTGGGCTGCTGGCTACCGCACTTATGGGATATTCCGTGACGATATAATATAGTAACAAATATATTTACCAGATGAATTCAACTGCAGTGAAGAGTAACAGTTGCCATATTCATGACACTGATGTTGTGCGTACAGATGCAGCATTCCAAGATTAGTGACAGCACGCGCTGTTAGCAGGGGAAACATGGAGCCGGGAGGAGGGGTGTGCCTCAGCAGCGGCGGGGGAGAGGGGACTGGCAGGGATTCCACACACATCACAGACATGTCCACGGGGAATGTGGAACTTACCCGCAGGGGGATGGAACACACTGTGCCCTGAAAACAAATAAAGGAATCAAATCAGGTTGAAAACTTTATTCACATAAATATCGCAAATACATTTTTTTTATGTGTAAAAGGGATACCCAAAAAATGTGTTTGAAAAACTTATTTCTCACACATTATCCCAAGTGTGGTAGGCAGAGAAAATGGCAGCATAATTTGTTATTATTTAGTAACACATCCATTTAGCATCATGAAAGCCTTTTGTATAGTAATAAAGTTCAAATAAATCAGACATTAAAAACCATTAGAAATTCAACATATACAAGCAAAATGTTTTTATACAGGTAGTATTAAGATAATGTTACTTACAGGGAAGCAATTTTGAAAGTGTGTGGGGTGCATCTGTGCCAGTTTTCCCCCCTGCGCAGCGGCTAGAGCTACAGGCACCCTGAGCTTCTCGTGACTAGTTCTGATCCACACCTCTCCTTTGAGTGAAGTCTCCTTAGCTGGAGCCATCACACTCACCTCATACACAGCCCACCACACTGCAGGTATACAACTCTGTGAAGAAACAATCACATCAGTTTTATATTCTTCCACTTTCATGCAACGAGAACCGTATGCATAGCAGAAGTGAGTAAATAAAATCATAAAGATATGATAATAAACTCAAACAGTCTTATTAATAAACGTAGATTAAATTTCTAGAAGGAGATGAACCACCAATCAGACAAAAAACGTATTGATAAACGTTGATCAGCTTGAACCTAGTTTAAAAGTGGTTGATCCGCCTCTCGAGGTGGTTTAAGTAAGGTGATTTAAGTAAGGTGGTTCAAATCGGCGCCATCTGCCCGCCATGTTGGATTTTACGTCAGATGTTTGCTATGCGGGTTTACATGTACGTTTTGCAGTTATTTTACAATTTATCGGAGTTGGTTTGGGTTAAAAATACGCTTAAGTAGTATCCGAATGTGAATTTAATTCAATCAGTTGTTTTTCTTGTGATAATAGACACTTTTTTCGTGTGATAGAACACCAGTTTCGTAATTTGTTTTTTGATAGACGCATTTAATTGTTTCGTGACAGAGATACTTTTTTCCATGTTGTATGAAAGTTATATTGATTGATTCTGAATTGAGAATTATTCCTGTACATCATTTGAATGTAAAAGGGAAAGCAGAAAATAAAAATTTACTGATGGTTAGTAATACATATTGTGCGCAGTGTTATGTTATACCCATATCACTGATTGTGTGTCAGATTATGATTTATTTGATAAATAAATAAAATGTCATTCCATTATTACATTTGCTTTTCAATTATACAAACCTTCCTCATCATATTATTTTATATTTCTGTGTATTTGGGTACAAAATGTCAGACGAAAAAACCAATACAGTGGAACCTCTCATAACGAGTATTCGCATAAAGAGCAAAAAAAAAAGTGAAAAAGTTGCTCCCATAAAAATGGATAATTATTTGTCATAAATTCATATTTTTATTTAGGTACGTTTTTTTCCTAATCTAAATTGTATTTTAAGTTGTAACACTCTTTTAAAAGTAGATAATTTTATTTGAATAAACTTTAATAAAAAAGTTCTCCAAGAATACTTATTCTTTCGGCATGGAACGCATTATTGTATTTTACATTGATTTCTATAGAAAAAAAGGTTTCGCATAACGAGTAAGAGTCTGGAACGAATTAAACTCGTTATGAGAGGTTCCACTGTAAGATAATTTTGACAGCCGCTTGTTTGTTTTGAATTTGTCTGTTTACCAACGTCGTGTAACATGGCAACCAACATAATAGAGCGAATTTTCGAGTTGCCATATGAAATTCTTTATATAAAGTACAGATGTCTATGGTACGGATTAAATATTTTTATTAATAAAGAAAATTTGATCGGTGGTTCAAACGCTTATAGGCGGATCACGAAATCAGTGGTTCAACCATGGTTTGGCGGATTTTTATTAATAAGACTGTTAATGATAATAAAAAAAAAATCAAAATGGCAATAGCAACTTTCCAAACTAACTTGTCCAATGCCTTGCTCTCAATATTTTTCAATTTGGCATAGGAATAGGAAAATTAATAAATAAGCCATTTTCTTAATTTATTCATTTTGTACAGAGATTTGGGAGAATATCATCTATAATCTGGAACCTTTTCTTTTCAGATTGCAACTTTCAATTTGTCTTAGTACCCCCCAATTATTAGGTTTTTACCACCCCCTTGGAGTCCTCCAGCACCCACAAGAGGACACTATCACCCACGTTAAGATACACAAATATAGATAGACAAGTAGCTAGTGTGACTTACACATGCAGTAGTGTTGGGCCCTGCATCCGCATTGTATTCCTTCTGGCACCCGAGTAGTCTGAGAGTCCCCCCTGGTAGGTCTACCCCCAGTGTGCCCAGACACACGGGAGCAGGATTAGGATTATAGAGACCTACCAGGGCGTGTGTTGTGCTTGATGCCTCTACCAGACCCAGGTCTAGTGTGTCCGGACTCAGAGACTGAGGTTTTATTGATAAACTCTGAAAATAAACAAAAAAAAAATCTTTTTTGTTGTGCATATTACAATAAAATATTTACAGAGTAACCTATGAGGAGGTTTGTCCCGAAGTATATACCTTCCACTGAGAGTCCCCTGTTATTTTTTATTATTTTTTTATGTTTCGAAATTTTTTCTTAATGTTGTAAATTGTTTCATATTTTTTTTTATTTTCTTAACTTCTAACTTAATATATTCTGTGTTGATTGTTTTTTTTATCTATGTTATTATTGTTATTTCACTGTAAAGGCTATTTTGGCTACATATTTTGTTAATAAATAAGTATTGAATATTATCTATAAATAAATTGGGATATCTGGAAGGCTCACTTTGGCATAAACCAAACTTTTCAGGAGCAACATAAAACCTTATCATATATCAATAAATACATTAAAATGATTTTTCATTGCTGTTTTTTATTGTTTTTAAGTTCAAAATCAGTAATAAATAATAATAATGTAGAATGAAAAACGTAATTTTTCAAAATTTCTTCTAAAAGAGGAGTTAGCATTTTTGCTAACCATATTTTCATACAATTTCAATGGAGTTAGCGTTATTTCAGTTTCATGGGTGCATGTTTTCTAACAAAAACGTCACCGCACGAAAATGAAAAATAAAAATGACGGAGTTAGCGTTTTTACCAAATTGCCAGATGTTTGCATGGAGTTATCTTATTTTTGTGTAGCATTTTTTGTTAGTTTTAAAAAATATTTGGGAGTTATCATTTTACAGGATTATGTGTTACATCTAATAAAACCTGTTAGTGCAATAAAATCAATTTGACAAAAAAAGGAGTTATCTTGTTTGCGGATTAGGCTGTCGATATGGTGTAATGGTCTTCTCTAGAATGTTATACCTTTTATAATAAGTCTGCCTTGGCACGGGCTCATGCCCAGTTAGGTAGACTTCATAACATTTTATGTTTTTAAATGCTGTACAATAAACAAATAAATAAAAATAATAAGAGCATTAAACAATTTGTCTCTCTCGTAACATAAAAAAAGGCATTAAATTTTAGTTAAATACACTCGTACCATCATAAGTGATAACCAAAGAACAAATTGTTTACAATAACATAATACAGGGAACCATTGAGGCACAAAAAAATGGATGGTTAGTTATTACGGACACGGACTTCCAGATGTTAAATGTTGTATGAAAATGCATCATGCTAAGTAAAGTTAAACCATTATGTCAAGATAAAGTATGATGTAGCACAACTAACTAACCAAGTCCAGCTTCCCATTGTAAATGTAGACTGGTATTTCTACAGCTGATATATTTGTGTTGAGTATGATCTTTGATTCAAACTTGAGTGACTCTGTCCAACTCTTTAACCTCATTTTGAACACGTTTGCCTCACTCTCCGGCTCCACTGATTGCGGCCAGAAATCCTTCACCTGGAATATTAGCATATTATAATAATCAAAAGAATTCCATAAAATTATTTCTCAACAAGAATAGAAAAGTACAAATATGAGAAGACTAGGTGATGTGGAAAGACTAGATATAAATATTATCAAGCATGTTTTAATCTATTACAGTATGAAATAATTTTGTATGAAAAACTGTAAAAATATTACAGAAGCAATGAACATGCCAAATGACACAATACAATACATATAAGCGATTCTTAGATTGGAGTGTGTAAACGAAATGCAACTAAACAATAAAATTCAGTTACCTCAAAGTAATTAGAAATGCCATCTCCTATCTTAATGTCTGTCAGGTAGACAGGTATTTTGAACTCATTCTTTATAATCAAATATCTCTCTGCCGTTAAATTGTCTTCGCTCGTTAAGTATCTAAAAAAATAGTCAATAAAATAATTAGTAAATGAAAAACACATTCAGCTCAAATTCAAGTCAAAAAATATTGAAAAATCTAAAAAAAATATTTCTACTTGATACATTTGTGAGTATGTTTTATTTTTTTATTTTTTTTTAAAAGATATATCTGGGTTTTGTTATAAACCCAAATACAACCTTATACACCTTTCACAGTAAGCTAAAAGCTTGTGTCGTGAAAGGGGAGTTTACCGGCACCTGGGATCGAACCACGGACCCCTTGTTCACGAGGCCGAGACTCTACCTCCAGGCTACCGACGAACTTGGTATTTAACTTATTAACTCGAACTTATTAACTGTGTTCCAAAGAGAAAAACACAGGGCTAATCCCGAATTTGACAATGAGGTATACTACTCATTTTGGATGTCTCATTTTATAATGGTATCGAAAGATGACCTACGTATGCTGCTTGTCTAACAAGTACCAGACTTGTTGAAGATATTATGATGGTATTAATAGATAGAATAAGATATACGAGTTATACTTGTGGAATAGTCACCTAGTAATGGACTTGGTATATGTTATTCCTCCCTCCAAAGCTTGTGATGTATATGGCACCAGTATCTTCTGCTGTCCCTTGTTAGTTGATATGATCAGCTTACCACCGTACTGACCAGTCTCAAAGCATTCTCGCCCTAGAATTAGTATTACTCACAATTAACACAAGACCAATTACAGCATATTTAAATCTTCATATTTAACTCAGATGTAGAACATGAAACTAATATCTATAGACCACAACCTAATTCAAGAAATAGAAGCAGTAGTAAAAATTGTAAATAACTAAACTCAACCATAACTGCTTTTTTCATTCCTATCAAATCCTGTATTGTACAAATGATGAAATTATGTATTGGGAAAATGATAATTGTTCACATTTTTTAGAACTATTTTCATTTTTAATACTCCCATTTTCAACATCCATAAAACTGCTTTATAGTGGGTCCGAACCAACCTGATAATCAATGGACAAGTTTATAAAGGACATACATAACTAAAATAATTATATATGCAGGTAATATAACAGAACATTTTAATTCATGATCAATCATTCTTATTTTATATTCACCCTCATTATTCTTTTTAAGATCACAGGGAGAAAACCTAGGTAGTCGGTAATTTGATGGTAGAGCTTCAGACTTTCAATCGAGGGATTCCAGATTAAATTCCACCAACTACCAACCTACCCCACCTTCACGCTGGAAGCATATTGCTTACATTGAAGGTTTCTGGAATATATTTGGGCTGACTTCAAATCAAAATTCATCTTTAATAAATAATAATAATTTTAGGAGTAGAGAAGACTTCATCAGCAAAGTGGATAAGAGAATATTAATACAATTCAGTTATTTATTTATTTCATCTCATAAACGGCAAAGCCTTTAACAATATTGATCAACAGACATCAGTTCAAAAATTACAGATATAATAGACACAATGAAACTTTAGTACTCACAGTGCATGGAAAGAGTGGCAACGTGCACTTCAGGTTCTGAATTAGCGGGTAAAGTGACCGGCCACGTATCACCGACCGGTGTAACCGTAACCGGTCCCGGTCCATCCCCTGCAGACGGTTTGGCAACTATGGATGTGATTCTGATGGGTTTGGGCGATGTGTTGCCCATGTAGAGACGGATTTGTTTTGGTGGATCCTTACTGCCCCCGTACCCAAAGTCCACCAAGTGAGGTACGGCATACGGGCCTGTCTCCATCAGTGGTATCACTTCCACAGCCACGACCAGCACTGAATCTGTGCCATCCACCTTTATCCTGTTCAATAATTATTACATTATATAACGCATATTCTCTACATACCAAAATAATAAACATTTACTGTACTGTTAAGATTATCTTAGCTACATTCAAATATTTAGCTGTTTGCCTGTAAATAAGTAAAACAATCAACACGCACCTGACATACGCCATATGCGGCCCCTGCATCCGATGACATTTGACGGCCACCACAGGCCTTGTGGAGTGCGGGGTAATCCTCCACATGGACTGGGGACCCTCCGTCCACCCTCCAGGCAGCTCCAGTAGAATACCACCTCCCGATGAATACACCTCAGTCACCTACAAGCACACACACACATACATTAACTATAAATAAATATAAGTGCGTAACACACAGTCTCTTGCTCTGTTCAAGAGTCGATTGAAAACACACTTGTTTGGCATATCATGTAAATGATATAAATTGCACAACTTATTGTTATTTATATGCTTATAAATATGTATTACGCTTAAGTCACGGGTATAAACATAATATTTTAGGATGCGCTCTTGAAGTGAATTTATTCCACAAAACAGAACACTATGAACTGTCTAATTATTATTATTATTATATTATATCAACTTTAAAGAAAATATAAGTTTGACTACAATGTATTACAATACAACTGTATTTTTTACCCGTACACACTGATATTATCTTTGAATAGGAGGGGCAGATCACAATATTCTCAACAATAAAGTTGAAGAATAAGATTATTATATGTCCAATATATTGCGGTTAGATGGAAAAAATCACTTACTTAGCCAGATAATCTTGCCACTGCATATCATCACACTATTTTTATGTAAATTGCTTTCTTGATTTTGCTATGTAAATGATGATGTACAAAAAGAATACAATAAATAAATAAATGTATATACCCACCTGTATCATGTGATCATGAGGATTGTGCAGGTAGATGAGAGGCGAGAATGTAGCATTCTGCGGGATCTTTATCCCGACAAGTGGCTGCAGTCTGTACTCACTGGGGACACTGTAGGCTGTCATCTAAAATAAAAGGCACACTGTCAACAACATTTGTAACTCGATGAACCATCTTGAGAATGAACCCAGAATCCTGCATATGATGGATCTATTATACCATGGGCCAGTGTTGTTAAAAAATTGTATTTTCGACATATCATCACATTCTGACTACAGTCAATTCGGGTAACATTGGACCAGTTTTTTTAGTTTTCTAAAATTTTCATCTTAATTTGCACTCCAAATTTATTGCTTTTTATTGGTTTTGTGTTACCATGTGATATTTTTTTGGAAATATAAATTATTTTAATAATATATAATTTGATTCACATTGAAAACCGCTATTTTATGTGTGGTCCAAAGTTACCATGATAGTACAATGTTACCCGAAATGACTGTATTTTATTTGAATTTTTTTTTATAATCAAATTCTGACTATTTCATTGAATTTCTGACTATTTTATTTGAAGCTTCGTAACTGTCTTATCTGTTTGATTGTTTATAATCAGTAAATTTTGACATACCTAATTTATATTATTTTAAGATTTTTAATTCTTGATTTTATTTCGTAATTGTATGATGTGTTAATGTGAATTTGTATTGTATATATATATTTTTTGAAGTCTGTCTTATACTGAAACTTTCTATGGCCAGAGTCTGGAATTTAAAAACATGGGTTGGCAAAAAATTCTTACAGAATTTTTAATGTTTTAAAACATTTACCAAATTCAGATTTATATCAGAAAATTATTTAGATTTTTTGTTGTTAATAGAGATCAGACATGCACCATGAGACAGAACAAACACATCAAGTGAAAAATCAAATGAACAGAATTTAAAATAGTGATGGACCCTATTACAGGAATAATTATTTATTTACTAGGCCCTGGCAGCACCTCATAAGTTTCAAAAAAAAAAATATATAATATCTAGGTTTTTGTTATGAACCCAAATACAACCTTATATACACCTTTCACAGTAAGCTACTAAAAGCTTGTGTCGTGAAAGTGGAGTTTGCCGGCACCTGGTATCGAACCACAGACCCCATGTTAACGAAGCCGAGACTCTACCTCCAGGCTACAAGAAGCAACCTCGAGAGACTCCAAGAGCAACTTCAAAAAGTGATTAAAGTCATTTACATAATATATTCAATGAAATCAATAAAAAATATATATTTTAAATTTAATAAAAAATATATAATGATGAAAACATATCAATTTAAAACTAACCAAATATAACAATAGTATTGTCCGAGCCAAAAGCAACATAGTAACAGAATTAAATTGGTGAGAAAAATTTTCAAAAGCCAAATAGTTCACTATTATGGTATTAAAAATGCTTAAGTCGAACTAATTGTTTGATGTATAAATAATTAAAATGTGAAAAGTTAATTATGCATGTTTTTTTTTTATTATTGTGCAATAAATACTATTATTGCATCATAGTGAAGATAGCAATAAAAGTATTATGAAATCATTGTGATAGTTCATTTAAAACAAACAATTAAAAAATATATACTTATCATATTTGCTGTTATATAATTAAACTGCTCGACAGTTTAACAGCAAAATCTTGCTTTCAAATAAAAGATCCCAAATCTTATCCCGAAAGTGCATACTTCTCTTTAACTTCACTTCATGAGATAAGCATTTTGCTGGTTTTCAAATTTATTTTACAAAAAATATATCTATTGCATGTAATAAACATGCAGATGTCCTCTCCGTATAAATAAAAAAATAAGACATTCAGGATAGATGGCATCCTCATAGCTAAATGGAAGATATTAAATATCTTCTTTGTTGTGTTTATTAATAATATCTTTTTTTAAATTGTGTCAAACCATAAATAGGATTAAAAAAATGTTTATGGAGATTTAAAATGCTTCCGGCAAACCTCGTGGAGTCCCTGGTGAAAAATAGACCTCCCACTATTCTCTGCAAGTTTTCGAGTGCCCTGTAAAAGGATGGTGTTCTCAAAATCGCACCATAAGACAATTAATATATACAATTGTTTATTGTAAATCATTCCCCATAGGTCCCTTACGGGACACTTGGGTTAATCATAATTGTACAGGATAAAAAGGACAACATAAAAAGAATACATGAAAGAATAAAAAGCAGTGAGGCATCAAAAGAAATTCAGTTAAAAATTCAGCGATGAGGAATACCACCCATCTTATTTTTAATTGATGTGGAGAGAACAATCTGCACATTTATTAGATGCAGTAAGTTCGCTGGCTACCCCACAAGTGGGTTATGCCGTGACGGTATAATCATAGTAGTTATGGAGATTTCGAATTCTTTAATGCACTGGCACTGCATTCAAAATGGCAAACTCTTTACACAGAATCATTATTTCCTGAGGATCACATAACATAACATGCATAGACAGTTCACACAGATCGAGCTAGTCCCAAACTAAGATGTGAATCTTGTATTATGGGTACTAACGCGACGATACACATATATACAATGCATATGATGTATAGTATAGTGTTGGTATGTACCATATATTTGTGCAGCCCTTCTGATGTCTGTATGAGCAGAGAGGCAAATATCTGTCCCCTCTCTCTGCCTAGGAACACTACGCTGAATGTTGTGTTGCCATTGGGTGGTAGCACCTGAAATAAAACACCAATGTTTCTATAATAATAAAATTACATTATTTTGCTGGACTTATATTATACCTGTTCTTACCTTTTGACAAAGTCGTTCCAAATTGCTGATTGACAATACAATACTAAGTCTTATATTACATCAATGTTATTTGCACCTCACTACAATACTGAGTCTCTATGCTTAGTACATACTATTTGTGTATCAACATCCTAATGTTCTCTCACTCCACGCCTGCTCGTAGATAGGTGGTGCGAATAGAATAGACTAATAGGTTTGATGTTAGTTAATGTCTGAATGTTGCTACGTTGCCTGTTAGTATTTTGTTTTTATTTAAAGCTATGCATGTATGTATGTATGACAGAATCAGCCTTTTTTATTCTACAAATGGGAATAGTTTGTTACTTTTATTAACTTTAAGGGTTAAATATTAAAGTGTATTCCTTGATGACATGGCAATCATTGTGAAACTGTTTCCTTTATGAACTTTCATGACACTAACGTTATAACTGTCATGTCACTCATTGTTAATTTTACATAATAAATAAATAACAAATAGTAGAATAAAACATTTGTTTTATTTATTTCAACATGGAATTCTACTACCTAAACACCAACACAACGAATAAATAAATAACATTTTAAAAGACTTGTCTGTAATAACAATAATAACAGACTCACATGCTCATTATTACACAAAGTAAATCTACAAGCTACCCCATTTGTGGAAGATACTGAGTTTTTTTTAATTATAGATGAATCTGGATTTGTTTTTAATTCAGATACACTCAGACACACTCACAGTAAGCAAGATTTAATGCAAATTTTTAAAGTTTAACGTTTTGGACTTACTTTATCTTCAAAAAAGGAACTATGAAAGTTGTTTGTGTTGCCAGATATGGATGTGAGGTGCAGCGTTCTGTTGGCTCTGTTGGTGAGCGTGACTCTCTGACTATGTGGTGTACCCAGAGGCCGGGCCCCAAACACCAGCTGCGGGGGACTGAACTCAAGTGCACTCCCGTCCGCCATACCACTAGAACTCTCCACCAACTCATCCAGTTCATTTTGACTGCCAATGTCCTGGAATTCAAAAACAAAACATTGTATTTATATATCATCTTTAATTCGTGATGAGCCACCCATCCTGAATGTCTTATTTTTTATAGGAACGATGAGCAAAACTTGCACGTTTACTACATACAGTCAGTATTTTGGGTACCCCAATAATTGGATATTCTTAAATGGGGTTGGTAGATAGATAGAAGATTGATATGTTACATTGTATAAACTATGATAGTTTGGACATGTGGAAAGAATGGAACAAGGATAGAATAATATTTCTATAAATAAATATAAATGGCAACATTACAACATCAGTTCTCTGTCCGTAGTCATTATAAAAGTTGTTTGTTTGTAAATGTCTGTTAGTAACAGACTTAGCTAGCCTACTGTGAAACACCAGAAGGCTGTCTTTGGGTTTTAAAAAGCGCTCAACCAGAATGCTACATTCCACCCCAGCTGCAATGTCAAGACTTTGCATTGATTAAAAAGAAATATTTTTTATTTAATTTTTTTATTTATTTTGAGGAGAATCAAAAATTGAAAATTCAAAAATGAAAGATAACGAATTAGAATGTATTAATCCCTAATGATTAGTACCTAGTAAACGCATAGGTATCAATTTAGTAAACAAACATTAAATGAATTTCTCACATAATAATAATACTAAAAATATCAGTTTCATAAATTAAATAATAATACTTATGTAGCAACAATACATTTTTTATATTCATAATCACAATAATTAGCACCGATAACATTACATACTGCTGTTTATTATTAATAACAAACAACAGGAGCGTCTACAGAATGACAAGTTTGATAACATTGCCTTGTGGCGCCTAAAACAATTCATAAAAATAATTTTATTTTAAAAAAGATAAATGTAATGTATTTAAAAAGAGATTCCGTTATGTCTGCAGAGAAGATTGGTCTCCCACTCTTTTCTGCAAAAATTATCAAAATAAAAGTCGAGTTTATCGATAGCCTGGAGATAGAGTCTCGGCCTTGTGAACAAGGGGTCCGGGGTTTGATCCCTTTTAGCTTAGTGTGAAAGGTGTATAATGTTTTATTTGGATTTATAACAAAACCCAGATAAGTAAGATATAATAATAATAAACCTTATTGTACAAAATATTTGTATAAAAACAATAAGATTACATACAACAAGGGCTAAACGAAAATTTTTGTAAAAAATAAAAAAAAAACATTTCAATATAGGACTTCCACGATGGCATTATTTGTCGCAAAGTACACTTAAGTGTTTTGTTTTAATAAATTTAACATGAACTTCATCACTTTCCAATATTAACTATATTTTTTCAATAATTTTTTTCAGTGTCCTGTAAAAAGCAGATTTCTGTAAAACATAACATACAAGACATTAAACATCTTCAAATCAGCGATGAGGTATGTCACCCATTCTAAATGTCTTATTTTTTTATTGGAGAGGAAGAGTTATTACATGCAGTCAGTCTACTGGCTACCCCAAATGGCATGATTGTATACAGTAGTGGTCATAAGAATGGAAACGCTTAGAATTTTGTTTAAATTCCTAGAAAAGTTAAGTTTTTAATGCACTTATTCATAAAAATATTTTATTTTTATGGTTGAAATGTGTCACTAGTATTATTCTTTTTGTAATTCTAATATTTTTTGGATGACTCATGAGTTTTTTAGCATTTAATGGTGGTTTTATTTCAACCACCAACATTCATGAGTTTTAACAGCCATTTATGAGATGCCCCTTAACGATTGGAATTCTCTTTTTTTTTGTTTTGTTTTGTAAATATTGAAGTAATTATTTTAACATTTTAATATTTATTTATTCTTTTGTTGCCCTCACAAAAAGAAAAAAATACCTGAATTTGATCATTTTCATACATTTTGTTAAACGTTTCCATACTTATCGCCACTACTGTAGATAGTTACGCAGATATGTTCTCATTATTGGCCAAATGTAAAATACATACATACCATCAACAACATTCCCCATGAATGGGTTAGCTAAGGACCAACTGCATGTTATAAACTCACAAGTCATCCTCCCCATGCCAATAAAAGTGATGACATTCAGAATGGGAGGCATACCCCATCGCTGAATTGAAAATGTTAAATAGCTAATACAGGGTATACTACAATTAATGTAATGCTTTGCGAATGTAAAATTGTTATTAAAAATTATATTAGGCAATTTCAGAGTTGTAATCGCCACTGACGCTTACTGATAACGCACACAATATATAAATATTTAATACACACACCCACGCGGATGAAGAAGTCAAGGTGTGCAAACAACAAAAACACAACTCTAAATAAAACAAAATTATTGTACATAATATTATCATACGAAACAACCATTATATTTACAAACAACATATCTTATCAATACTTACTTTACTTTATGCATATTATTAACACTGTCTTGTCCCACACTTACTGTCCGTGTTTGTTTATTCTTCACTGTAAGCTGATTGACTATAAGCAATTTTACTCAAAATTTATATTGAATACAATCAATATACTGAGAGTGAATTTATCACATAAGTACAACTTCTTCCAACCATTCCAAATATATCATTGGTATGTTGTTATATGATGATGATGATTTTGGATGATTTTATTTATGACGCCGTTTTACAGTCTCTAGACCGTCTCACGGGCGAGTTCAGTCTTTAATTTGCCTCTGAAGCTAGTGACCGTCTGACCATCTCTCAGCAGCACCGGTAGGCGATTCCACGTAACTGGTCCAACAACACCAAAGGCCCTCTCGTAGAAATTGTACTTACCGGCTCTATTGGGCTCAGTAAGTCTATTTACGGCCAGTTCCATAGAGCGCAGAGGTCTTCTAGTGGTCGAGTCAAGGGGACAAAGCTCTGTGAAGCACGATGGTGCCATTTTGTTAATAGCCTTGTACACCAAAAGGCACACCTTGAATGTCACCCTTTCCTCGACCCTCAACCAGTGTAGTCGTTCTAAGAAGGGAGTGATGTGGCATCTTTTGCCCTCTCGGAAAATGAGCCGGGCAGCACTGTTGAACGCCAGCTGCAAACGATTGAGAAGGCTTTGAGGTAGTCCAGCATAAACAACGTTGCAATAGCCCAATCGTGAGACAACAAATGCTGTCACCAGATCCCTAATGGCACTTTCGGGTAGAAATCTAGAGACGTGATTCAGCCGCCTTATATAGTGGAAAGCTGAACTGACCGTTCTGGAGACCTGAGCCTCCATCGAAAGAGAGCTGTCGAGCAGTACACCAAGGACAGACACTGTACAAGAGGGATTAACCAGTGTATCAGCAATAGATATCGGATCCATACTCAACAGGTGCTTTGCCGTCCAGGGGAAGCTATCCACAAAAATTTAGTCTTCGATGGATTCAACTTGAGCCTTCTGCCAGCCATCATTTCCGAAATCTTCGTTATGCACCGAGACATGCGGCGGACTAGTGTTTCCTTTTCAGTTGGTTTGCAAAAGTCAAGAAGCACACGATCATCTGCATATGAGAAACTCCTGACACCCATTCCCTCTAGCATGCGATCTATGCATGCGATATACATAATGAACAGAATTGGATATATATGTCATCATTGCATCATTGTTTTATTTTCAATCCAATGAACTGTGCTTTAACTTAATTAAATGAAATGGTATGCTGTTCTTACCTTTTCAATTATGTTTTTTTCCCTATGAGTAAAAAATACTTGATTTAAAAACATAACTAAAATAATTTAGCTAGTCTACTAGTTACTCTGACAAAATAGACCATAGATTCTCAACATTATTTCTACCAGTGCACACATTGTGATGTAATTAAAATCTAGTATATCTTATAAGGAGGCAGCAACTTAGGTCTGTACAAAAAGCGCTGGGACCTTGAGCTTTTTTTGCAACTTTTAATTTTTTTTAATAGATACAACAGCTTTCACAATGAATAATATACAGTTAATTATTTACATCGCCAATTAAAGTATCTAAACTATGAACAATTTAACAGCACAATACAATATTTAAAAAATAATTATAGAAAGAGGAAGAGGAAGGAAGAGAGAAGGGAATAATCTGTCTGTCACTGTCCCCTAAGTCTCTCTGGACTTTCTAGCGCCCCCTTGAAATGTTCCAAAGCTCAATGAAGTGTGATACCGCCCCCATTATAAACTTTTGGTGTAGACAAATAGAACTAAAATCTTGGTATCAATTGGTGCAACGTAATGTATACAATAATGAGTGATTAATCAAAATATTGCATTTTAATGTAGATTGTATGACCTGAGGTGAGCTTGGACACATGTATTATATAACTTGGTGATATTATTTTTATTTGGTAACACTACTAACAATAATAATAGACTGTGCTCAGGACAAAGGCTTCAAACCACATTGGTAAAATTTTGTAAGAGAAGCAAAAAACTGTAGGCTTAAGAAAATGTCACATTTTTTGTAATTATTATTTTACCATCTTATTGTAATGTAGTTATTTTACTATGTCATAAAAATTCAAGAGAAAATATTCAAGAATAATCAAGTTATAAGCAAAAAAAAATTAAAAATGTTGATTGAGTCCTTTGTACTGACAGACTTTAGCAACATGTTAAAAAGATAAGTATGTCAGATGTTTGGGGTTATGGGGTTTGATGCCTTTAACCTCGCCCAAAAATTATGTCTAGATGAATATTTTTTGGTGTTAATAATGAAACTCATGCTGTTTTGAGTTCTTTGTCCTATTCGATATTTGCAATTAAGTCCTAGCTAAAAAAATATATTTTGCTTATTCTATAAAAACAAGTCATTTGAAGATTAAATCCTTTTATCAGAATCTGTACAAGACACAAATGATTGATTTTTAAACATAAAACCACTTTTGCCAAAATTGTGGTTTGATGCCTTTGTCCCGACCACAGTTGATACATTTACTCACCTGATAACTCAATGAGACATCCAACAGTGTGTCTTGTAAGCCTGTAACAAAACAAATCAAAACATTATTAGTCATATTATTTAAACATAGTTTAGCTATGCTGGTTTAACTTGGATTAATTAAAAACAAGTATTTTCGTAAAGGATATTTAATTAGTTTCAATTATTAAGTGTAATAATTACCTAAAGAATTATGCAAATAAATATGTAGGTTCGCATTGTTATTCTTAGGTATATTCTGTGTTTTATGGTAAGTTTCAAATAGCCCTCGTAGAAACAAAAACAAGTGTCAGACACGCACAATGAAAGACATGGTATAAAAGTGGCCAAAAATTCTGAAAGTACCAATAGACAGAAGTCTCTGTAAGAAGTTTCTGAGTGCAGTGCTACTATTGCATTTTATATTGTAATCTATAAATTTTTTATGTACTTACCTATATTATTTGTTTAAATTTAACTTATCGACCAATAGTTATTGGTAGAAGTTAATTGAAATAAGAAAATAAAATTAAACAAAATATTTAGTAATTCAACTTGCGACTTTATTCATTTGCAAGCCAGCTTTCAAAAACTTCTGCTCTCGTCGTCAAGAAAATGTAAAGTGACTATTAAAATGCCTGTACAAAAAAATTCATTTGTCTGACGATGAATGGAAGCATTCAGAAGTCAGCTTGCAAATTAACAAATACATAAGTGGAATTACTAAATATTTTATTTCATTTTTTATTATATTAATTTATTATATTTGACTGTACCACACTATCTACTGTAGATAAGTTCCTTTATACACCTGTATATAGGTATAAAACACAAGATAATAATGTGCAATTTTGTCATAAATTTGTTAGTGTATAAGGATATCAGAAAAATGAGTAGGATGAGAGACAAATGTTGTGAGTAAAATGAAAAGTAATAATTTCGATATTATTGACCGAAGGTACTTGTTGGAAGTCCATTTCAAGACAAATTGAAAAAAACACAGTATGTAGTTAGCTTTCAAATGACTTTATTAACTTCGATTAGGAGACTCTTTTTTAATTGCCTGATGATGGAATCGAGACAGTCTCCGAATACTAGTAAGCGAAGTTAATACAGTCATTTGGAAGTTAACTACATACTGTGTTTTTTTTTTCAATTTATCTTGAAAGGCTTTTTTTGAGAGAATAAATAATAATATTCATGAAAATTTTGCAAATTTCTAGCCTTCATTAAATATCCAAGAATTTTGCAAAAAGAACTACTATAATAATAATAAGAACACTTTATTGATCAGAAAAAAAAATCATGAGCAATTGGCGAGCTTATTGCCTGGAGGCAATATCTTCCAGCTAACCAAAATAATGTGTGATACTATGTTGACAATGTGTAATTAATACTAAATGTGAACTATACTATATACTATCAGCGCCGGACCTACCATAGGTTCAAATGGTTCGGCCCACCAGGGCGCCGAAAGTATAAGGCGGCACATAGATTAACTCTGGATTAAGTTTTAATCAGAGATTTTATAAATAAATAATTTAATAAGTACTTCCGCATTGATTGCTATACTTCCGCTTGCATAGAGAGTTACACATAACACAAAATGTATCGGTTTTATAAGATTAACTATTTTTGAAATTCCCGCGAAAAGTAGCACGCTCTTATACCTCATCACTGTCGACTCATATAATACAATTTGATTTCTTTATTTAAGTTCAAAGGATTTTGAATGTTACGTACTCTAACTTTTCCATACATAATAAGGGTCAAAATCTCGTGTATCTCCGTTTTTTCAATGTCTCATACAAGCGCCCCGCTCAGCACTAATACAACTCTAAACGCTTCTACACAGATTCTCACTAATACATACAAGATATGCAACCAACTAAACCAACCAACTGATCCAATAGCGCTTACATATACAACCACAACGCGCCCTTTGCGCTCCTACATATATTCTCACTAATACATACAAGGCGCCCTTTAAAATTCAAACAACAACCAGAAATGAAACTATTACCTAGCGGAAACAATGTGTGCTTTGGTTGATTATAACAGAACGTATCTTAAAACACTAGGTGGATGTGCTCCATACAACATGGATTATCTTCGTTTTACAGAAGATGTACTTCGTGCACCCGAATGACATTCGCTTCTGGTTTAATCGTTGCAATATTGACATAAATGTTATAATATGCGTAGATTATAATAGTACTACGATAATTATTTAAAATATTTTTAAAAATATTGCAACCAAATATTATTATGGGCATATATTATTACAATACTAATTAAAATATTGAAAGCCTAATGTAATATACATATTTTCATACCTACATAACGATTATATTATTATATTATGTTTTTCGACGATTTTGTTTTTGTTTGCATAAACTCTTTTGCAGTTGACCGCCGTTATGAATGCTGTTCTATTATGATGAAAAATGACCGCTGTCCGTTGCGTTGTAGGTACCTATTTACTTAATTAACCGCACGTATTAATTTTTGGCGTAAAAAATAATTATTATTATCGTATGATATTGCTAAATATCGTTATTAATTATCGTATTAGATTTATTTGGCTTATGAAATTTTATGTATTATCTTGTTTCTTCTTTCTTCTATTCTGTTTTTTCGTGTGTTTACTCAAAGTGTATACTTGAGATTTTGTGAGTGTTTATAGTTTTCTTCAGTTATTTTAATTTTTATATAGGATATAAAGTTAATTTTACTTCCACACATGCACACATCCCATGTAAGTATTGAAATAGTAGTATAATTATTGTATTTAGGTAAATTAATAGTTATGTTTATCTATGTATCTATCCCATGACGCCATGTCCTCTTGGGGCTACGTTTTCTTATTTAGCTATAGGTCATAGACATACTTTGCTATAGGTAGATAAATATTTTTCATCTACCAATAGCTACACATCATGTTTGTACTAAAAACACTCGTATTTGAGTAAAAATTTTCAATATCAAGATACAAAAATATGTTACGCCTAGGTATATTAATAATAAACATGGTGGTAGGTCGATATAAAAAAATTTATAAGGTAGGTAGATACTAATTACATTTTGTAAAAGTAGGCAAATAAGAAACGTAACTTCATATTTTTTGCGTATTATCACATTTTGTTATGATATGAAAATATTTTTTGGAAAAGAGGTGGGGGAGGGGGGGGGGGCGCAGTATCTCTATTTGAACCAAGCGCAAAATGCGGTTGATCCGGCACTGTATACTATACTATACAACGCCTCACTCCGTGTCCCAAGTGGGATAGGCAGAAAGAACGGAACGCCAAACAGATCTACTTTTA
This sequence comes from Athripsodes cinereus, assembly GCA_947579605.1. NCBI lineage: Eukaryota > Metazoa > Arthropoda > Insecta > Trichoptera > Leptoceridae > Athripsodes > Athripsodes cinereus. Next base: position 28,363,759 of record OX388309.1, read on the forward strand.
CACGCTTCCTCCACATTCATATAGTTTCTCATACACGCACATCAGTTCCTCTTACTCAACACGCGACCGTCCTTGGGAATTTGATCAACATGATCATGCCCGCGCTTCCTCACACCCTTTCTTTCAGACAAGTATATCCTCTTTCTCATTCTTACCTCGTTCATTCGTTTAACATGTCCAAACTACCGTAGTTTATTTATGTGCAATCTGTCCACAACACTCTTCTTGCATCCGCTCATTCTTCTAGTATCCTCATCCTTCACTCTATCACGCAGCGTTTTTACCAACCATTCTTCTCAACAGCCGCATCTCCACTGCATTTATCCAAATTTGGAAAAAGAATTGGTTTAAAAATTCTATTTTACATAAATACATTACTAAAGTAAGTTTACTATTAAATGATTTCATACTGTCAGCTTAATCTGTCGTAGTATTTATAAAATTTTAAAGTCTTGCTGTCGTATCAGAAAATTGTAGAATCTTTAAAATTGAAAACAAAATAATTAAAGAACGGAATTCAAAACGAAATGAAAAAAAAAACTAGCCGGGAATCATTCTCAGGACTTTGTGGGTTTAAACATAAATATTAAAATCACTGTAAAAACAAAAGTGTAGTACCGAATTACAGAAAAGAAAAGCAGTTATTCAAATCAGATCAAAGTAGTTGTTACATGATGACTGACGACTGGAACAAAATGACAAATTGTTTAGAAAATTATTATGAGAGTAAAGAGTGTGAAAAGATGTCATAATGTTTGAAACTAAATAATAAAATAAATCACTGAATAATGTAAACAAACAACATGTCACGTGAAGAAGATTTTTTTTTCTTTTTTATAAAAACAAATTCTATTTCTCACATAGATACTTGCATTCATTATCTATTTATAATGGCAGCATGACATAATCAGACTTTTGGCATAAAATTTTGATTATCTAAGTGTCCTGCAGAAAGGCAAGTGTTTGTAAAGTATCACAAATAAGTCATTTTACATTAAGTCTTTTTTTTTGTATCTATCTGAAAGAGATGGTATGAGAAAGCGTGGATGTCCGAGAAACACGTGGTTGATCACGTGTATCAAATTCTAAAGGACGGTCACATGTTGAGTAAGAGAATCGGTGCGCGTGTATGAGATATATTGTTGTATGAATGTGGAAGAACATAATTCACTCGATTGCGGGTGCATTGCCGTAAAATGAAATAAGAAGAAGAATGTGGAAGAAGGGAAAAAGACATGAACGGATAGAGCTGTGTGGCATTCTGTCCACTCTGTGTACCCTACTTGGGATATGCTGTTAGGTAGCTATATTGTTTACAGAATAACAATCAACTTAGTTAAATCTCTGATTAATGATACCTAGCTCTGATTTGTATACATCATTATCATTGCCATCAACACTCCTCTCAGGAGCACAGGGCAGGTACCAGCCCCCTCCATTCAGAGCGTCTCTGTGCCAATCGCGTCATCTCTTCTCACGACTTCCCTGAGTTCTGATGTCGTTGTAATAGAAATGGTGTGTTGTGAAATAGGAACGCCCAGGCTGACGGAACCCTTGCGGACGAAAGAACAGTGCTCTTTTTGGCCAACTATCATTGGGCATTCTCAGAATATGACCCAGCTAAGACCAACGTCTCTCCTGCATCACAGAGATTACAGATCTCTGCTGGGTGCGTCGGCGCACAGCATCATTTGTGACATGTTCATACCATTTTACATCCAAAATCTTCCTGAGACACTTGTTTTCAAAGCTTAGTATCTTCCGCTCTTGAGCCTTGGTTAAGTGCCAAGACTCACAGCCATATAGATTGGATTGGGATGATACACGCATTGAACAGGCGACATTTTGTCCTGATGCTAAGTCCAGACGCCTTCCAAACTTTGTTCATGATATTGAAAGCCCCGCTAGCATACATACTTTGTATAGATAATAATGTAATATTATAACTAAAAAAAGACTGGTCAACCACAAAAATAACAAGTCAAGATAATGTACACATGTACCTACATTTTCATTTGTAGGCACAAAACTACACCATATTATAAGATATCATTTTCCAGTATGACCGTGCAACGTTTTAACAACAAAATTACATTTGATTCATACATACTATTTCTTAACACAAAATTACCATCAAAATTATTATAGGTCATTATTACTAATTACTCCACGCATGGGGGTTTATTGGGCAGCCAGCTGGCAAGTCCCAAGACTTCTGCTCTATCTGGACAGTCAGTGGTTCTCCTTCAATGTATCAATGCTTCTATTAATTTATCCATTGATTTTGCACAATATTCCGCTTTTGTCAGTCTACCATTCGGAAGCCCGTGAGGAAAAGGAGTATTTACAATAATGCAGATACATAGGAGTCTTCAACTTCTGAGATATTTGGACGTGTAGAAGTTCCTACAATTATGCTACTAGCTATTGATTGCTCTTACTCAAAACTACTACCTATATCAAGTTAAAATGATATTTATTCATTCTTTTATTCATACCATCACGGCATTTCTCATGATTGGGACAAACAGCAAACTAACTGCATCTAATGACGTCGTTTTGCTTTGATAAAAATTTGACATCATTTCATTATCTTATCACAAAATATAATGTGTTTCCTAGATACGAGAATATGCCTTCGAAAAGCACATAATGAGAACTAACAACACAATGTTCATAAGTCACTTTGGTCCAGATTCAACACAGTGTTGTTTTGCTCCAGCACACAGATATATAAAATAGAATAATAGTATTCGAACGAGTGACAAAAAAACACAAAAAATAAGGAAATGAGCGACATAATGCCAAAGCGAGGGACATTTTAATACAGTTTGTATGACCATAATATAACTATTTAGGTAACAGCAGTGTGGCCAATAAGTGAAAAATTGAGGGACAATATATTCAAAACGAGCTGCAATTGATTTCAGATTAGATGCATATTAAACCAATAATATTGTAAAACTAAAGGTGGTTGGCAGCCAAATAATATTTTCGATCAAGATATTATGGGTTCAGATCTTGCTGCCGATTTACACCACTTTCGCAATACAAGCATATAGTATAATGTGAAAATGTATTTGTAAATAAAAGCAATTCCTCTCAAAAAAACGTAAAGTAAAAAGAGCACATATGAAACACACAAAATAAAATAATTTGGAATATTTAAGAATAAAAAATTTTTACATATTTCTCTTAGTATTTTGTGTCAATCATTCAATATAGGTATAAAGTCTCTCAGTCATTATTTTTCGTTGCCCGTTTAGCATTTTCAGTCTCGCACCAAGCATAGCTGTCGCCCACTTTTTGCAGCTCAGTTATAAATATTTTGTCACTCAATATTAGTCTCCAACTTTGTAAGTTTTGTCGCTCAAATAATATTAGAGTCAGTTCATTGTTTGTCGACCATTTATTTTTTCAGTCATCCATTTAAATATTTCCAACAATTGTATATAGGATAACAGGAATTATCATAATGTGGCGAATGATTTACCCACAACATGACAATGCCACAAAACTTACATAAAATACAAATTATGTTTTTTTTTTTATCTATCTATACCACAGATCTGGAATTCAGTGAACTAACTTCATGTAAAAGTGGTTAGATAGAAGAAATCACTTGATAGTGATGATCTCGCCACTGCATATCGTCCTAGTATTTTAAATTTTGTATTGTTTTGCTGACACCGTCATGTAATGATGATGTGCAAGAAGAATAAATAAATAAATAAAAACATGCAAGTTATGCCATCATTGTCAATAAAAAATTAAAACATTCAGGATGGATTGATTTTTTTTATAAAAAAAATTATCAAATCTTATCTATCTATCCCACCAAGACAACCTACCCACCAAGATCTATCTATCCCACATCCCACCAAGATCTATCTATCCCACATGTGGGGTAGCTTTTGGAATAACCGAATGCAATGAACATATAGTTGGTTATCTCCCTGCCTTTAAAAATAAGAATTTCAGGGTAGATGGCATACCTATCTCTAAATTCAAGATGTTGAAAACGAAATGTTATAGAAAAGAATGGGATACCTATTCCTTGCCGGGAAACAAATAATTAATAAGTCCTAGAGTTCATTATGCTGAAGCAATTACTTATGGTAACTATAAAATGACATAATAATGTGTAAGATATTACAAACACCTAGTGTTGTGGAATTCTCAAGAAATAATTTTTGGAGAAATTTACCAAGAAATTTCTCGGTAAATTTCTCGAAGTAGAGAATTTACGGAGAATTTTTTTTTTTTTATTTAACAGTATAATAATAATAAATACCTACTTTATTCAATCAATCAATAACAATTTACAAATGTTGAGACAATTTATCACCAATATGGCTACAATTAATTATGGAAACAAAAAAATGTTAGGTACCTACCAAAAAGTGCTAATAACTGATGAAAAATATTTATTTTTGACACCCCACATGCCCATATTTAAGTTAAAAAAAATTGCAGGTACGTACATGGAAAAAAGTGTTAATAACCTCTGATTTGGGCCTTAATCAGCCCCACAAATTTTTGGATCAATCAGGTTGGCTGCGAAGTGTACTGGGCGAAAGGTCATAATACCACTAAGAAAAATTATGGAGAAATTTCTCTTCCATCAGAGGAGAAATTCTCAGAGAAATTTCTCGTTCTCGAGAAATTTCTTTGGAGAATTTTCTCTTCTCACATCACTACAAACACCTATTCGGAGAGTATGATGACAAATATTTATATTAATAGCCAACAAAATATTCTACATAAAAAGTGATGTTATGGAAACATTAATATAAAACTGTATAGGTAGATAATATTATGTAGATGTCGGAACAAAACTAAACTATGTCAGGAGTCGTCATGGTTCAAAAGTTTTCCAACGCAATAACATTTTCTTTTCAAGTTAATAACAATAACATTCTTTAATGAAATCAAAAACAAATGTTTTTTCTACTAAATTGATTATTATTTAGAGACTTCTTTTGTCTAAAAAGAATACCTACAGATTTAGAATGCCCGTGTAAGACAAAAGACATCTCCCCAAATAACAAATAGAAAAAAAATCTACTAAATAAACACCGACACGGTAATTTTTTGGCAACCCATTTTGTGCTGTTTTGTAAAAATCACCAAAGTTTTTTTTGAATTTTTGAATTTTTTCTAATAACAAATAAATAAAATAATCTTTATTGTACAATTTCACATAGAATAAATGGTGGGTTTATTGCCTTCAGGCAATTTCTAACAACCAACCAGTTGTAAAGGTGAGACACATGTTTACAATTAAAAACAATAGTTACGTGAAACTGAATACCCACAAATATATATACACACGCAAAGCAACAAATTTTTATCAGTTGTTAAAAGTTTTTAAGGTTTCCTTATTGTAATTTGATAAATAAGAAAAACCATAAATATTATCTTCACTCCGAAATGATTGTGGAACATTGCTTCTAATTATTACATTCACTTTTTTTATAATAAAATGGTATCAACTTAAAATGGCATTGTTTGACTTAAATAAAAAATTATCTTTTTTTTTATTTATTGACATTACAAAATATAATGAGTCTTCAATGTAGTTGAATAATGCATCAAAAAGATAATAGCAAGAACTACAACACTATGTTCATAAGTCACTATGAGCAAAATTCGACTTTGTGTAATATCTTTCTGATATACAGATATGTAGATGCCATGCCAAGATATTTATTTATACTTCAAAACAGTTATATTTGATATTAATAATAATAATTGTTGGATCTGTATAAAATGCATTTATTTACTATGACAAGTAACCAGCAAATGACATGTGTGCTAATAATATATACATAGTGACACACAATAATATCCATTAAATACAAACTGCAGATTGCAATATGCCTATAATACATTTAATCAATCCAGCAATGACGTATGCCACTCATCCAGAATTTTTTTTTAACATGAAGAAGATGACCTGCATGTGTATTACAAGCAGTAAGTCTGCTAACTTATTATTGAGAGAGATGGTGTGATGGTATAGATCAGGGGTCAACCTTTTAGCTGTGGTGTGCCAAGCCACTCTACCAATATGATTCAGGGTGCTGCCTTAATTCTAAATTATATAATGGGGTTTTAGAGGAGAAGAATTTTATACCAAATTTATCTTTTAAACATATTTATTAAAAAAATAACATAAAATTCTATTTTTGCGATTTCCCTGATTACTTTGTAGAGTGCCATTCAGAACCCCATCACGTACCAAGCCTGGCACGCGTGCCATAGGTTGCCGACGCCTGGTATAGATAGATAGAGAATATACAGACCTAAGCACATTTCCATTTAAGCATTACAGTAAACAATAATAATAAGGCAAGAACTCAGTTTGGATCCAGCCCAATTCCATGTTGGTCATGGTGTGTTCAATGTGCCCCTGCACAAGTCTAAGATAAAATTATCGCCTTCGTGTAATTTTTATCCTGAATCCTAAACGTCTGAATGGATTTTGTTGGAATGTTCTCATATCGATATCAGTAGGAAAAGAGAGCCTATGCTCGCTGCCGTTCATGGTCCAACTTCTGGACCTGTAGGTCATGTGGATTTGGTGATCATAAGGAAAAACTTTTTTGCCTTTAAGAACTTTTGTACTTTAGACCTACTTTTTTATGAATCTAACAATTTAAAGGTCGACATGCTACCACAAGGATACTAACAATCTCAATTCTTCTTGCTTCAATGATTTATAATACACACAATCGCTTACGAGGTATATTAATAAAATGAAAAGGAACATTCAAATTGATATTTTTAGTTGGTACAAGTGAATTGCGCAAAATAAACCCTTTTTATATCATTTACAATGTACGTAACGTAAATGTGGACTTTTTGGTTTCTCATTCAATGAGATGTTTTAGATACCTGCCGATTGGCTGAATGTCTAAATGACAAAGTAATAATTTACGTGGTGGATTGGATTTATTTACATTTTGATGAAGACTAATTATTTTACAAACTATAGGAAGTAAGACTTCTCCTGAGAGGTCCAAGATTTGAGCACAATACTCCTTTCTTGCACAACTTACTTTGGTTAAAAGTAAAGCAATGAGTAGAGTATAAGGTATGTGTGATGGTGTTTTCAGCCTTGAAGGGTGTATTACCATCTTATTTGACGGAGACATGCGAGATCGAGACCATCAGTGAAAGACGGCTCATGCTTCGTTCAGCACAGGGTGAGGCAAAATGCAGACTAATTGAGCCATCTCCATCTCGCAAAACAGGCTTTGGAGATAGAGCGTTTAGTGTTGCGGGTCCCAGATGTTGGAACAAGCTGCCTCTTTGTCTGCGAGAGGAGGTGAATGGAGAGAGTTTTAAAAGAGGGCTGAAGACACACCTTTTTGCTGGGAGTTTCGGGTGATGGATACGATATACGGCACCCTTGAGGTCATGTTATGAGTATACGGCGCTTTACAAATTGTCCATATATACAATATATATTACATATTATACAAACAATATTTATTAAAAACATCCCAAAATTAAATTACATTATAACAATATGTCATATAATCGGACATTAGAGATAATAAAGGAAATGGTGAAATTCTAAGATAACTGAACGTACAAGTATCTACATAAATAGTTGAATGCCTCGTATATTTTACTTTAGACATATACTATTTTGCATGTTGATTTGTGACCCATTTGGATGGTTTTGTAACGAGAAAATCATTTTTATTAATTTTTCATACATTTTTGGCATCTCAAATGGACATGACGGGTGAAAAGTGTGGTTATATTTTATGATTTATCGGGTATTTTTTATATCGGCCCCCGAATTCCCAGCTTTCTCTATAAATATTCTCATAGTGGTAACAAAAGCGTGAAAAACATATAATAGTGCTGAAATAAAATGACGAGATTCGCTAAGTTATTGTTGCCATATGTATGAATAGTAAAAACAATTATTTCGGTGCTTAAAAAATTAACAAAACTCTTTATGTAGTATTATTCCCCTAGTGAAATACTACAAATTATCCAAAAAAAAAATACTTTAGGCTACGTTCAGCTCTCCTAGAATAATTCTGAGAAAACATTTAAAAATAAAAATGATAATTGTATAGAATTATAATATTAAAGCAACATAAAAACAAGACAACCATTATAAGTCACTTACGATTTTCCACGCAACCTCTGTTTACTAACAGTAACATTGGTGCATTTTTATGAATTGATAGAAGCCTATATGAAGAATACAATAGAAAAGGCATGATAAAGAATATTTATAATTTTATTATTTCAACTTCATTTGGTCAATTATACCACTGTACACATAGTAAAGTAATCAAATATAATCAAACCACTCTCTCTGTACATAACTATGCTCAAATTGTACAATATATTGTAAACACCATTCAGCTGTCTGTTAAGTTATGGAATCTGAAACTATTTAATACCTTGTTAAGCTATGAATGGGTGCTAAACAATCATATAGAATATAAAATGTGCAATCATGACAAATATGCACCATACATTCTAGGGATGTCTTGGAGCCATTGGTGATTTATCAATCTATTACTTGCAATATTGACAACACTATTCTAAAATCACGTTAATAATAATGGAAGCATGTCTAATATTAGTAGTAAATAGAAAAGCCTATTCATTCCTGTTCATCCAAAGCCTCTACTTCCATCGCTCGCATCCACATACTTGCTCCCACACGAATAGGAGTCAATATGCTTTGATGACATAAGATTACGATACTAGTGTCATTGATCATCATCATCTGTTTAGATAACACAAAGCATGCTGGAAGATAATGTTTATTAGGAATATATCATAAACCAAAATAAAATCGATTATTACCATGAGTGTTACCCTGTTCTGTCACTTGACTCCTAAGTCCTTCCATGAATGTGAGCGTGAACAGATAAACCCAAACAATCTGTCTATTCATGTTGATCGTATTATATTTCACTGTAAACATTTTGTATATTGACACTTATTTCATATTTAATATCATAATCCTAATAATATTCGATCTATTTAGCCCTTTTTCCCTCACTCACATTGCATCGCGAAAAAAACAATGACAGTAGCAAGGTTGCAAACATTATCAAACAAAAATAAAGTTACGTTCTCTATGTTGATTCCGTGATTTGCTCTATTATACTAATTAAGGTTAGTCCACACAATAAGTAGAGAAGTAGAGAAATACGCTTATAAAGTTTGACGTCATCTGGCGTTTGCGCTCTGACTGTCGAGTTTCGAGCTAATTCCTCGCACAAAAATGGGTAAAACATATATTTTTTTTAAGTATTAAATCAATATAGCCCGTGAAAATGATCCGAGTTTTGAGCTGATTCCTCAAACAAAAATGGGTGTTAAAATACATATTTTTTTAAGTATTAAATCAATATATAGCCCTTGAAAATGATACAAAGTTTCATATTTCACCTTCTATTGGAGGAAAAAAATAAATTTAAAAGGCGAAAATGCCTATTTTATAACAAGTAGCATTCAAATTGTTTCACTTTGAATGATCATCCAGTGTCAGGCTGTTCATCGAAAGTGAACACGTCTATTCCTAATTATTTATCCTATACTTTCAATGGGATTTCGTCTGTAATTTGGCGTTTTTTCGTAAAAAATTAACAGTTTTGAAAAATTAAAACTATAATATTCTTGTAAATGTGCAACAGCATGTTCATTTTGTTTACATTTCTGATATTCAATACTAATTCATAGAGAAAAAGACAAACAAGAAAAAAATATTTATGGTCGTTTCAGTGGAAGGAAGGACCTCTCATCAAAATTGTCTTGAATCACTCGCAAACGAGTAGATGGCCTTAAGAAAGATAATAATTATGGAATCGAAATTATGTTGGATGACAACCATTCTGATCCGTCATCACTATTGATCATTATTTATAAAACATTTTACCACCTTTTCAATTTGTAGGTTCATCCAGTGATCACTGAAAGAGAACAAGTCTGAATACCCCTTTTAATATAATATTGTTATATCCTTTGGAATACATACCAGAAAGCGGCAGCAGGAGACAGGAGGTGGAGGCGAAGACTGATGGAGGCCAAGGCTCGATATGAGCTCTAGGGCCATCGAAGAAGATACTCTATAAGTCTATAGAATACCCCTTTAACAATAAGATATGAAAATATAATAAAACAACAAATTTTTAAAACATTTTTTTTTAATATTATCATACTTTACAGTAAAATGACAAAGGAGAAAGGTGTCCCAACACTTACAAATTAGCTTCTTCAAGTGTCCTGTAATAGGCATGTGTTCGAAAAAGTATATATTTTACATGTTACATACAGCAATAAGGTTTGCCACCCATCTTGAATGTCTTAATTTATTGTTGGCACTGAGAGGAAAGCACGCCTGTTTGTAACAAGCAGTTGATCTGCTGGCTACCCCACTAGTGGGATATGCCGTGGTGGTATAATAATAATAATAAATTTTTTTGTACAAAATATTTAGACAAAATTAATATGATTACAACATGTTACAAACAAATAATTTTGCACAATGGCCGAGTTTATCGCAGAAGTGCGATATCTTCCAACTAACCCAATAAAATAAAACAAGACATGGTATAGTAGTAGTTGAGTTTAATTTATCAAAATTTTTATAATCAAACTTTCAAATAATTGCTCTAAAAATGTGTGATGCTGAAATCAAGTTTTTTGAGATGCACTTAGCAGTTTTTTACATTTATTGTTTTATTTTTATTTTCCATTTTTTCGCATTAAAAACACCAAAATATTGTTAAACTTAGTATATTAACATTATAACTAACAACAGGCCTTATTAAATTATTAATAAGACTAATATTTATTAGTTTATGAGTCCAAGATCATAATAATTTATGTTACTTCATTGTATAAGTTAGTTTTAATTCTTCCATTTTGACCATATAATAAATCAGGAAACATTTGAAAAATTAATATAAAAGAGATGAAAAGTACCTACATGAGTGTAGGTACTTTTAGGTAGGTAGGTAGGTAGAAAGATAGAAAAAGTACCTAAGTAAATGAATAAAAAAATAAAACAAGTGTCTCCTTACTTGCGCGACAAAATTATGTCCAAGCTTCTTTAAGAAAGTTTTTTGGGTAATGGATGTTTATCTTTCCACTAAGTTCAAAACTTTGATACACACGTATTAATAATAATTGTATAGGAAATCAAAACATCCTAACATATCATCGTCGGTTCTATGAAACCTCTTATGAACCAAATTTTACAGGGGACACAAAATCTGTTTAAAAGTCCACAGATCAACATTTATTATCAAATTCATGTAAAAATTTATGATATTTAGAAATGGATAATAAATTTGATTACATTTGTTGATCTGTGGACTTTAAAACAGTTTTTTTGCGTCCCCTGTAAAATTTGGTTTGGAGCACATAAGAGGTTTCATAGAACCGACGATGATATTCTGAAAATAGTAACAATAATTTTAGGATAAATTAATTGATAATTTATCCATTAATGCTTCATTGTGAGACATAATTAATATGTAATCTGTTTTATTTGATACATTAAGATTTCTTAATTTCATTATGATGCACTCATACAACTCAGGTAAAGAACCATTTAATATGACATTTAAATATAGATCTACAAAAATCACTACTTCTTTTAAATTATTTGGGTAGAGATATGCTAGTGAATCTTTTACACTCAAACATTTAATTTCTTCTAAAAAATATTTTATTATTTTAACAATTGATGCATCATAATTTGATCTAATGAAAATATCATTAAAAACATAAAAGAAATGTTTAAATATGCTTGAATGTTTTGCTAATATGTTAATAAAATAAACATGATTTGGGAAATGTTTGTGAAAAGAACTTTCTATGATTTCGTCATTAACTGCGTTCACTTGCATTACTTCAGAGGATAAATTTAAAATGGAATTTTCCAACAAATACATAAAACGTAATGTTAAACCAATATATAATTCCTCAGTTACAATCAATGTTGGATTGTTCCAAACTCTACTCAACAGTTCATAAGTTTTCTCAGTATGATTATTTGTGTTTAAGCATGATTCCACTATATAATTTAATGCCTTTCTACTTAGATCTGTATTCAGATGTATCAGTGCAGGACCTATATCTAGTAGTTCTATTTCATTTTCTTTCCCATTACATAAATCCTGATGATTCAAACAATCTATTTCACCATAACCGTGAAGATTTAAATGTTGACTTAGGGTGGCATTCTTTCTCCTCCATTTAACAAACTTATCCTCTTGTAATGTATGTTTCTTAATCAAATGTTTGATTATAATATCTGTCCTCTGTGCCTGCTGATGAGTATTGTTTAAAGGATTTGCGCAAAGACTGCTTGTTAATTTTAAAACACTTTCACGAAGTTTTTGGTCTATTTTTGTATTCCTTCTGTCATTTGTTGTTGATATAGCTGACAATATTTTGCAAATACTTCGAGCAACATTTTCTGCGTTTGTCTTATCGAGTAATATATCAAACTGCGCAGTAACAAGCGACGAGTTAGTACATTGTAAAAGTTTATTTATAATTTTATCATTCATTTCAAAGTACACTAATTATGCCAAAATATGCGCAAAATTTTCAATATCCATCAAAACTTGAACTTGAAACAAACTTCCTTTGGCGGATTTGAATATCTATGGAAAGATATTTGGACATAGATATTTGACAGTTTTGTCACAATTTTTCAATGACACTGTACTGAGTTTCCCTCTATTTTTTAGCCAATACAATTCGATAAATTACACAAAAACAAACTGTTTTCATATAAGTAAATAAATATGTCTGAGTTAAATTTAAATTAAATGAAAAATTTCTCCATATTATTTGAATACAAAGCCAACGCTAAATTTCCAGCCACGTAACTTTATCGTATGGCCATAAAAAAATACGTAAGCTTGGCAACACTTTTCCCGCTCTTTTACAGTTCTATGGCGGCAATTTAAATTGTAATTTAAAACTATTTTATAAAAGAATAAATATACTAAAGGAAATGGAAATCAGATACTGTATTAATAAATTTAGTTTTCTATGATATAGTACACCTTTGATGATCTACTAAATAGATCTTCAACTTCGGTATCAAAATCCTAGAATTCGTTTTACTATTTGGATGATAGAAGGTAGTAAATAGTAATAAATTTAATCTCTTTGAAAAATCATTTATTCACGAAATACAAAATATGATATAAATATAAGTACAAACATATTTTCTTTTCAAATTATTTAGTATATATTATGTACGTATATCTTGTCAATTGATAAAATAAAATATAAAGTTTACATTATTCACTAATGTACAAAATAGATAATTATACACCTTAATGGCGGAATACAAAATGTTCAGACTTTTTATGAAGGCATCTAGATTCACGCTATATCAAAAATTGACTTTTATTTGTATTTTTACAAAAGTTAATTCATGAAAATTATGAATATGCCATATTAGTAAATCAACAGGGAATAATATGCCATACAAACAATTTTCAAATTTATATTTGGAATACATTTTTTCAAAATAGACAAAAACCCTGCAAAAATATGATAAATTTAAATGAATATTTTATTATTTTAGATTGAAAACATGAAATATTATTATTATTAAATTAAATACTCAAGATTCAAGATTCTAATTAAACAAACTAGTTTACAGTTTGTTTAATTAGAATCTTGAAAATTTCAATGGAACATTATTGACTTTGTTTTAATAAAATGCCTAACAAACTGAAATAATTATATTTTGACATATTTTTAAGAATTCACAAAAATTTAGAGTTATGCAAGAAAATGAAATAATCATGGAATATTAAGTTTTAACGTAGCCCTTTATACAACTACTTTTTTTCATGTACAAAAAATGTAGTTTTTTAGAGTTCAATATTTTTCAACTCATAATGAATTTAAATAGCCTTAATGGAATACATTTTAGAAATATTAATACATATTGAATTAAAATATAATCAACAATATATAAAATACACACAGAGCTTATTTCTAGTAGTCCCAAATTTTATATATATTTTTTTCTATAGAATATTAAACATTTAAGTACTATTCACACTTTCAGAGCTTGTAATAATACATATATACTCTTAAAAACATATTGCAGTTATCTGGTTCACAACCTGAGAGATAATATTTGAAATAGTTATATTGTGTATGAAATCATATATATAATTCAAACTGTTTGACAATTAAAATTGAGACCACATCAGAAATATAACCTCTTAAATTCAACACAAATAAAATTAATAATTTTAACTAAATAAAAAATCTACTTTACACACAAACATTCTTCTCTCTCTTGTCTCTTACTATCATTCTTACATTAAAATATGAATATAAATCACAATACTCGTACTCATCGTACGAATCACGTACTCAGTGCTAACCACTTGATAATATAAAAAATAGTATTTTGCTTAATACCTTTTCTTCCAAACAAACATATCAATTTCAAAACCATGTTTACACAATGTTATATTGTAATAAAAACATGTAAATATTCTAAACATTCTTTTTTTCCTTAAAAAGTTTGAAGAAATAGAGAAACAGAAAAAATCATTGGTTTATGGTTTTGATTTTCCAACAGTGAAACTAGGAGTAGTTCAAAAACATTTACCAAAGAGTTTAAACTATGTTCAATGAAATATTTGCCCAACTTAAATTTAATAAAATCAATTAAAAATAACTTTTCAACAAAGCTGCAATATATATACACAAAGGAAAATATAAAATAAATCAACCCCCCTAGTTCCATTCCCTAAAACTAACAACTCGAAATTCAAATAGGTATTCTAAAGTAAAGTACTAATTGATGTTAATGTTTTGAGTCACTGTAACAAAAACCTCAACGTATATGTGAGCTAATACAAAAATATTTAATTTTAAGAATCTTCCATTTTTGAAATGTTGTGAAATAAAAGAATCATTTTTGACATGAATTAAACAAAAAATGTTTACCTTTTATATAAGTGTTTGTAATGAATGTATAGTAAAGAATGAATTAATGAATAAATAAAAAAAGATTTCGAGTGTCCTGTAAAAGGCAGGTGTTCGAAAAATTGAGACATTTTACATCTTAAATTCAGCGATGAGGTTTGCCACCCATCCTGAATGTCTTGATCTTATATTGGCACGCAGAGGACGGTTTGCATGTTTCTTACATGCAGCTGATCTGCTGGCTACCCCACTTGTGGGATGTGCCGTGATGGTATAAATATATAAAAAAAAATAAAAAAAGATTTTAAAAATATGGAGTTGTTGGGCTATGAAACAGGGTATTCAAAACATTTACTTATTTAAAAAGCACTTAAAATAATCATGATAGGTCAATCTGGAATTGTCAAAAGATAATAAATCTGCAAAATGTTTAAAAAAAATAAAAATTAAAAAGCCCTTAATGATTGAATTATTACAAACTTTTGAGACAAAACAGCTAAAAATTAAAAAAGCAAAGTCAGTCCACATCTCAGCAAGGAAATGAAACAATTCTATAAACATTATACAATTGTAATACTGATCCTGGTTTATTACTTTGTGCTTAGACTTTACAAGGTGCAATGTGATGCGCCCTCAGGCTCTATATCTGAAATAAAAAATAAGAGATGTAAATATTACGTAAACAAATAAATGTGAATAAAACAAATTCCATAATAATAATTTACCTTAAAATCTTCTTTTTCCGTTGGCCTTCCTCATCTTGACAGCCTCACAGATGTTAAATGCTGTAATGAGACAAATAAATTTATTTTATTTTATTTTACACACATATACAGCTTAAAGCTTTTATAAGAATAAAAAATCAAATACATGGTATAAAAAATTAAAAAAAGTAATTAAAAATGTAATATGTAAGAAAGTATAAAGTATTAAATAAAAAATAATCATGAATACAATAAACCAATAAAAATAACTTGCAATTGAAAACTCAACGATTCATAAGTACTATATAAAAAAGTTAACAAAACTGAAAATGTAAAATGTAATAAACACTATATTAAAAAGTTAACAAAGCAATTAAAATATATAAAATGTAAGATAACTGTAAGTAAAAATAATTGCATTGAACTGTCAACAATTAATAAATGAAGAAGTTCACAATATTAGTCAATAAATTAAACCAACAATTTATACAATAAACAATAAATTTATATTGATATTTGGGAAAGAAATAGTCAATCCTTAATTTTACTTGGATACTATAAAAATGACAAAGTCTTACAGAAAAGAATGGGGGAGACTCATTATCTACCATGGACTAAAATATTGTAATGTGAAGCGGGGGATAAATAGAAAAAAAGAATCAATCAAACTTACATTTTTTAGATGCAGAAGGTGTCAGGGGGCAATATTTCACAGTGTGTGCATTATCTCCCGTTGCATTGCAATTAGGACACACATGCTTCCTTAATACAGGACATATCAGTTTGCCCGTACTATTTCTAAGTATATGGCTCCGGTAAAGAGATGGATGTTCATTATTTTGTTTGCAAAATGCACACAAATAGCTGAACTGTGAGCTATTAGAATTAGCTCTATATTCTGAAAAAAAAACCATTGTATTAATTGTTTTTTTGGTGATATATTGTTTCAACGTTTGTATGATATTGATTGAATAAAGAAATATTTATTAAATTTATCAAAGCATCTCATTGACATAATCCACAAAATATTATACGGCTGGTGTATCTGAAGTGATTGACTATTAAGATTAATTAGAATTCTTCAAAATTGCCAATAATTAATAATTACTGTTTATAAGACATAATATGTACTTAATACTATTTTTTCTGTGATTTTATGTTTGATTTTATGAGTTAGTTAGTTGGAAGAAATTACAGCTTTATGATAAACTCGCCCTTTGTATGGTGATTTTATTTAATGCAAATGTATTTTTGTGTAATATTGCTTGTAATCAGCGTAAGTAATGTAAAGAATTAATGAATATATAGAAATATTGTTTTCAATTCTTACCATCCAATAAAGTTTGCAAAGATAAGGCTGTTGCTTTCGACAAGTCAAATGCTCCTGACTCACCTGCAATATTATATTATAGTTATTTATCTTATGATGTGTTGTCCCTAAATCACTCGCAAACGAGTGGATGGCCTTGAGAAAAATAGAATAGAAATAGAATGTTGTGTTGTGTATATTATTCTATGGGATGTATTGTACTCTCCCTACTAGGCTTGTCTAGAGTTTTCCAATAAAAATAACCCCTTTAACCATCTATCTTATGAAGATTAGGATTTAGAAGGGTAATGACTCTATCTGTACACAGTGCGTTTACTTAGTGCCCTGATTCTTGTGAATCACACGACACCAGGCATTGCAGTCTGCTAAAGAGTCCGAGGAAGTTCGACTTTCTTCTACAGAATAATAAATTATACAGTGTAGGTAGGTACTCTCTAAGCCTGCAGCAATTTGTTTGAAAGTTTGTTATTACAATGAGAATTGATTATCAAATCACAATATTTTTACACTTTTCCGGTCAAGGACCAAATAGAACAATGTGAGGTATCATCAAAGAACACACATTTATGAATTGGATATTTGTAGCTACAGGATTTTTGATTCAAAAGGTGATATATCCAAATGTAGTTGTACATTAGTAATGCAGTACTACCTTTATACGTGAATAATTGTGGACATACAAAATATTTTTAATAAATAATCATAAAACTATACTAAATTTTGGTAGTCATTCTCTATAAAATAAAATAATTATTTTGCGGCACATTAATCAATTATTGAGAATAGGATTAAACTTACAATTATTATTATAACATCCATCATCATATGAAAGTGGCCAAATCTCTAAATACTGTGAAGGTGTGTCTAAATTATTTGTGTTATATTTAGTATTGTATTGTGATTTATACTGTGCAATGTTATCCAATGTGTGGGTGACAATCTGGGAGCCAAGTGTGGATAAAGTGCTGCAGTGTTCATGAGTTTCCAATGTATCTTTATCAAGTAATAATGAACTCTTAGCTGAAATGTATAGTAGTGTATCTTTACCATGGGTAAAAGTGTATCTTTAGTGAAATATCATGTAATAGTGTATCTTTATTGAATTTTCTAATATTTTATATTTACTGAAATATATAATGGTGTATACCAAAATGTGTAATAGTGTATCTTTACTGAAATATATATGTAACAGTGCATCTTTACTGAAATATATAAATATGTAATAGTTATTCTTTACTGAATTGTCTAACAGTTTATATTTACTGAAATATAATATAATATTGTATACTGAAATATAATATAATATTGTATACTGAAATGTATACAGTAATAGTGTATTTTTACTGAAATATGTAACAGTGTATCTTTACTGAAATATTCAATAGTGTATCTTTACTAAAAGTTTAATATTATATCTATACTGAAATGTACCTACTTTATATAAGTAATTTACTAGCAATGTTCCAAATGACACTATAAGAATGTCATTGAAATATTTGTAAACACCAATGTGAATATTGTAAACATCACCATATATTTTTATGAAACAAAATTAGTAGACATTAAATTATATGTGTGACTTACTGGGTTTGCGTATGATCCTCTGATCCATGGACAATGGGTCTGCTATCAATGTATTTACCATTGTTTCAAGTTTTGAGAAATCTAAAAAACCACAAAATTAATTATTGTATATTTTGACAAGTTATTCTAACGAAAAAAATCCATTACATCAAAGAAAAAGTCTTTCAAGTTGAGTGCGGTTTCCCTCATCGCTGAAAATGAAACAGTTATTCAGTGAATTTCATATCAAATGTTTTTTATGTAACTTTTTACTTATATGACATAAAAATTGAGTTTCCAAACAGGTACTTTTACGCACAAACATAACATAACATGTTCAGAAAATTCACACAGACCGAACTAGTCCCAAACTAAGAAATGAATCTTGTATTATGGGTACTAACACGACGATAAACATATATACAATGCACTACACACATATACATGTAACACCCAGTCCCTGAACAATTTGAAAAAGGTCATTTTTTATTTTGCCCTGGCCGGGAATCGAACCCGGGGCCTCGTGACTCAAAGGCAAGTGCGTTAGCCTCTGCGCCACACCGATCGTCAAAACAAGCAAGTACCTATATAATAAGCACGCCTCGATACAGGGCAACCTAGTGAGGCTGCTGCAACTTAATTGTAGCCATGTTGTCTCAGTTTTTCATGTTTTTTATTATTATAATTGATTGAATAAAGTATTACTGTTATTGTTAATTATACATATTACATAATTATAATGTTTCATATAGGTAAGTAATATCATTTTGTTCCCTATTTCAAGACAATAATAATAGCCAATAGGCCGTTGTGCATAATATTATCCAATGTCTAAATTATGAATTTTTATTTTTATTTGTATAATAATAAAACAATAAATAAATAACATTTCATACTTCTGTTTGCTCATTTAAACAAAACACAGTGTCCACCATATGAGTCTATTTTAAAAATAGCATTTATTACATTATATACCTACCTATAGGGCAAAATGAAGAATGACGTTTTTCAAATTGTCCTGATGGGTCTGGGTGTTACATAATGTACATTATGTGTTTAGTACATTGTATATAATATGTGTATCGTCGCGTTAGTACCTACCCATAATACAAGATTCAATCTTATTTTGAGACTAGCTCGATTTGTGTGAATTGTCTATGCATGTTATGTTATGTCATGTTATTAAAAACTGTATTTAACTATGTAACATGTTTAGACAATTCACACAGACCGAGCTAGTCCCAAACCAAGAAATGAATCTTGCATTATGGATACTAACACGATGATACACATATATACAATGCATTACACACATATACATGTAACACCCAAACCCAGGACATTGAAGGAGACCCACCGTCCACCCGGATAGCTCAGAAGTCTGGGGACTTCCATTTATCCGATTAAATTTCTACACTAACAAATTTGTCCACACAAGAGGTGCCATGATGGGCAGTCTGAAGGACTGGCCGGCCAAAACCCCGATTAATTTTTTTAGTAGAAATAAGCAAATTTAAATATTTTCATAGTTTGCGTTTGGGCCGCATCTCAAAGTGTTTTGAGCCGCATGCTCTAATATAATATTATGTTTGCTATGTTGTTGGCTACCCCATTTTATAGAAAATGCACCCAAAATTATGGCTGACAAAGACAAAATTCTTACTGTAACAATGCTTAGGTAGATTTTGAAAGTATGGCAAAACAAGAATATAAACAAAGTTTTTAAAATCCAATCTACCTACAATCACAACCAGATCACCAAAAATTGCTTTAAATCTAAGTATATACTTTAATATAATTTATATAGAACAATAACATTAGGCTGTATATAGAAAGAATATAGATTTCGCGGTCATTTAAGAGGCGCCAATTTGTCTATAATTCATTAAATAACTGAAAAAGTTCAACATCTCAATTTTTAGTATGCACCTTTTAAAATAAAAGTAAAATGAACAAACTATGTATTATTACCTCGATACCGGTGCAAATCCAGTGAGTGCATAAATGTGAATTTAAATAGTAAATTAAATAGTAATTGTTATATGTTCTGTAAATATTTTTTTGGTTAATAAATTATTATTATTATTATTTATTAACAGAAAATAAAAAAAAACATATAAATTAATAAATAATAATATGTCCTGTATAATAATTATTATTGTCAATAGAAACAAAAATCACAAACCATAATACAGACAAATATTATTATTATGTTAATCGAGAAAAATAAATATTAAAATAGAAAAAAAGGATCACTTACCTAAAGAATCAGACATTTTTTTAAAAATTACTATTGTTTTAAATGTACACGAAAAATATTTCAGGGCACTCTATAATTGAGGACAACACTCTCGCCACGTACGTACTAACCCCCACAACGACCGTTTCAAACTGGTGCAACTGGTGGTTGGCGATGGCGAGTATAAATAGTATAATGTGTTATTATATACGGCCAAGCAATACTATGAAATACACAAATCACTCGATTCGGGTGGATACTGGATTGCCGTACCGATTAATAATAATGCCTACTATGAAATAAATTAATGAACTACAGTATAAATACTATACTCTCACGCCTTATCCCAGGTGGGGTAGGCAGAGAGAACGGAACGCCACATAGATATCGTCGTCGGTTCTATGAAAGCTATTATGTTCTTCAAACCAAATTTTACAGGAGTCGCAAAAAACTGTTTATAAGTCCACAGATCAAAAAACTGTTTAAAAGTTCACAGATCAACAAATATAATATTTTTTTTAAACATATTCACGTTTTACATGAATTTGACCATAAATTTGATTACATTTGTTGATCTGTGGACTTTTTAACAGTTTTTTGTGTCTCCTGTAAAATTCGGTTTGGAGCACATAAGAGGTTTCATAGAACCGACGACGATATATCCTTATTCCTTACATAATTCTTTCGCTTCCTTTATATTCATCCAGTTTCTCATACATGCACGCTTATTTTTCTTATTCAATACGCGGCCGTCCTTAAGAATTTGATCCACGTGATCAAGCCACGTGGTTATTGGACGTCCGCGCTTCCTCACACCCCTTCTTCGTCATTCTTTCATCGTGCATTCGCTCTACTTGTACAGCTTGCATGTTTTATATGCAGCTGGTCTGCTGGCTACCCCACTTGTGGGACGTGCCGTGATGGTATAATAAATATAATAATAGCATTCGCTCTACATGTGCAATCCATTTTAACTTTAACTTGTTTACACGCATTCTGTCCACAACACTCCGCTCATTCTCAGTGAACGCATCTCCAGAACATTTATTTCTCTCTCGTCCTTCTTCAGCTACGTCCAAGTTTCGCTTGCATACGCAAGTGTCGGTTCCAGAATAGCATTGTGCACCAGCATTTTAGCCATGTTCGACACATTGCTATTGTTAAAAGTGTTAACACAAAAACATTTGATTTATTACATTGCTATTGCTAACAATGGGTCGAAGTGCACCTTGTCACTCTGGCACCGGCGACTTTTCTTCTTTCGATGTCCTCATTATATCTTCCATCTCTCACAAACAAAGTTCCCATATAAACATATACCTACTCATTCACTTGCATACCTATTATATTTTAAATTATAAAATACATGCTTCTTCTCTTTTCTATCATATACCAACTGAGAGAAAAAAAGAGAAACAGAACCCTTCGTTTGCTAAATTTGGATTACCTACTTCGCTGCGAATTGTACCGCCAAATAAATAGGTAATGTGCAAGATTGTTACTAGGCTAGGTAGATGACACGATCACACCACTATACGCCGCCTACGCGCAATGTCATACGAGTATACATAATGCATGGTATATTGTATAGGTATATTCTAACAATAATGTGATGTGCATGACAAGATGTTTCACAAAACTCTTGTCATACATCTCGGATTATGTGGCTATACGATGGTTTTGTTTTATATAAGTAGGTGCCTGTATAATAAGTTCTACATACCTTACAGATCATCTTTTTGATGAAATAAAATTGAATGAAAAACGGATAAATGGAAGTCCCCAGACTTCTGAGCTATCCAGCAGGATTACCCTTGTCATAATAAATAATATAAAAACTATCTTAATCTTGTCTTGATCTTACCATAAGATGCGCGAAGTGACTATAGTCAGAAACACGTGCATGCCAATCCTGCTGTAGCCAGCTGTAGCTGAAGATAGTAGTTTTCAATATTTACATGAGTACCTATTAGGTATGGTTTTATTAGTGACACAACCACTAGACTCTACCGCGGATATTAGCGTATTGCTATGATATTTATCAATTCTCTAGAAATATGTCTTCTAATTTCGTAAAAAAAAAGTACAGACGTCTGATAAAATTAAGATTAAGATCGTGACAAGACGAGTAGCCCTGCTGGTGGTCGATGGATCTCCTTCAATGGTGAAATTTAAAAAAATGATCTTGTTATTTAAGATGTGTGGTATATATCTTATGACATCGGTTTAAGGCTTAGCTCTCCTCTATCCTCCTATTAGCTATACATTTTCTAGTTAATTTCAATGTGTTTCAAAGATCAAAATACGTATAACTGTCATGCAATGTTAGTAAAAAAAATATATAATATAGATCAATCTTTTATCTCGAGTTTAAGTTGTCGACTTCAATAAAAAATGGTACCAGTTTTCCAGAAAAAAAATCCTAAAAAAATCAAAATTAAAACTTGTACGAATCGCATCTCAAGTTCCCTTTATTGCACGTTTTTTTTTATTTTTTTGACTTATGGCATATATAAAAATCTACATTCTAAGTTGTTGACTTTCTTTAATATGCGTTATTTTTTTAATAAATTTCTAAAAACGTAAAATTGCACAAAAAGTATTTTCCGCCTATCGAAATTTCCATACAAATTTAATACTTTCTGCCCTGCCCATAGGGTGTGTCTAA
Source organism: Athripsodes cinereus (assembly GCA_947579605.1). NCBI lineage: Eukaryota > Metazoa > Arthropoda > Insecta > Trichoptera > Leptoceridae > Athripsodes > Athripsodes cinereus. Next base: position 28,387,233 of record OX388309.1, read on the forward strand.
AAATGTTAGTATCGAGTGAAGTGTTGGTGAGGGTGGACGTATCGCTTTTTTCGTGGCTATATTTGTGAGTTATTATTATCAGTGTTTCAAATAATCGAGTAAGATTACAGTCAGCCGTTTTGTAATAGGTAAGTGTCTAAATATTTTTTTGTCTCCATTAACTTTTACACTGATTCTTGTTAAATGACATTTTTTTCTATCAAGATTCATTTATTTCGCGATGGAATTATGATAATTACAATTTTTTGTGTTCATTTACTACGCATAATATTTTCAAATTATTTTGATTACCTACAATATTATTTTGATTACCTCCGTATTACGAGATTAAATTCAATAAAAAAATCTTAATTCAAAAAATATAATATTTTTAAATTTGACGCGATGTATTTGAAATACTTAACGTTTTTTTTTTACAGATTTTATAAAGATTCAGTATGGGAAATTCGAAAAAATATTCCGGAAGACGAAGTACTATAAGGAGAAATCAAGGGAAACATATGCAATATATGCATCTACAAAAAAAATTGTAAGTAGCTACTTTTTTCAATTTTTACCAAGGGTCTATGATTTGTGCTTATGGCTTTACTAGCCTGATCTATCTGTAGATACTATCATTTTTTTTTCTCTGGTAACAGGTAGGTACATTCAGTCAATATATTTTTTATTCAAGAATGTTTTGGGATAGATATTATTTCCAACTGTGTGTAATTATAAACAAGCAGGTTATCCGCCTTTTGTTTTGTGAATATCTGCCTTTTACAAAACGATCAAAAACCTACATAAAATAGGTTTATAATAGGTTAATAGTGGGAGAACAATTTATTAAAAGTACTTCTATACCATCATTGCATATCCCATAATTGGGAAGCCATTGGAGTAAATGTATGTAAAAAACATGCTGATGGTCCTCTCCGTAGCAACAAAAAATTATTCGCGAAGTCTTAACCAGGGTAGGCGAAAAAAGGCAACTCCTTAAGAGAATCAGCCAACAACGAGCTAACTGGATTGGCCACAACATCAGGCACCCAGGACTACTCATCGCCATCGCGGAGGGTAAGACCGAGGGAACAAATGGCAGAGGCCGACCAAGAGACGCATATATGGACCAACTGAAGAGGGACATGAACTGTGGCTCATACGTAGAGCTTAAAAGACTGGCTGAGAATAGGGAGGAATGGAGAAGAAAAACCAAACTCGTTGCAGACCAATCCAATGGATTGTAACTAAATATATATAATATTACATAGCAATGAAAAGTTCATACAACAACTGAACTTTTTATTGCCATGCACTAATGAACAGTTTTGTAAGAGTATGCCTAAATAAAAAAAAGCACATACATCATTTTAAATATATAACGACGTTTTATTGAGAGTAGGCATTCAATATTTATAGTATTACTCGTCAATTTTAGTAGTAAAAATTCTATAGACAGCAATCGATTGCACTAGCCGCTATTTATTGTTATTTCGGCGTGCTAATAGAAAATATCCCACACAATTCTAAGAATCAACTGCAAGCCTAAAATTAATTATTTTATTATTACATACCTACCTACTAATATACTAAGAACAGTACCATGTAACAGACGGGTGTTCGTAAAAGCTCACTTATAACCTACACCTACAATTCAGTGCTGAGGCATGCCACCCATCCTGAATGTCTTATTTTTTGTTGCTACGGAGAGGACCATCAGCATGTTTTTTACATACATTTACTCCAATGGCTTCCCAATTATGGGATATGCAATACTATAAGGAGAAATCAAGGGAAACATATGCAATATATGCATCTACAAAAAAAATTGTAAGTAGCTACTTTTTTCAATTTTTACCAAGGGTCTATGATTTGTGCTTATGGCTTTACTAGCCTGATCTATCTGTAGATACTATCATTTTTTTTTCTCTGGTAACAGGTAGGTACATTCAGTCAATATATTTTTTATTCAAGAATGTTTTGGGATAGATATTATTTCCAACTGTGTGTAATTATAAACAAGCAGGTTATCCGCCTTTTGTTTTGTGAATATCTGCCTTTTACAAAACGATCAAAAACCTACATAAAATAGGTTTATAATAGGTTAATAGTGGGAGAACAATTTATTAAAAGTACTTCTATACCATCATTATATTGATCGATAATCCCCGATTAATTATTCTTAAAATATTAAATATTATTATTTGATAATAAGAATCACATTAACATACAGTCAAAATAAGCAGTTTATTATAGAAATGTCAAAATATTTGTAAATATTCACATACGTCATTTTAAATATGCAACGACGTTAATCTGTTTAGAAATCATAATCACTTACTACTGAGAACATAAACAATAGTACCTATGTCCACATAGCTGTGTTACTACTTGAATGATTTACCTGTAATACAATACATGAATGCGAAAAGGTTATCTGTAATTTTACTTACCTATTTACCTAGTATATACCTGATACATTTCTTCAACAAAACAACTTCTTTAGTGAACTATGTACATCACTCGAAATCAACGACCTCTATTGCAGATTCGAAAATCAATGGAAAAATTAGTACCTACTTTACTATACCCTCGCACCGTATCCCGAAAAGGATAGGCAGAGGATGGAACGCCACACCGCTCTACTCTTACAAACTTCTTTCGCTTCTTCCACATACATACAATTTCTCATACATGCACGTCAATTTCTTTGACTCAACACGCGGCCATCCTTGAGATTTTGATACACGTGATCAAGTCACGAAGTTCTCGGATATCCGCGTTTTATCGCACCTCAGATAGATTCATCTTCTTCATTACCTTTTCATCATCCATTCGCTTTATTGATACTCGTAGATATCATTTCAATTTCACAAACAAAAATCTTACAAAAATTTTATTATTTCTATTAGAAGTATATACTTGTTTTGAGTAGTAGACCGCTAAACTGATTCAAAATTAGATATATCTTGGAATATTAGAATTTCGAGTTGATGGAACTGGAGCATTGAAATACCTAAATTTCCAGGTATATGTCATATATATTTTTTATTCATTACAGAAGGTTAGCTCTGGAATCAAATAACACAATAAGAGAGCATCCTCATCCATCCTATAATGTTGTTGAGTAAGTATATTTCTACACTCATTCGGCTGGAAACCATTGGTTTTATTTATGATAAATGGGTTTCAGAGACTTCTTGTATACCTACGCATCACTTATGATCTATACATATTTTATATAACGTTATACTATATTCATTGTAGGTGTCCATCAAGCCTTGCCACTGGATCTATAACGTCCAACTACAGATCATCGCAGCCGCTACAGCAATGAAATGGCTCATCACCTCACTAACTTATCTTGTGCTCACCGCAAATAAAGACCATCCTCCTCATCCACGTTGTCCTCCTCATTTACAATAAGAGTATTGAAGTTGACCGTCGTCGTGACGTTATCGAGTATTATTCGTCGTCCGCTGTCTATACCGAAACGCGGCATGGGTGCGAATTAATTTTTTTGAAAATATAATAATAGCCTATGTCACCCGGGGATAGTGTAGCTTCCCAATAATGAAAAAAAAATTCAAACCGGCTCAGTATTTTCGGAGCCTATTCAATGCAAACAATCAAATCTTTCCTCTTTATAATATTATTTATAATACTTATCAAAAGTTATACGCCACCGCTATTGTATTAGGTGTGCACATGTTTTAGGCAGGTATATTTTGTATTCCTTTTCACTGTTATTTAGAAAAACACGCTATTCTAGGTATAAACTATGGTATAGTTACGCCAGGTATAACTTTGTTATGCCTGGTATAACGTATTGTTATTTAGAAAAAAAAATAAACTGCAGTTCTATTATACCATGGTTGTACCACAGTTTTCATATAGCAACACTATTTTTAGCGGCGCTATGTTGGTACAACGCCGTGTTTTCTATAGAAACGTGACGTTCAGGTGACATTTTGGCGCGTTAGTTTGTGGTTGAGCTTGTTTGTGTTGATAAGATCGGTGATTAAATTTATAAATATATTTAAAATGGAGAATTCGAGAAAGAGATCGTCTAACTGGGATGATGGGGAAAGAGTAAGTGTTTGTTATCATATTAACCTTTATCATGCCATGGTCTTAAAATCTCCTATGCACCCATGTGGTAAACACAGTTAACTGCTACTTTAATTCCAATCATTATTGAAGTATTTGAGTGATACATACAAATATGTGGAATTTCACTGATCATCTGTTGAAACCTATAAACAGTTTAGTATGTATATCACAAGAAATTTTGCATTTACATTTTTCTGAAGAATACATATTCCTGTCATATTATGATACTATATCAAGACTGTTGTACTATCACACGCATCATAATCAAATATTGAATTCTTTAACAACTAAATTAGCCACATGGGTACACATGAGTTGATCGTATTCATATTAGTTTAGTGTGTCAACAAATATAAATATGTCCAACCTCTTGCAGGCTCTATTGAGAGAAGTGATCACCCCCAGGATTTCAATAATCCACAATAAGAACACCGATTCCAATACAAATAACGCGAAAAAAAAAGCATGGGAGGAAGTTTTCAAATGGTGAGCTTTTTAACTAATTTATTCACAACATGCATTATAAATATTCTTTTATAGGAAAACTGAGCAATGTGTAATAATATTCATGTATATTTTTATAGTTTCAATTTGATGAACACCCGACCAAGAAGCATGGTGGAGTTAAAATCTCAGTGGAAGACTTGCAAAATGAGAGCCAAAAAGAGCGACAGCAATTTTAAAAAACAATGCCGACAGACTGGCGGGGGTCCCAGGCCTGCAAGTCCTTCCACTGAGGACAAAGAGATAATGTCTCTGGTCCCCTCGGAGTTTGAGCAGGACCACAATATATTTGATGGTGATGGTGAGCCTGTAAGTTTGAACCTTGTATACTTGAATTTAAGGTATCCAGTTTCTTTATGCAGATAGTTGTAACCATGTAATTGGTTTTTATTTTTAGGAAATTCTATTCATAGAATCAGAGGAAAAAATAGAAATGCAAATGACGCCAAATGTGGAAGAATCGACACCAATGGCATATCAGGTACAATGAATTTACAATCTCAATTATATTTATTAACTTGCAGCAATCAGGACACCACCCATTCTCAATGTCTATTTGAGGCGCAACAATTTAATATTAAGAAAATTGGAATAACCCTCACACTGACCCTCCAAATTACACTATGATAAAGTTTTTAATAAATAAGAAGAAAAAATGCTGCAGGAATAGTTACCTACATTAATAAATTGCATTATTGGCTCACACCTGCAGATATTAAAGTTCTGGTATATGATTTCCTTATTGCATCGAAGAAGGTTGTACCATATGCTGAATTTAAAATGTTATTTTATTTATAGGACAGGACTACACCTAATGGTTCAAGAAGTAATCATGTGGAAGATGAAGTCGCGTTAGAAGATTGCGTGGTAGGCATGAATTTCTTTATGTTTTCAATATCTGTTCATCGTTTATTAATCATTTCGTACTCTGAGGAGTAAGATAGATATAATTGTAATAAATAGGTTTACAATACGTTCATGAAAGAAGCCTTTACAAAATTGAGTTCAAACAAAGAAAACAATATTGAAATCACTTAAAATAATTACCATGTTAGGAAATAGTGTACACATACAATTTATTATGTAGTCTTACTGTTCACTGCCTTGAGATGTGTCTTGAAGAGATCAAGAGTAAGTGTATTGATTGTTGAATTTAATAAAGTAACTTAAGTTTTTATGTTTCAGGATTCAACTCCATTCTTAAGTAAAAAGAAGAAGTTGGATCAATCCAAAGAGATGTCTAAAGCGGCAGTAATTTCGGCAACGCTAAGCTCCATTCGTGAGCAAATGGAGCATAAACGGGAGCAGCATGCGCAAGCCATTCTCGAGAGTAAAGAGCGTAGGGAGTATGCTCGATTGGAGCATATTCAGTTGATTCGACACAGAGAAGAGTTGCATCAGCTGAATATGTCAATGTTAAAAAAAAAACATTTGACAGAATAATTTTTTCTCTGGTGTCCTTTTTATTCTCACCACTTACAGTATTTTAAATAATTTTAAAAGTTTTATAATCTTTTTGCTAACTGATTTCTTTGTAGAAGTCAACTTTAAGCTAATTTGAAATAAAACACATTTTTAGTGTATTCTAGTTTTCTTATACTTTCATAGCAGATACCTAAAGGATTTTATTTTTAATTAGTTTAAACTATTTTATATAATGTGTATTTTCAAATTCATATTTTGATCTTGTGTTCCTATTACTTGTTTTCTTTTTAAGATTATTTTAAAATAAAATTTAACTTACACCGCTGTACTTTGACAAATTATGAGTTCATATTCTTTTTATTCTTTCTCAGTTATATTGCATAGTGATTATCAATAAGATTGGCCCAAATACATGTCGTCGTTGGTTCGATGAAACCTCTTATGTGCTCCAAACTAAATTTTACAGGGGACGCAAAAAATCTGTTTTAAAGTCCACAGATCTACAAATGTAATCAAATTTATTATCAATTTCATGTAAAATGTCTAAAATTTCACATGAATTTGATAATAATTTTGATTACATTTGTTGATCTGTGGACTTTAAAACAGTTTTTTTGCGTCCCATGTAAAATTTGGTTTGGAGCACATAAGAGGTTTCATTGAACCAACGACGATGTACCACTAGGGGGCAATGCAGGTGAAATTGTTTTTGGAAAAAAAAATATAAATAATTATGTATAGTTTAATAAAAAGATAAATTAATAACAATCATTAAAAATGCCTTTCAATAAATATGCTCCTAGCCGCAGCTCCTGCTGAATTTGCTGGCCATATCCTTTCTGGATCCATATCCTCATTTACCAGATTTATAGCGGAGGCTGCATCATCTAAAACCAACAATATTTTTCATTATACTCTATTATTAGGAGAAGTGAAATGCCAGGAATCTGGCAATACCATTAATCAGTACATTTTGTTCTGAGCATTAAGATTATTTATGTGAAAAGACTCATACCTGAGAGCAGCTCATCCTTTGCATCGATGGCTATATTGTGTAGTACTGCTAGAGCCACAATTGTTGTTTTTGTGGTCTCTAATGAGCAGTGCATTCCTCTGAGCAAACAACGGAATCGCTGTTTTAGGACTCCGAAACACCTCTCTACACAATTTCTTGCATGGATATGTGCCCTATTATACAATTCTTCACTCCTATTCCTAGGGTTGAGAATAGGAGTGAATAAATAATTTGTGCACCCATAGCCAGAATCACCAAGAAGTAGGCCCCTAAATTCGTTCCTTTCGAACCTCTCCTTAATTCTTGACTCTCTAAATATTCGAGAGTCATGAGTGCTTCCCCTCCAACGTGCCACAATGTCCATAATTTTTAGATTGGAATCACATATTACCTGCAAATGTTAAAAAAAATAATATATTTACCAAAGTCATTGTACAGAAGAGTTATCATACGTTTTCATTTTATTTGACCTAATAATCACTATCACACTCAATTGCAAAATCATAGGATAAAGCACACAAGTACATTAACATGCCATAACAAATACTTACTTGGGTGTTTATTGAATAATAGCCTTTCCTATTGATGTAATATTGCCCTGAATCACCATTTACTTTTTTAATTTTGATATGTGTTCCATCAATCGCCCCGATTGCTTGAGGGAAACCGAGTTTTTGCTGAAATCCCTCGATAACAGCCTGCTGTTCTTCAATGCTTGAAGGCATTTTAATAAATTGCCTTGCTCTTCTTGCTAATGCCAAGGCCACTCTTTTGGCAATAACCGACAGCATAGGCTGGCTAAAGCCATGCAAATCTGAGCAATCATCTTGTATCTGAAAGAGATGATAACATTAAGTCACTATTTTTGCTGCGATTTACTTCCACAACACAGACCACTTAATATTAAACAGGTACTTCTCTAGTAAATAAACTTTTAACAACGTACTAATTACAGGACTTGAGTACAAAACAAACATATTATTAAATTATTATAAATATAATTATTCTTACCTCCCCTCGACCCCAGTACCTAAGACAAGCCAAAACTTGCAGTTCTGGAGATATTTTTCCTCCTCTTGTCTCACCAGATCTTCCTAAATCATCAGCAATAATGTTGATGATTTTTCGTGCGACACGTTTCGAAAATCTGTATTTGTAGCGAAATTCATCGTCCTCTAAAGACGTGAACGGATCGCCACGACGTTTATATTTTCTTCTATTTCGTGCGACATGTGCATCCATCACTCCTACATCATTCAATCGCTCCATAACGCTTTCGAAATTCTCCAAAATCTCCATCTCTACACTTATAACAACTTTCAGCTCAACACTCACAATTCACAACACAATGCAAAAATTACAAATGTCAAACTGCGCCACAGATTTAAACTACCCCCGTGTGTGGTATAACGTTATTCCATGGTTTATACCACAGATAACGGTTATGCCACGTTTCTAAATAAGATTTTCCCTATTCCATGGTATAAACTATGGGATAACTTTATGCCACGATTCTAAATAACAGCGTTTATGTATTATTAATTATTATTATTATGTTTTATTTTCTTCACCCACTAATAAAGTACTTGTTACTGGTTTAATTCTTATTATGCAATTTTAATAATACATATAGGTATAATTATTTAGAATATATAAAATAAATTATTCGAAATAATTATCTCCTATTTGTTTACTTATAATTTTTTTTCTGTAACGTACCTACTTATTGACATAGACAATAAAACTCACTGTATAAAAATGAAATATTATGTTTTCTTTGTATGCCCAATAACAGTCATTCACTGACATCCATAATATGCGCAATATTAGCATATACCTACCTGCTTTCATTGATTCATTCAATTTTATTTATTTACTATAATACATTTAGGTAACTCATTATTTTGTAAACTATTGTGTACAGGTTCTACTTAGTGTTTCATTTATACATTGATGCATTTATGTATCAATCTAGGTACAGTAATTTTATATAAATACTACTATGGATATAATACCTACTTGGAAATGTGGAACGAATGAATAAGGAAAGGATGAAAAAGAGGATATATTATTTATTTATTTATTGATACATCAACGGCCCACTGGCCTTTTAATGGTAAGGTTGGCACAATATAAAATATAACAACAACAAATATTTCAGTATTATACAAATTAGTATAGATATAAACTTGTCTGTACATATATATGTAACACCCAGACCCAAAACACTTTGAAAAAGGTCATTCTTCATTCTGCTCTGGGCGGGAATTGAACCCGGTACCTCGTGACTCAAAGGCAAGAGTGTTACCTCCGCTTCACGCCGGCCGCTATTTTTTCTCAGCCTATCCCACATGGGACACGGCGTGAGGGTATAATATAGTATATTATTATCTACATAATTATTATGAATAGGTAATACACAAAAATAAAGAAGAGCTCTAATGGGTTATAAACAAATGCTCGACATAAAGACTGCAAAATAAAGATTGCCCTAAAAGCAGGTATAAAAAATCTTAACGTTTTCAAAATAAATATTGCTCTTCAAGTTATTACATACTGCCTGTATAAGGGTATACCCGGCTTACTACGGGAAATGAATACCAAATTGGCGAATAAACACTTAACGGTAGTTTTAGTATTTTGTCTCTAAAACCAGCAACACTTTTATGGAAATATTATCATGATTACGTTTATAACAATGTTGATTACCATTTATTATTACATAATATTCTAATAATATACCCTTATATATTGGTCCGTAAAAAAATATGTACCTATAACGTTTTTAGCCTAAAAAATACCCAGCAGATAAAACTAAACATTATTTTTCCTCAGTCTTATCATATTATTTTTTCTATTGAGGACATACAAACATACATCCATAATGACATAAACTAACAGACTAAAATATTTATTCATTGATTTTTCACTTTACAAAATAATATTATCTACTATGTAGAAGATACTATCACCACTTTGTTCTACCATCATTATAGGTAGGTACCTACTTCATCTCTCACAATAGCCAGCAGTCATAAAATAGAAGAACAATTATTTTTTTATATCTGCGAGCAGATTAGGGCAAATATTTCACACGTTATGATTTATAGCCCTAAACAATGCAACTACTACAAGTGGGGTAACTAGCGTAGAACGTAGCGTAACTTCTACCAGTAACACGTAATAAACAACCAAGTTGTTCTCTGCGTGCTTATAAAAGTTAGATTTGAATAGGTAAACTATTCATTTCAGGGAAACTAAACCCGATCACAAAACGTTTCTTACTTACCTACTAAAGGAACTACTACTACACCAGTAGCCAGTAGATTAATTGCATGTATAAACATGCAGGTTGTCTTCTCCGTAACAGTAAAAATAAGACATTTAGAATACACCGAGGAGTACCCAGTAATGAATAGATCTCCCACTCTTTTCTGTAAGTTACGAGTGTCGTGTAAAAGACAGATGTTCGGAAAATGAAATAATTGCTTTTTCCAGAACACTCGATAACTTACAGAAAACAGAAATATTCTTTTACTGGAAACTCCACGGAATACTATTTAAGTATTTCTAGTAATAAAAAATACCTTGTTCAAAATTGATTGTTATTACCCGCTCCATTGTACCAATGTAAGCAAACGAAATGTGGTCATGGTTGAAGAGGGACGAAAGTGGAATAAATGCTATGGAGATGAGATCGTTGAGGAGAATGGTTGGTAAAACGTTGCGTGATAGAATGAGGATATTAGAAGAATGAGTGGATGCAAGAGGAGTATTGTGGATAGAATGCGTGTAAATAAACTGAGATGGTTTGGTCATGTGGAACGAATGGAAGAGGAAAGAATGACAAAGAGTATATACTTGTCTGAAAGAAGGGGTGTGAAGAATCACGGGTGTCCGAGAACTACATGGCTTGACCATGAAGATCAAATTCTCAAGGACGGTCGTGTATTGAATGAGAGAAATCGACGTGCGTGCATGAGAAATTGTATGAATGTAGAAGAAAGAATTATATAAGGACAGATCTATATGGCGTTCCGTTCTCTCTGCCTACCCCACTTGGGATGCGGCGTGAGAGAATAGATAGAAATTGTACCAACATTAAATTCTATTTTGGTTTTTTATTATCATTCATTATTGTTCGAAAAGTTTCCCAATCGAACAAATGAGTGATGAAAAGATGCTAAAAAAGGATATTCTGCTTACCCTACTTGGGATGCGGCGTATAGTTTCTCCTATTTTTACTAAACCATCACAGTCTATCCCACAAGTGGGATAGTATAATGATATACATATTTATATAACCCGTGGAATCTCCGGTAGAGAATAAATCTGTCAATCTTCTATCCATTAATTTTCAGGCTTGTTATGCGTCTTTCAGCTACTGAAATACGCATAACTTTCATGCAATGTTCATGAAAAAAAAACATAATATAGATCGATTTTTTATCTAGACACCTACTTCTAGACATTTTTTAAAAATATTGCCAGTTTTTTAGAAAAAAAAAACAGAAAATAAGCTTAGTTATCACTTGTAACGATCAAATCTCAAGTTCTCTTTATCTATGTATTAGCTTAGTCGAGCGTTACATCCTTTCTGCACAGGACTTGAGGTGAGGGGTTAGACAGATATTTTATCTTATCTATCTATACCCTCACGACGTGTCTCAGGAGGGGTAGGCAGAGAGAACGGAACGCCATATAGATCTATCCTTACAAACTTCTTTCGCTTCCTCCTCATTCTCATACATGTTCGCCGATTTCTCTTACTCAACACGCGGCCGTCCTTTAGGATTTGATCCACGTGGTTCTTGGCCGTCCGCGCCTCCTCACACCTCATCTTGGCATCTTGGTTCTCTGCCAAGATATTTTATACCCACTTTTTTCTGTAATTTTTTAGTCGAGCACGTTTTTATGTTTCTTTTTATGTACTCATTATTTTATAAAGTATTGTGTATAGGTACTTAGTGTTACATTTATGCATTTATGTATCAACCTAGGTACAATAAGTATACACAATAATATCAACTTGGACATGTGCAACGAATTATTTAGGAAATGATGACAAAGAGGATATACTTGTCTAACAGAAGGCATCCCGGGAGGTCTCGGGTTCGATTCCCGGCCACGGCAAAATGAAGAATGATCTTTTTTCAAATTGTCCTGGGTCTGGGTGTTACATGTGTATGTGTTCAGTGCATTGTATATATGTGTATCGTCGTGTTAGTACCCAAAATACAAGATTCTTATCCTAGTTTGGGACTAGCTCGGTTTCTGTGAATTGTCTATACGAGTTGTGTTATAAAAAAAATGCACTAAGCACATTGAGTTGTATAACTGATATTTTTATGATACTGTTTTATTCTGTAATATTGTAACCAAGTAATTTTTGTAATATTGAAGAATAAAAATAAGATTAATAAAAATGTAACACCCAGAACACTTTGAAAAAGGTAATTTTTCATTTTGCTCTGGCCGGGAATCGAACAAGGGACCTCGTGACTCAAAGGCAAGAGCATTATCTCCGTGCCACGCCAGCCGCCAGAGAGATTATAATGTTGGTGTCTTTATACAGTATTTTGAAGTACAGCCATTCGATAATAGCATTGTTGTATATATCTATTGTTATTACCTGCTGACTCGGTTGTAAATAGTGCGGTATGTGAAGAGTGTGGTATGGTGCAAGCGAGATAGAAGCAAATGTATTCATAATAATCATAATATACGAACTACGTAGTATTCTTACTGAATTCTTATAAGAAATTAATTCGAAAGATTTTAATTCGTATCTAGGAAACAACAGCGGGGAAAGGGAAGATGCAGATCGCGCGGAGGGAGAAATCTACCGTAGAACGCATTTTCGAAATCTTACGGCGCTACACCCTACCCTTAATATAACAATCAAAGGATAATAATTAGTAATTAGTACAAACTGTAATTCAATAAATAATTGAAGACGGAAGTGTGTATTGTATTTGAAACCATTGCGATATAACCAATCATCGCCGAATGCAGGAAACGGCTGATTCCGTCTCCCTCTATTTATTCTATGGAAAAGAAATGAGAAAGATAATGAATCTACTGATTGACAATGTCCTCATAAGACGAAAGACGTCTCTCTCACAAATTAAATCATTAGTAGAATAAAACGCTTGTTTATTTATTTCGATATGGAATTCTACTAGGTACCTAAACACTGACACAGTGAATTAATTATTTTCTTTCTCGGACATCTGGAAAGAACGCGTTCTACTGCGGTAGGCTTGTCTACAAGTTCTTTCCAGATGTCCGTGAAAGACTGAGAATGATAACTTTTCGATTTTCGAAGAGGAAACATTATGAAAGTTCATTTTAATTTAGATAATTAAAAAACAAATAAAAATAAAACACTTTAAACTTTCACTTAATTGTTGTACTGAATTGAAAGCTTTTCAGACATATGTTCGTCCATTTTTAGTAATAATCTTTCAATTAAGTGAAAGTTTACAATGTTTTATTTTTGCATATTTTTTTATTATCTAAACTGAGAATGAGCTTCTTTTCCCTTGATCATTTTTCTGTACAGCTTACCACTTACCACTGAACATGGCCAGCTAAGAGGTAAACTTTTTGAGTTAGCCTGATAATCCATGGTGCACATGTGGGAAAGGAGTTCAATATGCGGTAAATATCGCTACGCTAAGATACACTGACCCAAGTCAATCCAATACCTTTGTTTGTATCTATATTAATCTCATGTATACGTATTATGTACATGTTATGAGAATATCCAATTATAACTGGCCAAAAAGATCACTGTTGTGAGCACTATCCGCAAGGACTCCGACAGCCCGGACGTACCTCTTTCACAATACACTCTTCCTATGATAACGACATCACATCGCTGGTAATGTCGTGGAAAGAGGTGACTCAATTGGCGCAGAGACCCTCTGAATGGAGGAGGCTGATGGTTTCTGTCATGTGATCCTGAGAGGAGGGTTGAAGTGCGAAGTGAGTTTGTGTAATCGTGTGATTATGTGTAGCATAATTATTATGAATAATATGTAGATACCTACCTAATTATATATCAAGAGACACCAATATGGAGATGGACCAACGGAAGAAGGACATGAACTGTGGCACACACGTAAAACTAAAGAGACTAGCTGAAAAAAGGGAGGAATGGAGAAGAAAATCCAAACTTGTTCCAGACCAATCCAATGAATAGTAACTCACTATATAATATATAGCTATATAACTATTACATTCCATATTAGGTATATACTCGTATTATAAACCTATATATCGATAATAATTGTAAAAAGCTTAAATGCTGTAGGTAGGTATATGTACCTATGTAAAATGAAATTAATTTCATAATGTTTATTTACCGACATATCTCATGAAGTCACCGTTATAAATTCTATATTTTCTGGGATCGCATTGGCCGAAGGCTGTAATGGTCCCACTAGAATATGGTGTCATTTTAATAATAATAATAATAAAATAGGGTCTCCTACTTTTTCTGTAAGTTTTAGTGTCATGGAAAAGGCAGCTTGGTGTTCGTAAAACCTCACTCAGAAAATAATTAATATCTACATTTCAGCGACGAAGCATGTCGCCCATCTTGAATAACTTTTTTTTATTGGCACAGAGAGTTTTTTTATTTTCTTGGAATATACAATTTGCATATTCACTACGTGCAATTATTAGTCCGCTGGCTACCCCATTTATGGCATATGCCGTGATGGTATAATAGTAATAATAACGTACACAACTTATTGGTTTACCCCAAAAAGTAAATGAGGATTATTTTTTTTGAAGTTTAAAAGAATTATATAATAAAGTCTCCACTCCAGAACTTTCTTTGTCCACCTAGAGTCTGTGGTTCTGGCCACATGACCAGCCCAACTCCATTTCTGACTAGAAACTTTGTGAACGACATCGACGACCCTGGTCTTTTCTCTGATCCATACATTAGTTTTCCTGTCTCTCAGTGAAATACAGAACAAAAATAGAACAGGCAGAAGAAGTGTTGGTAGGCCTCAAGCACGATGGTCGGACGACATAAGACGGGTTGCAGGGGTCGGCTGGATGCGGTCTGCCCAGGATAGAGAGCTGTGGAGATCAATGGGGGAGGCCTATGTTCAACAATGGACGCAGGGAGGCTGACATGATGATGATGATATAATAAAGTACTTATAACTATTTGAACCGTATTATTTGTATTTCCCTAATTTATTTACGTATTTGTTAATTTGCCATTATTCTTTTCTTTTTGGTTTACCCTTTCAGGCCCTTTCTGAATGACCATGTATGTCAGTGGCTCCCATTTTTTTTAATAAGTCTATGATTCTTTGAAGGTAGGCACTAATAAAATTTTATTTTATTTATTTATTTATTCTTTACTGTACATTGATTACAAGCAAATTCACACAAAAATACATTTAAAACAAAGACAATCGTACAATCAATATACAGAGGGCGAGTTTATCGTAGAGGCGTGATTTCTTCCAACTAACCCAATTTCATGTAGCTTATTTATTATTTATTTACTATACCATCACGGCACATCCCACAAGTTGGGTAGCCAGCAGATCAGCTGCATGTAAGAAACATGAAAATTGTCCTCTCCGTGCCAATATAAAATCAAGACATTCAGGATGGGTGGCAAACCTCATCGCTGAATTTAAGATGTAAAATGTCTCAATTTTTTCGAACACCTGCCTTTTACAGGACACTCGAAAACTTACGCAGAAGAGTGGGAGACCAATTCTTTACCGGGTGCTCCACGGGATAGTGAAGCTTTCGGGATTCATGTAGCTTTCACACAAAGAAAATCAAAAAGGAAGGAAAGAGGAGGTAAAAAAGGAGAAGAGTAGGTAGGAAAAGGGACTAGGAAAAAATATCAATAGTTCATACAAATATCATACTTTGATACCTTTTTTTTTGGCAGGGATCATTCTCGCCCCCAGTGTTTTTTGATTTATGATTGTAATTTGAGAAAATACGCTACTGTTTCAATTCAGTATAGAGAAATTAAAAAAAAAAATCGAGAACCACAATTTACGCCTCTCGAGGACAACTGATGTTCCGTCGACCATTAGTTGGGACATGGGAGCCATTGATCTATATTAATTCTTGATAAATGGCTCTACAACTATATACAGACAACAGTTAGGGTTGTCACCTTTTTCTTTTGCAGTTAAAGTACATTGGTTATTATAGGTAAGAAAAAAGTACTGAGTATCAAAATCAAGTACAATTTATTTTTCTTCATTTAGGTATTGTTTATAAACATAATATTTTTTATTGCTTTATGCAGTTTGTATCAAATTAGTATCTCTACTAAACACAGCATCTTTACAGTCTATATTTAAATTAAAGTAGGTAAATGATATTATACTTTAAATTTAAGAGATTTGAATAAACCTAAGTGAAAAGTAAACTATGTGTTATATTTAAAGTATAATATCATCATAATGAATTTTCACTCTGTAAATGTACAAAACTTAGAGTTATTAAATAAGTAAATATTTTTTATCAAATTCAGAGACGCTTTGCAACAATCGATAAATTTCTTTTAACAAAAATATATTTACAAGTAAGCTTTTCAAAATCCCAAAGAAATCAAATCATGTGAAATAAAGTATTTTCGTGTACTTTATTGTTCTCATAAAGTATAGAGTACATTTACACATTTACCTGAAATAATGGACAATATAAAGTACGGGTGGCAACCCTAACTTCAGTGTACAAATTTTAATGTGTTTACATAATGTAAGTAGGTACTTTTAATATTATTATTGTTTTGCATTTTGAACAGTGGCGGTTTTAGATTTCACGGGGCACCGGATATAATTCGCGTGGCTTTTTAATTGAAATATGACTAATATAGACACTACACCATCTCACCGCATTCCAAGTGGCGTAGGCATAGAGGACGGAATACCAGTTAAATATACCATTATTTCCTTACACATTATTTTTACGAATATGTTACATGAAACATTGACCTAATAGTAACATGTTCCAAAATTATTGATTTTAGTAATATGTATTATAATAGAATGTTACACGCCATGACATTAAGATGGTAATAGCCTCTTTCCTAATAATGCTGAAGTAATGGACATCCTTTATATCTGACAAAGCGAAAAAATCTCCTCTAAATGAAAAAAAAATCAGACGTCCTTCAAATTCAGTAATTATGAGCACAAAACAACCATTGTTGTCAAAAGATGCACTTCTTATATGTGGAACATTAAAATATTTTGTAAGTACCAATAGGAACATACTTTTTAAATGAATCTACAACGAGGGAGATAATATGAACGTGGAAGTTCGAAATTATTTTTTACCCACAATTTGATTTGTCTCATTACCAATTTATTTGCTAAATTTTAAGTATGAATTTCTACAACATTTACCTACATAGGTTGATGCCATCATAATATGAGGGAATTCATTGGAGTCTGGTTTAAGAAGAAGACAATAAAAACAAAACGAGTAGGCACCTAGTATGTAGGTAGGTATATGTATAAAACAGTATAGACACATTTTTCTCGTTTTAAAAGAGGCCTTTCACTACTTTCCGTAAGTTTTTTGTGTGTCATATAAAAGGCAGATATTCATAAAATATCACTATGAACATAATAACATTGTCGACCGTCGGTACTTGGTGGAAGTTTGTGTTAAATTAATAAAAAATACAGTTATGTTTATACATCCACAGTGACTTTATTAATCACTAGCCGGCTTTCAAGAGCTTTTACTTTCATCATCAGTCTAATGAAAAACTCTATAGATTATTATAATAGCCTCATGATGCAAGTGAATAAAGATCTGATAAACCCTCAAAGCACGAGCACGACTCAATTTTGAGAGCACGAAAGAATAATTTGAGTTCGTCGGTAGCCTGGAAGTAGAGTCTCGGCCTTATGAACAAGGGGTCCGTGGTTCGATCCCAGGTGCCGGCACACTCCCCTTTCACGACACAAGCTTTTAGCTTACTGTGAAAGGTGTATAAGGTTGTCTTTGGGTTTATAACAAAACACAGATATATCTTCTTTTTTTTAAAAAAAAAAAAAAAAGAACGTAAACGTATTTAAATTATGTAAATGTACTTATATGTTTTAAGAATGCCAAATAATTTCAAAAATTAACTATTTGTAAAAGTGATCTTTTTTGAACGATTGAATTTGAATTTAACGAGGCGGGGCTCTGGGTGGTCTCATTGATCGCTCGCCGAAAGGACCGCCACTGATTTTAAATAAGGTAAGTATAGATGTTTTGGATAGCTTTCCAGGTAATGTCATAAAACATAATAAAAACTTTCGAAATACTGCCTAGGTTTTTATTTATGTCCATTATACGCTATTGTCTCATTTTCAAACAGAAAACAGCTGTTTGACCTTCAATGTTATTTTTTATATACCTGTTGCCAATACTCGTATAGGTAACGAGGACAGTCATGAAATAATGATGTAGACTACCAAAAATATCAACAATCTCATCAAAAACATGCGAATATTGGCCTCAAGTTGGAAGTCAAATTTAGTGGGAAAGAATTATTGTCTTCGTAAAAAATTGTAGGTAGTACAAAACAATGAGATTGTGAAATATTCAGAACTCCCTACACCAAATCGAAAAATTGGCGGGAGGGAGTGAAAAAAATTGTGTATTTAATAATTCCCATACCAAATAAACAAGAGTAAAATAGAAAAATATTCGCGTTCGCAATATCAATACATAGTCATTTAGACAAGTCTGCATTCAGCACATACCTAATATAAACGCCAATATCACTGTCGCTAACCTGTAGTAGGTATCTTGGGGCATTCACATTTGTTCACTTTCAGTGATCACTCCGGATGATCCTCCAAGATGAACAGGCGTTTCATCAATAGTGATCACTAGCGATGACGGAGGAAAGAGATTACCACTCGTCATAATTTTGATGAAAGGTCCTTTCACTGAAACGACCATAAACAAGTTTCATCTTGTTATTTGTTTTATTCTCTATGAATTTGTATTGAATGTCAGAATCATGTACAAAATTATTATGCAGTCGAAAGCTATATTAATTTATTTTTAGTGTTATTTTTCATTTTTGAATTTGTTTAATTATTTTTATACGAAAATACGTCAAACTACATACAACATGAGTGAGAGTGTTGACATGGTAGTGAAAGCATAGGATGAACAAATGTGAACAGACATGTTCACTTTTGATGAACAGGTTTGACCCTGACACTCTGGATGATCATCCAAAGTGAAGCAATGTGAATGCTACTTTAGTGCATACATCAGTACAGAGAAAAAAATACATTTATTTCATGTGATAAATGCACTGACTATTCACCTTGTGGGACATGATAGTTTAAAGTAGAGTATCTCTTTTACAATACACTGTTCCTATGACGATATCGGAGTACTAGGTACGTTGTAGGAAGAAGCAATACTACGTTAAGTACAGAAGAAGTGACTCAACTGACACAAAGATGCTCTGAAATGAAGAGCTCGGTTTTTGTCCCGTGTCTTACGAAGGTTATTTAACGGTAAATGATAATATTATTAAAAACAATTAATCAATGTAGTGTTATGCAAGGATAGAAGGAAGTTTCGCTTGATCGTTTCTGCCTAACCCACCATGGAAGCGCGTGATGGAATGTATGTATGAAGTGTTATACATGTTTTTGTTGAATAGTGCAACAAGGAAATGAAACAGGAATAGCTTTGATATTTATTTTATTGAAAGGTACAAATATTTATTACATTAATAATAAATACATCAATTAGTAATTTTATTAATTATATTTAAGTTAAAATCACATAGTACACGCGTGATTCCAACCCAATCAGTAATAAATTAAATACATTTTATGTAAATACGTAATACATACACACTTAATTTTGTAAAATCAAAATATTCGATATTTTATACAATTTAAATATATTTTTCAAATAATATTATCAGACACATGGATAATAATAATAATAATAATCTTTATTGCACAAAATTAGTATACAAAGAATAAAAAAAAAGAACATGACAACATTACCACTGAATACATAATTTTGTGCAATGGGCGAGTTATTGATAATCTGTTTATTTCTTAATATTATCAGTAATTTTCCTCTTCATTGCATTTAATTCAATGTATGAATAAATATGTGATTAATTTTGTAATAGAATAAAAAAAAAACAAAGTTACAAAAGTCAAAAAAAAGATATTTCACAAAGTGAAAGTGATATTAAAACACACATATTTTTAATTGAAGCCTAATTAATGAAAAAAACTAGAATTAAGTTCAAATAAAATAAGAGTAAAAATTGGTTAGACATATTATTTATCAAACTATATGAAAAGGCTAAACTATGTATTGATAACTCTAAACAAAGCACCATTTGTGTAAAATTAATGGCTTACTAGTTAATTTGCAAGCCACCAAAGAGCAAGTAATAATGTGCTCTTTGCGTGCTACCTTACTGAATCAAATAAATTTTATTAAATCAAACAAAAAAAAATGTGTCAAAAATAATAATAAAAAGAGAATTTATTTCAGAATTCATCCAATAATTTTACAAAATAAACTACATTCTTGTTATTCTAAAAACAAATTTAAATTCTTGTTGAAGCTATCTTAGTCAGAAAAGTTGATGTAAAAATACTTAGGTATTACAACTTTTAAACTTTTATGCAACCTCAGTAGCTCAAAGTCAAAAATATTCACTAGTGATTTTAATGACAAAATAATAATATTGATAAAGAAGAATAAGCTTCCTCGACCAATGTTTGTTAAGACTGATTGAAATGACATTAAATTATGCCAAATTGGTCCAATAAGATGTTACCAATTTTTTGTTTGAGTTTCTAGTCAATATCATTATATAATTGATCAAGAACACTTTGAAGACAACTGCCAAATTATGATTTGGTGTTATGTTTAACACTAATTTATTTATTATGAATAATAATAAATCACTAAGTTAGTTAAATCAAGTATTATGTTTCATAATAAACATTTGATTAAATTGTGATGTAAAAATATTGATGAAACCCAAATAAAACGGAACTATATGACACGGTAGGCCCCACTGTTGTCAAATGTGATATTTGACAGAAAAAGTAATATCCACGAAATTGTTGCCATATGCAGAATTATTTTTAGGTCACCACGTTTAATTATTTTTGGGCATCAAGTTTTTCAACACCGGCAACACTTTTTCCCGTTATTTTTTTTTGTTGTTTTTGTGGTATTTGATTTTGTGTTCAAGCACTAAAATAAAATAAAACCGGCAAAAAAATCTAGTTCGAATACAAATTTCCTAAAGTTTATATTCAAGTTAGATTTTATTTTTGCCAGCAAAAATAAAATGAAACCAGCAAAAATAAAATCTAACTCGAATATAAACTTAAGGACATTTGTATTCAAACTAGATTTTTTTTGCCGGTTTTATTTTATTTTTGCAAATAAAAAAAGAAAGAAAATATTTCGCCAAAAAAACCAAATAATATTATTGTAGCAACAATTTTCCTCCATAGAAAACTACATTCGACAGCCATCTGACATTGGGGCCTACCATCTTAATGAGTTCCAATGAGACTACTTGTCCAACTCTCCTGCTATAATCTCCATGTAATACTGTCCGTAAACTGTCTTATTATGCAACACCAATCTTAACAGAGTTCCAGCAACTCGAGTTAACTCGGAACTATAGGCTGTAAGACCAATGGGAACCTGTCTACTTCCACCTCCACATATCAGAGTCTCTTTTAGGAATTCATACACTCGTTGATCTGAAAATATAGAAAAGAAATTAATATATTGATAACAATTCTATGAAATCTAGAAAGTTACTCCCGAGCAAAGTTTTAAGGTTAACTTATTAAGAAAATGATTTTCATGTTTATTACATATCGATACCTTAATTCGCAGATTGGGTAACTCCAAAATAGCTACTTTACAGGGCGGACAAAAAACTAAATATTTTTGTTATGCATATTATTATTATTATTTTCCTTATTCTAAAATATCTACATGGTGTAGATACATGTTCGTAACACAATAACCATGACATAATTATGTTTATAATGGTTTTGTAGCCTTTTTTTGGAGTTACCTAATTTTCTGTGATAGATTTTGTAAAATAAATGCTATAATTGATGGAGTTACCCAATTTGCCTATAAGTAGTGTATACTGTTTGGTCTCATAATAATGTTATTTTTAAAGTGTTTAATATGAAAATCAAATTAAATTGAAGTAATACATATATATATAGGATAAATACTTCAACATCATCATCATCATCAACGCTCATCTCGGCAGGACAGGGCAGAAACCAGCCTCCTCCATTCAGTGCGACTCTGCGCCAATTGCGTCACCTCTTTCTACGATATTTCCTGCGCTCTGCTGTTGTCGTTATAAGAACGGTGTATTGTGAAAGAGGGAAATCACGGGCTGACGAATCCTTGCGGACGGAAGACCGGTGCTCTTTTTGGCCAATTAGCCTTTTCAGGATATTACCCAGCCTGGAACATCGTCTATCCTGTATCACGGAGTTGAACATAGTTGAACAAAAAAGTTGCACCTTTAGAGATATACTCGTTGATAGCTAGACAAAAATAATGAAGAGTGACAAAATGTGAAAATAATAATTCGTGTGTAGCATTATTTTAGAAATCGTGGTAGTCCTGAGTCCATTTTCGTGAAGATATTTTCAGTCTCGTTTAGATTATTTAAGCAGACAATATTTTTTGGGCCAAGGCTTTTCTTCCTTTGAGGCAATTTATTTATTTATTCATTCATTCTTTACTGTACATTGATCACAATATATACAATTTTATAAAAAAAATGCATTCAAATTAGGTGTGATCAATGTACAGAGGTCGGTTGCCCAATAAGAGACTCTTACGACTTGTATTATGAGATAGCTGAAGTCCAGTATCCGATCAAAGTGTCTTGCCTCTTGCACACTGATACCCTCTCTGTATATCTCAAGATTTTAAAATCCGCCAAAAGAAATTTTATTATTTTATAAGTAAATGCATTAATATTACATGTTATATTCTAAAAATATTGTAATTGGCACAAATCGTCCCACAAGGGACGGGTAGCCGTAATCTTATAAATAATAATAATAATATACAGAGGGCGAGTTTATCACACCTCTTTTTGATTTTTTAAATTTTTATTACTCCATGATTCATCCTTTTTCCAAGAGAAGTCTCAGAGTTTTCATCAGAATCTGAATGTTCTGAATATGGGACTAACGAGATGTTGACTCATATGCTGCCCTTCTCTGTTTCAATATTATGATCAATAGCATTAGCCTGTGCATCTAACAATATCCCTTGTGTCGCATTATTATCTAAATTATTATCATCAGTAGGTATTTATATTTTGGATTTCTACAAGATTACCACTACCAAGTAATATGATGGGCCAGTTCCATTATAAAAGTTCGAATTGTCTTTGATAAATTTGTAGAAAATCATGATTTCTGGGATTTGTTTCACTCATACGATTTTCTTCACTCCTTCAATTTTCAGTTACTAATTTAACCATAGTCTTTAGTCTGCTATTCATCTATAAAATGATAAGTAAACATTTCACTTTTGCCTGACGATGAGAGCGGAAGCTCTTGAAAGCCGGCTCGCAAAATAAATAATGTCAATAGTGGAATAACTATATATCATGTTTCATTTTAAAAATTATTAATATGAACTTCCACCAAGAACCGTCGGTCGAGAAATTAAACTTATGATAAGTAGGTAATGTATGTAGATACACGTTCAGTTCTTCGGAATTTGAGCTTATTTAAAATTAATCATGATTCAACAAATCCTAATATATCAAAAAATTAGGTCGTTTATTTAAGTATTAAAACCTAGATTTTTTATTTGACTAAAAAATAATAACATAATAATATTATTAAAAAATGTTAAAAAACAAAACAATATTAGTAAATCAGCTTCAAAATTTGTGCGCAAACATATCCAGTAATAATTAAATTCCACGTAGTAACTCCTGCAATAGTTGCATTATTTAAAATGTGAGTTCCTTACATATTAACTACATCACATAAGGAGCTAATTATAAAAAAAAAACTTTAAAAAATTTAAGAAAATAAAGCTGACACTTATGGTTACAGTTACCTAACATTTTTTTACAGGATAAGATATCCAAAACCACTTTTTTGTAAAATATTCCTAATACACAACCTATCTCTCGCAAGTCTCCATACAGAATGGTGGAGTTACCCAATTTGCAGCGTTGTAAATACTAACATTGGAGTTACCCAATTTTCTTGAGTTGTTTTTTAGGGCATTTGTAATAACGTTGGATTCTTCAAATTTACCATGCATGTGTGTTGGAATACAGTCAACATTATGGCATCATTAAGTCATTTTGTCAAAAAATGGAGTTACCCAATCTGCGAATTAAGGTATCGATATGGTTAGTTCACTGACTTTTCCATTTACAAGTGATGTCGTCATGGTATGAAAGAATTCGCTGTGTTGATATTTATTTAGGTGGTAGAATTCCATAACGAAATATAAAAACAAACGTTTTCTTCTACTATATGTTTTTTAATGAGAAAGACGTCTTTCGCCTTATAAGGACATTGTCAAACTCGATTCGATAACAATCAAGATTGACAATATCCTTATCAAACGAAAGACATCTTTTTCAATAAAGAATATATAGCAAAAGGAAACATTTGTTTTTTTTATTTCATTCGGTATGAAAGAACGAATAGTACAATTACAGAAATTTGTTGTAGGTAGGTATGTGTTTTTTTAGTGTGATTTGTTTGTATCCCTTTGAGAGAATAAACATACTTACGGACTAGTTGTCGGACTTTATGTTCTGGATCTTTTAGTCCTAAGATTTGTCCCCTGATAAGTTCTTTGGTTTGATCATTCAGAGGCTCCTGCTGTAGCTCTAAAAGAAACTTATTTGTATCGGCTATTATTTGCTCTGCTATGGAAGGAAGTTCATTTTGGAAAGCTCTGAAAAAATACAAATATGATTCATATTTTTATAAATAAGTAATACAAAAGTTAAATAATTCTATCTAAACTAGATTAATGTGTCCTATTTTACAGCACACTGTTTTAATGACAATAATATCAAAACATTAAAAACGTTGCGGAGAGATAATTCAACTGGCAGAAAATCACTATAAAGTGAATAAGTTTATTTTCTCCATTAAAAAAATAATCTAGCAAATGGTAAGTAATTCATTCCTCTCATCATTAACTCTATCGTACAAAAGAAAATATTTATAAGGGTCACTATCACATCAACAAGAAATGTGCCAAAAGATGGGGAATGTTTCATTCTGTTCAATGTATTACACTATACAATATATTTCACTTGCTTCCCAAGAAATACACTATTGTTCAACTCAAACACTGTTGTCGAGAATTTTACAAATTTATTGTTTGTCATCTTCTACTACCGGATATTAGTATTACCGGATACCCCACAAGTGGTGTAGCCAGCGTACTAACCCCAAGTAATAAACATTAAGATTGTCCTCTTCAAGCAAATATAAAAGTAAGACATTCGGTCAGGGTGAAATGCCTCATCGCTGCATTGTAGATGTTATGCCTTATACAGGTGTGTCGTCTATAATATTTTAATTACTTACTAAGAATTATTGTGGACCCAATGAAACAAAATTCAATAATAACTTACGTTTCTCTTACAGCCCGTTGCTCAGTTGTACTGCAAGCTGGCATTTTTTTTAAAATTTCAATTTTATTTTTTAGATCCATCTTGAACTTCAAGGCCGCAGTATCCGAGGCACCGCTACAAGTAGGACTTGATAGTAAAACTGATGCAGAAGTGACCAAGTTGTATACCAAGTGACCGAGATCATCAAACCTCAAGATGTCCATAACCATAGTCTGAAAAATAATTCAGGTCATAAATTCAATAAAAATTATATTGACAGCAGTAATAAAAAAAAGCTGCTTAGTTCTATAAAAATAACTTGAGTTGTTTCTCCTACAAGAGTACAGAAAAACTAAGATATTCAAGAATCACATTATGACTCGACCATACACTTGGCTATTTTCTTTTACAAAACTGAAGTTAAAGTGAAGTGAAGCTTAAAAAAATGAAGTGAAAACTCGAAATCTTTCAGATTATCAGTGAAAGGTATATGTATTCACCTCTCTACTGCTGAATACATGTCTTTTTAATACTTTTCTTTTGGATTATTTCAGTTCCCTCTCAAGCGTGATATTTCCATGGGATGAAGAGATAAAATATTTTAGAAAATGTTTAATATAAAAATTATTTGTTTGCTAGTGTAGTCTAATAAGTAATGTTTAATTTACCCATCCTTGTAAGGGAATGAAACACATTTGATAAAGGTCAAATTTGGCAGTACCCACAAAAACAAATACAAAAGTTTACATTATTTTAGAAAAAAAGAGACAATCTTCTTATAATTTGATTCAGATGAGATCTTTTTACTCGTACGCCTAGAAATTACATATATTTTTCAAAAAAATAAGTAAGTATATACATTTTATCTTTCACTTTCTGTCGGTTCTGCAAAATTTCGTAGTTGTCGAATATGTTTCATTTCCTCGTACATACAGATATTTTTTTCTAGGCTCACCTCTGGATGTTCTTTGCCAGCATCCCATTCTAGAAGTTCTAAGTATGCCTTGGCCAACGTTTGGGAGACTGTGTTTCTCAGAAAGATTCCATCAGATTCACTCGGCTTAGAAACGGACTTATCGATATGACTAGTCAACCATTTTCTGGTGTGTAATAATCCATCTGCACAAAAAGGATTTATTTACTAAGTACATTTTATGGTTCACTGTTATGGTGCGCAAATTTTAGAATTACATTGACCTGATCAAAACAGATTACAGAACAAAAGCATTTTCATAAAAAAATACAAGATTCAGGAAACGGCAGACAATGGGTTTTCTGTAAAAAAATCACAATATTACAATAAATTCACCTATAGTGTTGTGTTTACAGTTGAACATTTATACTTGTTTTAATATTGTAATAATATACACAGAGAATAAAAATATAATTACTGATTTATAACGAATGGACAGAAAGAACATACCACCAGACACTTTAAGGTATTCCTTAAACTTTTCCTGTTCATATTGCACACTTTGTGCACGAACGTGTGGCCGAATCATGGTAATCAGAGAGTTGGCCAGATCCAATTTCAGAACTTCCAAAGCTTCAAGGATGGCTCTGAATATATCCACCTGAAATAAGAATAGAATTTGAACATAATTTTTGAAATGAAACACAAAATGAAAACTGAAATAAGAATAGAATTTTAACATAATTTTTGAAATGAAACACGATAATATATACTTAGTTGAATAACTATATATCACAATAGTGGAATAACTATATATCACAATAGTGGAATAACTATATATTGTGTTTCATTTTAAAAACTATTAATATAAACTTCCACCAAGAACCATCGGTCGATATATTAAACTTTATGTATTTTAACATTTGTATCTATCTATACTATCACAGCATTTTGCCACAAAAGAGGTAGTCAGCAGACAAAGTACATGCAATAAATATGTGTGGTCAGCTATTAGACAACCTGTATGTGACATACGTGTAATATATCTTGCATATTTTCGACATTATACATATTTCGCGCAATTTACTAATAATCCATTTACATCAAGGCATACCCCACAAGAGGGTTAGCCAGTAGACAAACTGTAATAAATATGCATAGAAAAATGTATGACTGTACTTACAGTATCCTCTAACTTGGTAATATCTTGAATCATTTCATCTCTAACGGGAGCTGCCAGCTTGCTCAAGAGATCAATCACAAAGCTACTGTACTTCTTAAAGTCTATTGCACCAGCCTCTGCCTGTTGCCTAATGAAAGACTGATCCAGTACTTCTTCTATCATTTGACGTATCTTCACGTGACGAGGCATGATGATCGAAAACAATCCCTAAAATAAAATTGATATTTGGCCATTTTACTCACAACTCAACACATTGAAGACTCCCTCCTATGCCCGGATATCTCAGAAGTCGGGTAAATTATATTTATCTGCTTTTCTAAACAAAAAAAATTGTTCTCATAAGTTTCTCACACGGGGTCCCTGGGTGAGTGCCCTGTTCGCCCACCACAAAAACTGGCACTGTCTATTATGTTCTAAACATTCATTGTATGAATTAAAATATTTTGGGTAAACTTACAATTTTTTTTCTTAATACATACCTCCTTGACATCATCCAACAAAACAAGAGCTTGTCTGAAGACTGGTGGATCAGAGTTCAGTTCTTCTCTCAGAATATCAAAGAAAGCTTTGTGCATAGTATCTTTCACCAGTTTTTGATAACTGTTAAAAAAAATACAGTTTAGAGAAAATGTGTATTAACCTGTAAAGGAGTACCAACACACCGGTGCGTGCAAGAAATATTATGGGATCTGGAGTACGCATGCACCGGTGAGTTTGATCCAGTAAAATTTTTGTATTCCCGCCAAATTTGTCAATTTCATCATTGGTCCAATCTGTCGGATATACTTTAGAATCACAAGAAAAAAATCAAAAATAGGTAGGCATGTTTAGACCTTATTTATCGCCTTTACAAAAGGTCACGTGTAGAGGGTTACTCCCGGGAATTCCCGCCCGGGAATTCCCGGGAAAACCCTCTAATTTTTATTTCCCGTTTCCCGGGAAAAAACGAATCCTTTCCCGGGAAAAAATACAAATTATTAGTCATGCAGATTGCCATACCGATACCGAAATCTTTGTCTAGTTAACTGTAATAGTCGTGATAAACTTGTAGAAGCTGACGAATATTTTGATATGAAAATATGAAAAATAATATTAATTACCAATATAAGTGTTATACTTTAAAAAAAAACTTAATCATAGCTTCAATGTATTCGTTTGAAAGAAGCATAATATTATTCTAAATATAATTCGAAATCGGAGGTGTGTTTGGCCGACAATGTATAAGAATCTTACAATTTTTCATGTTTTTTTTTACATATTTCGAAAAGTTAGATAGTTCTTAAAAATATTAGTGCAGCCAACTGTCATTTTATTCATGGATATTAACCGATATAAAAAATCTTTTTTTGTCGAAATTTCTCATTTTTTAAAGTCAAAAATCTTTAAAAAGCTTTGCCAAAATCCATAACATTTTTTTGCTTGATAGGATGATCAAAAATTAAAAGTTTATATATTTTGTAAACAATTTTTATTTTGATATAACATAGAGTACCTAAATAAATCTCGTCAGTCAGCTATTTAGTTTTTTTTTTAAGCAAATTACTTATATTGGTAACAAAAATTTGATTTTTTTTTATCAAATCAAAATGTTTGCAAGGGTCAACAAGTTATGAGAGTTTTTATACCAAATTTGTTGAAAATTGAATATTTATAAATATAATAATGAATTTCCCGGGATTCCCGGGAATCCCGGGAAATTCATTTTAAAATTTCCCGTTTCCCGGGAACAAAAATAATCCGGGAAAAGATACCCTCTAGTCACGTGACTGCCGCTTGAAATACATACCGTCACTCGCGGTTACAAACCATTTTGTTACGTGCGTTTGTGCACTATTGGTGATATTTTATGGGTTTTCTGAAGTTTTTATTTACCTATCGTGCTAATTTTGGACAATTTAATTAGTTTTTAATACCTACATAAGTTTTTGTTTAAAACAAATAAAAATAAATAGTTTTAATAATAATAAATATTCCAATGTTGAACCCATTGTTGACAATACCGGAGCAGACATGACACGTCAAAATTGTTTTTGTTATATAACTCCGTAATTATTGATTTTTGAGAGTTGGTTCCTTATAAACATTTATTCTAGGGATCATTTTCTACAATATGCAATAAAAAAATATTTAAAAAGTTAAAGTTGAATTAATTCACTCTGCCATACACTTTTATTTTTTCCCTATTCACTCACTGGCAGGTTAATATAATAATTAATACATTACAAATAAAAATATTCTTTTTAACTTGTATTGAATTCTACACCAATATAATCACCTTTTTCAAAAATGATCTTATATCATTGTCATAGGAAGGGTGCATTGTGAAAGAACGAAAGAAAACCTGTTTTGAGTAAAAATGAAAGGAAATGACACCAGCAAATGTAAATCAATGCTTAAGGAGTTGGTGGAGACTTTTCCTTACTTTCCTTCCACCAGATGGCCTAACAAAAATATGTAAAATTTATATTTTCAACAAAACATACCTGCTATCTGGTGGTTCAAATGGTTCCAATCTGAAGGTATCATCAATGGCGATCTCATGTGCTAAGGCCATATCCTGAATTCCATGTGCAGCCTTCATTATCTCCTCCAATGAAATAAACTTGGGGGGAGAGGCAGCCAATATACTGGAGCCTTGAATCCTGAACTGAATAGGATCTGATCTATTCCTAAAACACATATAAAATCAATTCACAAAATATTTGTTACGTTTACTCTCCCATTTTTTTTATCTATAATGGAAGTAAATGCTCGTTTTATCCAAGATAAATATACCTATTATAATTTTATTAAAAAAAAAAAAATATTCTTTTAATAAATCTATCTCATTATAATAATACCTACTAATGCTCAATATATCGCGTTATTTTCCGAGTATAACAATATAGTAAAATTCACAAAAAAGTCTTGTACTTTTGTAAATTTCAAACATTATAGACACAGAAGAGTTTAATAGTTTATCAATTTTAAAATCAAATATTTTTACAACACAGCTTAGTTAATTTCTAAACAAAGCAGCCCACTCACGGTTGAGAATAAGAAATGTAAAGTGAGTGAAATATTCTTTGGAAGTTCAAATAATTAATTTAAAAGGCATTTCATCAATTATTCTGCAACATTTGTTTATGAAATATGCATAATAAAATAAAACATGCAAGTCATTTTTTATTAACATTTTATTATTATTAATGAGTCATATTGCAACAAGGAAATATTATCATTTTTAACATACTGCTTTGTATAATCAAGTGAATTGCGAAATACATATACTTCATGGTATGTTGATTAGTAGATATTACATATTTGTAAAATAGAAAGGTTTGTACCTGCTCATTGTTGGAAGAGGGATAGTGGCAGTGAAAGATGGGCCAGCCAATACTGAAGGATTCACAGGATTATTCTCATTCTCATTTCTATTCCCTTGATTATCATTGTTGCTGTTAGTCTGTTCACGACTTTGTTCACTCATCTTGTAACTGAATCAAGAACTTATACTGAGATAATAATGACTATTAAAAAAAGCAAATCCATTAATCAGACACTCCTTATATGGGATTCGTTAAGGCTTTTATATTAGATCCTTTGTTGATGTATACCTTGAAAAAATAAACACAATACAAATAACCTCAAAAGTATAACGACAAAAAATACAAACCATGCAGTCACCAAAAAATTATGACAAAAATATTATTTACTTTGTAGAATTATTAGGAATGTCGCAACTTTTCACTACGACTTAAAACAATGTCAAACTGCAATCAGCTGTTATGTTATGTTTCGTGCATCATATTTTCAACATTCAACATTGCCATATCAAAATAAAAATATTACAACTATGTAGTGTTTTCAGAATCTAGTGAAATTGAATGCTGATGTTGCAATCTTGTAATATTTAAAAAATTAAAGAAATTTCAAGTCGTTACGTTGGAGAGACTGTTCTATAGTGTTACCATAAACAAAAATCGATATATTTGACGAGTTTAAAATAATGTTAAGGTACTTTTTGTTGTTATTTTATTATTTGTATTTCTTTAAATTCATGGTAAAATAAAGAAAAAATATAGTTTCTTATTCTCAATTTTTGATTATAAAAAATAATTAAGCCGAAAATCGCGTTTCATTGATTGCATACGTTTTTTGTTTTATGGAAATGGTAATATTCTCGGTCAGCCATTTTGCGCTTCATGTCAATTTACAAGGGAGTGCGCTAAATTGTTCATCGTTACAAAAGGTTCGGTGTATGTTGTAAGACAGATATATAAATTTCAAGTGCATTTGGTTTTGTGAATTCATTATTTAGTTTAGTATTAAAGAATGGCCGCGAGCGATTCGGGTACCGATGAGTCACTATATCCCATTGCCGTGTTGATAGACGAATTGAAAAATGAAGACGTTCATCTTCGTCTCAACTCCATCAAAAAGTTGTCAACCATCGCACTCGCATTAGGCACAGAGAGAACGAGAACAGAATTGATTCCATTCCTCAAGGAGACCATATACGATGAAGATGAAGTGCTTTTGGCTTTGGCGGAACAGTTGGGAGACTTCATTAACTTAGTGGGTGGACCAGAACACGCATGGTGCCTCTTGGCCCCTTTGGAAGCCCTAGCTAGTGTTGAAGAGACTGTTGTGCGTGATAAAGCCGTGGAATCACTGAAAGCAGTTGCTCAGCATCACTCCAGTCAACATCTTGAGGAACATTTCTTCCCTCTTGTACAACGTTTAGCTGCTGGGGATTGGTTCACAACCAGAACATCAGCAAGTGGGTTATTTGCTTGTTGCTACCCGAGGGTGTCCATGGATTACAAAGTAGAGTTGAGACAACAGTTTCGTTTGTTGTGTCAGGATGATACTCCCATGGTACGTCGAGCTGTAGCTTCCAAGTTGGGAGAGTTTGCAAAAGTGGTAGAACTGGAATATTTAAAGTCAGATTTGATCCCTATCTTTATGACAATGGCCAAAGACGAACAAGACTCTGTCAGGCTTCTTGCAGTGGATGCTTCTGTGAGCATAGCAAGTCTCCTGCCTCCCGAGGATGTGGAGCAGCTTACTATGCCGACCATCCGGGCCTGTGCCCAGGATCCGTCCTGGAGGGTACGCTACATGGTGGCTGACAAGTTTGGAGAGTTACAGGCTGCAGTGGGACCAGATCTAACACGAGCAGACCTTGTGCCTGCATTCCAGAGTCTCCTAAAAGACTTGGAAGCTGAAGTAAGAGCTGCTGCTGCCAGCAAGGTATCTATACAAATTTCTTTCTTCAAATTTTTTGTTGTTTGATATTATTCTTGAAATATTAAGTTTTAGCATAATACATGATATAAGAATCACTAAAAAAATGATTTTGATGATATAATTAGCAGTGTATTCAAGAATGTCAAAACATTTATCAACTCACATGCATCATTTTAAATATTCAACAACAATATGTATGTTGCATGGTTTATTAAAATTTTATTAATGTAGCATCCATCTCAAGAGCGTGGGAAACCATGTTCAGTGCATTAAAAAAATCAATAATTTATTTTCTGATTGGAAAATCATGAAACTTCCTTTGGGAACATTATTCTTCAGTTAAATTACTACATATCTAAAAGAATTATCAAAGAAAAAATATTTTTTTTAGGGTTGTATTTCATTAACTAGAATTGTAACCATCTGTGTATCATATTATGATATGCCGAGTACATTATACACATATTTGCATACATAATTCGTCCCTCTTCTGACTGTCGTATCTGCCTAAATGTAAATTGTTCAGGAGAGCGTTTTTTGTGTTTTGTTGTGCATATTTTCGTCTCTCCTAATTTTATGATACAATGTAAATATATTACATTATTTTATTTGTTCCTATTCTTATATATTTGAGTTCGTCGGTAGCCTGGAGGTAGAGTCTCGGCCTCGTGAACATGGGGTCCGTGGTTCGATACCAGGTGCCGGCAAACTCCCCTTTCACGACACAAGCTTTTAGTAGCTTACTGTGAAAGGTGTATAAGGTTGTATTTGGGTTTATAACAAAAACCCAGATATATCTTTTTAAAAAAAAAAAAATCTCAGAATCATTTTTGTGATGAAATTTTGAGAAATTAGTAGACACAACACATTTTATTTAGAATAATTCGTAAATACGACAACAAATCAGAAGGCTTTTCCAGGAAAACGGTAACAGTTACAGGTGTGATCTTCAGTGAAGACATGCAGGGCACATATACACATTGGTGATCATAACTCGATTTCGCCAAAAACATCAGATACGACAGTTAGTCAGAAGAGGGACGAATTTACATAATAGGCTTCACTACTGTTGCTATATTGTGAAAAACTATTACTACTACTACTGCACCATTACGGTATATACCCACAAGTGGGATAGCCAGCAGACCACCTGCATGTAATAAACATGCAAGCTGTCTTCTCCGTGCTAATTGTGTAGTATCTTCACTGATCCACTGTTTTTGTTTTGTTGAGTAAATTTTTATAATAATATCCTGTTGTGTTTCAGGTAAAGACATTCTGCATGAATTTGGACAAAGCTCACCAAGAACAAATTATAATGACCAACATTCTACCACAAATAAAGGACCTTGTAGCAGACCCCAACCAACATGTAAAGTCTGCTCTTGCGTCTGTAATCATGGGACTCAGTCCTATTCTGGGAAGAGTTAACACTATTGAGCATCTACTGCCTCTGTTCCTCAGTCAACTCAAGGATGAGTGCGCTGAAGTCAGACTGAACATTATATCCAACCTGGAGTGTGTGAACGAAGTGATTGGAATACAACAACTCTCTCAGTCTTTACTGCCAGCTATTGTAGAACTGGCAGGAGATTCTAAATGGAGAGTCAGACTGGCCATCATTGAATATATGCCACTCCTCGCTGGACAACTTGGTCAGGAAGTGTTTGACGAGAAACTCAGCGCTCTCTGTATGAGTTGGCTCGTAGACCACGTGTATGCTATAAGGGAAGCCGCCACAATGAACTTAAAGAAACTTGTACAGCAATTTGGACAACAATGGGCTGAGACAAATATTATACCTAAAGTATTGGATATGTCACGTGACACCAACTACCTCCACCGCATGACCTACCTATTCTGTATAAATGTGTTGGCTGAGGCTTGTGGAAAGGATATCACAACCAGAGTACTTCTGCCCACGGTACTTTCTATGGCGGAAGACAATGTAGCCAATGTTAGATTCAATGTCGCAAAGACACTGCAGAAAATGGTCCCATACTTGGAACCCTCTGTTATACAGCCGCAAGTGAAACCTGTATTAGAAAAACTGAATGTAGATCAAGATGTAGATGTCAAATATTTTGCTTCCGAGGCCATGGCAGTGTTGGCTGCTTAACTTAGTTTTCTCATCTACCTTATACTTATATATATATACACACATATTTTAACTAAGCCTTTTTTACACAAAAAAAAAACAAAATAAATCACTTTGATACATCATAACTGAGTTGCCATTGTACTGATAGGTACTAGAAAAGGAATGAATTATCTTGCTTTGTCACTTCCACACGACCTGGAAAATATATTTGATAATGTTTGCATTTTGCACTTTTAACATAGTATTATTGTAAATGAATCACCTTTCAGTTGTTTGTGTTTCTTGGTACGCTGTGTTGGTATGATAATCTTTTTTATTTTGTTCCGTTTTTATTATTATACTTAATTTCCAGTGTTTCATTCCTTGATTGTTAAGAAATAATAATTATATTAATATGATAAATTACACAGATTTGTTTCATTGTGATGTAGAAATTATTGTAATCTTCATGATAAATAATATTATACTTAATACATCATGTTATTCAACAAAATATCACTACTCTTATTATTGTTTTTCCTTAACCTGTTTCCTAGTCTATGAGATTTCTCCAGATCATTCACAAGAATATATTAATTTAAGTTCAAATAGCCAAAAACTCAAAATTTTGAGATATGTCCCCCTAGGCAAATACGCACTTGGCAATCGACTACTAACGAATTTTCAACAATAACGCATAATTACACGGTACATGTAGGTAGATTGTCGAAATGTTTGCCAGTAGTCGATCGCTAAGTACGGTTTGTCTATGGCCCATGGTGTGTCAAAAGTTTTGAAGCACTAGGACGGTTGATTAAAACCACAAATATATGCTTCGAGATGTTGTAGTATATTACATAGGTTTCTAACAGACAGTGTGTTGTGGAGGTAACGCTTTTGCCTTTGATTCATTAAGTCCAAGGTTTGATTACTAACCCGGGGTAAAATAGAAAGTGACCTTCATCAAATTGGTCTGGGTATTACCTGTATGTGTGTTTGTTACATATGCACCAATAATACAAGATTTATTTCACTTAACCTGTGAGAATTATTCCAGTATATTGGTGGAAGTTTTTGTTGATCGCAGGTGTTTTGAGAAAACAGAGCTCTGCTCTAGATTAATCATTCCAGTTAATTCTACTCACCGATAGTCAACCCATTTGAATATGTATTAACTAGGTAGGTATGTTGTATATTATGATATACATACAATACGTATTGTGAACTTCTTTTAGGAGTGCACGACACAAGAGTTTTGACACTTATTAATCGGCTCAAGGCTTGGTTAGGAGTACTCTTTAAACGTAGGTAACATTCTCAATGCCTCTGTGCCATGCTTATCACATGACTTGAAATTTTAAAAGTTGTATGCCAATATTTTTCTAGTTAATACCTATTCAAATAGATTGACTATCGGTGAGTAGAAATAACTGGAATCATTAATTTGGAGTAGTTCACAATAGCATTAACATTTACACTACTTAGTAAATAAAGTCCAGTCTCCAACATCAAATTGTGTCAAAAATTCATAAAGTGGTTTTAATTTACCTAAGCAGGGCTATTGTTTAAATTAAAGACTCACATAACATAATAACACATTTTATTAATAGACATATACATTCTACTTGTTCACTATTTTTAAAGTTTAATAATAATATGTCCCAAGGTGATAATTTTATCAATAACAACAATAATTAATATACATAAGTAAAACTGTATCACTTTACAAGGATAATAATTCAATGTACAACAGCGAACAAGACATCTCAATCCATAATTGAGATAGAATATAATTTATAAGGTGCAGATTCTACTACTGAAACTAATTTATATTTTATACAATGAAAGAAATTCTAATGCAAGTTTCTACAATTATAATACGTTGCGGGGTCCTGGAATGTAATTATAACTCTCTGGAAGCCAAATATAATCATCAACCTATTATGGATTTACTCAATACAATTTACATTGTATCATATACCTATTACATTAGATATTTATATTCTAAAGAATAATAAAAAAGTAAAATACCATGTCTGAAATATAATAATATTAAATAATCATTTTGCGAAATCAAAATACTGTTGGACAGATTTTATTACATAAAACAA
The DNA here is from genome assembly GCA_947579605.1 of Athripsodes cinereus. NCBI lineage: Eukaryota > Metazoa > Arthropoda > Insecta > Trichoptera > Leptoceridae > Athripsodes > Athripsodes cinereus. The sequence continues at coordinate 28,424,458 of OX388309.1, forward strand.
TAAAAATAGCAAATATTTACAATAAATTATACACAAAATAATAAAAAGTGAATTTACCTAACAAAGTATTTCATTCCTATGCACCTTTTTATGATTGTGATTGGGTGGAACGGAACGGAAACAGATTACATAAAAAAAAACAAGTGAAAAGTAATTCTTAATATGTTGTAATTTTAGAATATTCCAACAATTAGCAAAAAAATATATATAGTTTTGATACAACAGATTTTGAATAACATATATTAATGATTGAAAACTTATTATTTTTTTAAATATATAATATGATTTAATAATAATAAAAACAATTATAGTAACACAAAAACAAGACGCAGCATGCATGCGTTACGACAGAGTATATGACAATCCTCAGGTAAATGGTTTCTCTTTACATATTACATATTTATATTCCAATAATATTGTCTCCTTTTTATAATATACACAATAATAACAAATATAATATTTTATAAAATTTAAAACATACAATTTAGCACCTTGCCACAGTCCAATAACGTCACAATGTCCAACTACAACACTATGTTATTATAGAGCTGAATGGGAACATTGTCAAGCGAAACAGCAGATGACATGAAGTTGTGCAACGTTTATCTACCTCTTCACTCGACACTCTCATACAAATACATAATGAGTAGTTGAGCATCGTGATGTAATCGAGCAATGCTATCTTCCAGTTGTCGCGACGAGGTGCCAAAACGCATCTTTACAGTACATAATAATAATAATACGTCACAAGCACTCCATCAACAATTACGTCTCTTATTAATACACATACAACACAAAGATGAATCAAACAATTACTATTAATAATTATGCCAAATACACTTATCATATAAATGATTTGCCATTTGTTACATACTGATACCAGAGTATCCAAGCAATAATAATGTGCGTGCCACATTTTATGTCATTACATTAATCAATTTAATGAAACAATTTATTGAAATATATTTCTTAATAAACAAGTAACATATGATTTTATCTTACATGTTGTTAATTGTATTTAACATTATACTACGATGTATACCAACAAAACATTATATAATGCATTTTTAATAAAACTCTCACAAATTCAATTACATTTTGAAAAATAGACGACAGATATTATGTGCATTTAGAGAATAGCACACAACAATGATTTATTGTAATATGTAATTTTTTTAGCATCTAATAAGTAACAGTTGCTGGGCATTTATATACTTGAGAGAATATAACAATAATGAATATAACTAATTAAATATATATTTTAAATGATATACACAGTATATTTATATATAACATAAAGTTGTCTTATTGTAGTTAAAGGGAATGGAGGGTGATGATGAAGGAAAATTTAATGACGTGAATCACGTGGATAGAACTCTGCAAGAATTGAAGCAGGGATTCTCTTCAACATCTCCTTGGGGAAGATACGCAGTAACTGCCAGCCAATGTCCAGTGATTCAAACACTGTGCGGTTCTCATAGTTGCCCTGGAATAAAAAATATTTGTAGGTAGTTTAGAAATATATTTGTAAATAAATCAAAATATATCCTAGATACCACAGAAAGCAACATGATTGTATTGTGGAGTTGGAGTACGTCGGCAGCAAATAGAATCGTATCTGGAATCTCTCAATTGAAAATATGACTACCGACCACCAATTAAAATGATTTTAATTTACAAGTTTTGAAAGCATCATACCTGTGTGATGAAATTTTTCTCAAACTTATTGAGGAATTCCAGGTACAGGAGATCGTCTGGTGTGAGGGCTTCCTCTCCTACTACAGCTTTCATGGCCTGGACGTCCTTACCGATGGCGTAGCAAGCATACTGAAAAACGATAAATATGTAGTAAATGATTGTCTGACAACTTTGCAACACTACAGTATTATTAGTATGGGTTAGATAATTATTTGTGCAATTATAAAATGTCATAATTACCAGCTGGTTAGAGACATCAGAGTGATCTTTACGTGTCATACCCTCTCCAATAGCAGATTTCATGAGACGAGACAGGGATGGCAACACATTCACTGGAGGGTAGATCTGACGATTGTGCAGTTGCCTGTCAACGTAAATTTGTCCTTCGGTAATGTATCCTGTCAAATCGGGAATGGGGTGAGTGATATCATCGTTAGGCATAGTTAAAATGGGAATTTGTGTGATGGATCCATTTCTACCCTCCACACGTCCGGCACGCTCGTAGATGGTGGCCAAATCGGTGTACATGTAACCTATAAGAAATAATAAAATGATTGAATATTTCACATAAAATGTCATATCCAGTCCAATGTTTAATGTTTGTTATATATAATTATGCAGCCAGATGGATGTGGTGTGCTTTACCTGGGAAACCACGACGTCCAGGCACTTCCTCCCTAGCGGCAGACACTTCTCTCAACGCCTCAGCGTATGAGGACATGTCTGTTAATATTACAAGTACGTGTTTCTGTAACAGAAGATAATAAAAACATTTTATTTACAATTGCTTAATACATTTAACATTCACATCAATATATAAAATAAGTGAAACATTCCCAAGATTTATAGCAATGTGTAAAGTGTGTGAAAAGCCGCACTGCTCTATCCCTACATACTTCTCTCACTTCTTCCAAATTTATACAACAATACATCTCATACTTGCATGCCAAAATCTCTCTAAACACGTGGCCATCTTTGCAAATTTGATCCACGTAGTTCTTAGACATCTCTGCTTTCTCACAACCCCTCTTTCAGATAGATACATCTTCTTCATCATTCATAATACATCTTTTTAAATATTTTTTTGTTTTTTAATTTTGTGACTTGACACATAGTTCACTCATCAGAGTAAACTTCACACATCCAGTTGAGTGAAGTTTACTTTCGAATAATATTGTAATCAATAGAGGGAAGTGTACAACATTATTTACCTCGCACTGATAAGCCAAGAATTCTGCAGCCGTAAGGGCCAAACGCGGTGTGATGATTCTCTCGATAGTCGGATCGTTGGCCAAGTTCAAGAAGAGGCATACATTCTCCATGGAGCCATTCTCCTCAAAGTCCTCTTTGAAGAACCTAGCGGTTTCCATGTTAACTCCCATAGCGGCGAAAACGATAGCGAAGTTATCTTCATGATCATCCAAAACTGACTTCCCAGGTACCTATAAAATAGAGAAACATTAGAAAAAACCCAAAAATATTGACTCCTTTTATTCAGCAAACAAGAATATATTGGATGTTAGGTGGTATGAGCAGGTCACTAATGATGCTATGCACCAACATACTCAGCAAAAATCTGCAGTTTCTGTAATACAGGAGAGACAATGGTTCTGGCAGAGTATAACGTTTTGAGAATTTCCAATGATAGTTGGTTTAAAAGAGAACTGTACTTTCGTTCACAAGGTTTTTAACAGCTAACAGGATCCCCTTTTACAATATACTGAATATATATCAGAATGTTACGGAAAGAGGTGACTCATTTGCACACACATTCTAATTGCAGTAGGCTGGTTTCTGTGGGATTTGGATTCAGCTATAAAGGACTCTACTCAGTTTGTTAATTTATTTATATGCTGTTGATACTATTGTTGTGAATTTATGAGTTACGCACCTTTACGAGACCCGCTTGACGACAAATCTGAGCAGCAATTTCATTATGTGGTAAACCAGCAGCTGAGAAAATTGGAATCTTTTGTCCACGGGCAATAGAGTTCATAACATCAATGGCAGAGATACCTGAGAAGAAAATAATAATATAGACCAGATTATAAATGCATATTTTGGCTACTTCTTTAGATTTTTGCATATTTTATAAAAACACACGATGACCTATATATAAAAAACTATTCATCCATATTGGTCATCCAGGATTTGTTTTTATTTTAATATTCAAATATCCAATTAATTTAGACACAAATATTAGCATTTAATTTACATATAATCCAGTCTCTACTAATAACTTAATACCTAACAAAAAAATTACTTTGGTTTATAACATCTGCTTTCATAAACAAAATATTTTTTTTTTTTTTAAAAGATATATCTGGGTTTTGTTATAAACCCAAATACAACTTTTTCGTGTCGCTTGTGTCGTGAAAGGGGAGTTTGCCGGCACCTGGGATCGAATAAATACCAAATATAATTTGTATATACCTGTCTGGATCATTTCTTCTGGGTAAATACGGGACCATGGGTTGATAGGCTGTCCCTGGATGTCCAAGAAATCTTCCGCCAAGATTGGTGGACCCTTGTCAATGGGCTTTCCGGAACCGTTAAACACACGACCTGGAGGTCACAAGATATGGTTGACAGGAAAAATAGACAAAAGAGCTAAGAACTAAATATTATTGAATGGTTTTTGTAAATCAAGCATCTACATATTTCACTACAAAAGCAAATCAACAATGAGAATGATATTGTTGGTGAATAAGTTGAGAGTTGTATAAATGCAATGTTCACACAAATGCAATATTAACGAGAGTAATCAGTTTGATTTTCTTTTACTGGACCTGATGCTATTTGCACTTCAATGCTGATCATAAGTATGTGACAATACTTTAATCATTCTCAAACACTTCCAAAGGGTAGTACGAAATTAAGCGTACGTGAAAATAGCCAAGTTTCCATTAACATCACCATAACTTGAATGGAAAATTGAATCCAGTATTGCACAACATAAAGTCTAATATAAATCTAGCCTTTATGAATAAAGAACAACTCACCCAACATATCTTCTGAGACAGGAGTCCTCAGGATGTCACCAGTGAACTCGCAAAGGGTGTTCTTCGCGTCAATACCTGATGTGCCCTCAAATACCTGAACCACAGCTTTGGAACCACTGACTTCCAGAACCTAAAATAAAATATATATTATGAATCTAATGAATACTTGACTTTATTTATAAATGTGTATCTATACGTGTCCTTCATGAAAAGATATATTTGATTTTTTTTTTAAATATTCTTATATATTATTATATCAATATTTTAACAATTGTATGTTTGTTTTAGAGTGTTTCTTGAGTGAATCTGAGTTATGAGCTTGCAAAAAATATATAAAATAAAAAGAAATGTAGGAAAGTTGTATTTTTTTTTCATTCTATCGAAACTTGGATCTAGAAGTGAATCAATTTAAATAAAACAATCTTCTTTTAAATTGATTCCTTCCTAAGAAATTTGCCCCTCACCTGTCCCGATCTGATAGTTCCATCGTTCAGCCTCAATTGTACAATTTCAGCATACTTGGGAAACTTCACCTCATCCAAGATGACCAAGGGTCCGTTCACACCAGACACAGTTTTATATGCTGTAACACAAGTTGAAATATTTGTCATACAACCGACAATGTTGAAACTTATGCATAATTAATTTTGGAGATAAAATTTATTTAAAATATTATTCACATCACTAACTACATGCCTACAATACATCTTAGGTATATAGTTGGGCAATTCTTAACGAATATTAGAATGAATAATTTTCAAATTGAATGAAAATTAGAATGATTAATTTTCAAATTGAAATACAATAATGCCAGTTATAGTTTTCATATACTTTATTCTGTGTTGAGTTGACCGGATGTACAGTAGTCTAGCTGAATCCCTTTATTCTAGGGAATGATTGAATCACGTTAAAATTATATGTAAGACTTCTTCAGTCTTACATATAAAGTAACTAGCTGATTGAATAGGCCAACAAAAATCCTCTGTAAATGGAAAACATAAGAAATATTGAGATTTTTTCAAAATTATTATATCTATGCTCCAAGTATTGATTTTATTTATCACTCTGAAACTGGGTAGGAATACTTTTAAATTATTAAATTAATAATAGACAAATATATATTTACGCCTTGATATCAAAATCTGGGCGTAAAACATCAAATTTAGATTGTTAGTATTGGGGTGTAGTAAATCACATGACAGCTGATCGGGATAGTCCTATAATTACAATCTTTCAAGAAAATCGCCTTACATATACAAAATGTAATGATTTAGCATAAAGAATTACTACACATTTAAGGAAAACAGTACTACTGTAATGATATAATCAAAATATATATAATATTCCATCGATACAGCTGAGTAAAAACCAAAAATCTTTGATGCCAAAGATCAGAAAATATTGATAAAGTTGTACTCACTTAGTCTAGGCTGTGAGATGAAATCCCTGGATACAGCTAGAATGTGTTCCCTTTGAGCCTGTTGGCTGTTTAACTTGTCGTTAAAGGACATTTTGAATTGCCTCTAGATATTATAGTAAAAAGCCAACTACGAATGACTCGAAGACAGCGACGATATCCGCAATCGAATCGCAGAATCTATAGAAAATATTTCACGTGATATCACGTGACCACAAATGGGTGCGTTTAGTAAAATATATTGACATTTCTCATAGTTATAACGCCCGTGCTATTCATACGTATAGGAACTGTCAACTGTCAAATTTGACAGTTGGTTTTATGTAAACAAAAGCACGCTGCTTTGACGTCTGTCAAATAAGTGGCTAAACGTACGTATTTTTTTGTAAACAATGCCACACTATTTTGACGTCTGTCAAATTATCGAAATCTGTGGCATATGTCGTCCGTGTGGATTGATCGTTATCAGTTTAATTTCCTTTACTAGCGATTACTTAATTGAGGAAGCACATTTTCAATGTTTGAATAGTGCAATTTCATTTACACATTTGTCGACTTGTATATTTCATGTTTTAGAGGCATTTACCCGTATAAAGTAGCATTAAGTTCGTGTATTTTGTCTGAGAACAAAGAAGTTTCCATAACCGGATAAAGTGTAATAAAACGATTTAGAATCGTTTAAGGTTTATGAACTCACCGTTTGCGAACTTTAGATCTATTGGTACTACAACAAGGATGTTTTATTTTTAAATAAAAAGCGCTGTTTAGGTCTACATAACCTCAAGAAAAATTGTTCACTCTTTTCTCCATAGCATGTTATGTTGACAATTTATTTTTAGTTCTTATAAGTTAAACCAGGTTTAAAGTTCGAATAACATTAAAATTCATAGGTATCCAAAGTTCTTTTCTTGCATTCATATATTTTATCAACACTCTTAATAATGTATTGCTAAAAAAGTAGCTTATCCATAATTCGTCAAAGTAGGGTTGTAATGGATGTTACTTTGCGGATTCGGATCTGGAGTGACTCTGTTTTGAGGATGCGGATTCGGATCTGGAGTGACTCTGTTTTGAGTATGCAAATTTTTATACTATACTATAAACCCAAATGGGGTAGGCAGAGAGAACGGAATGCCAAAAAGATCAATCTTTACACATTTCTTTCACACTCATACAATTTCTTATGCACGCACGTCGGTTCCTCTTACTCAACACACGGCCGTCCTTGAGAATTTGATCAACGTGATCAAGCCATGTGGTTCTCGGACGTCCACGCTTCACGCCCTTTCTTTCAGTAAAGCATATCCTCTTTGTCATTCTTACTTCTCTCATTCGTTCAACATGTCCAAACCACCGTAGTTTATTCATGCGCATTCTGTCCACAACACTCTTCTTGCATCCGCTCATTCTTTACTCTTATCACGCAGCATTCTTCCAACCATTCTTCTTAACGATCGCATCTCCATTGTATTTATTCCACTTTTGTCCTTCAACCACGTCCTTGTCTCGCTTGTATACGCAATTGATGGTACCAAAATGGTATTTTGCACCAGCATTTTAGCCATGTTCGACACATTGCCATTGCTGACAATGGGTCGAAGTGCACCGTTCACTCTAGCACCGGCCACTTTCCTTCTTTCAATGTCCCTATCGTATCTTTCATCCCTCGCAAACATGGATACTTCCCAAATGTGCATACTCGTTTACTTGCTCCAAACATTTAAATTGGAAATCCCTTTCAATCTCAGCCATTAGCACCAAATCATCTGCGTACATCAATGCATTCACTCGAGACCCATTAAACTCGACACCAACATCAATCTCTTTCACAGGTCGCATACAGTAGTCGAATAATAGTCTGAACAGCCACGGAGACATGACACAGCCTTGCTTCACTCCCTTGGTGACAAGGATATCTGCAACCTCATTTATAAAAATGAATATATCTTAATTTTGAAAAAGAAAGAAAACCGAGTATTTTTTTTATGAACATGCCCATAAATTTTAGATTTTTCGAAATAATACCATCAATTAGATCATCTATTGAAAATAAGTGTTGCCTTAGAATAATTCATTTCTTCTTCTAAAAAAAATGTTCAAAAGAGCCTATTCTGGAAAAAAATCGCGTGAAAATGACAATTTTCTTATTTAATTTAATATGATGTAAATTTTCGGTATTTTCTTAAATGATTTAAATTATATCGATACGTTGGCAAATAAAAAAATATTTTTATTTGCCAATGTATCGATATAAGTTTCCGTAAACTTTAATTATTAAAATGTTCGACGACGGAAATTTTACATTTGAAATGAGTAAGAGCAGGTAACATCATTCATTCGCACCATCGTAGCGTTTTCCCACAAGTACCGCATGCAGTAAACATGCTGATAGTCTTCTCCGTAACAACTAAAGCTAACAGACATTCATTATGAGAGGAGGTGAATGGAGAGAGTTTTAAAAGAGGACTGAAGACACACCTTTTTGCTGGGAGTTTCGGGTGATGGATACGATATACGGCGCCCTTGAGGTCATGTTATGAGTAAACGGCGCTTTACAAATTGTCCATATATATATATATATATATATATATATATATATATATATATATATCCTCAAAAAATGTTTAAGGATGCGGATTCCAAGCTATTTAAATAAAAATTGCAGATGCGGATATTTTTCGGATGCGGATACGGATATTCGTTACAACCCTACGCTGAACCATAGATTTCGCAAACATCTAGATATCCATAAACGAAATAGTTTAATATTAATGTTGTCTATGGAAATAATTCACCATAGACAAATTTTATAATTTCTTTGATCTATGATACGTACGAATAGCCTTTGCCTAGTTATAAACTGTCAAGCTTTTTATCAAATCAACAGTTTGCTTTATAATTTTGTAAAAACTAAGAACGTTATTTTATAAGACTAAAAAAATGACACTAACACGATAAATAGATAACAAACATAAAATCAGGTTGTGCCTTAAATGAATATTCTGTTCAAAATACAATAAAACTTGAAATGATTATTTATAACATTTACGTATAATGGTCATATTCTTCTATTTACGCAGTAAGTAGATTTTATCCAACATAATTACAGTGTAATGTTTGTGCAAAAGTTTCTTTTAAAAACTTAAAATAAGTCTTGATATTATTTTTATTCTGCTAGTAACTCTACCTTGGTAAAATGCAAAATGCGCCCAAAGTAGATTCACTTTTTTTTTCTTGTTGGCAATGAATTCCCTTTTTCTATGATCTTGTTTAATGTCAAAGTCAAATACATATGTTTTGCGTAATTCTGTGTCGATTGTTTTGGGCGGGTTTAAAATACTAAATCCTAATTTGTTGGCTGATGAACGTATTCTGATAATTGTTTATTTTCTCAATAGATATTTGATAAAACAATGTATAAAAAAATGGACATTCAAAATACGACTCCTGACGGCGACTCTGATAACGGCAAGTGTCTAAATTTGTTACACGCATTTTGTTTATATTTTGATGCCATTAATAGATTATATGCATATTATAAGACTCTGTACTTTAAATTTATTTACTATTCTTGAACTATAACTGTTAATATTTATTATTACACTATGACCATCATTTAGAGCAGAGGTTCCCAAACTTTCTCTTACACCACCTTTAAAACTTACCTGAACCTCCTGTATTTCTACCCCCCCCCCGTCGCTTAGTTTTCGAAATGATGTAGGAATTTGAAATATTTCAAAAACTCTTGGTTTTCTTAAAGAATATTTGGTAAATATCTAGACTAGATGAACTATTCAAAAAAATTATTATGAATTTTCAAGTTATATTTATGTGAATATGTAGTTTTCTACCTGAGAAATGATAATCCATCCAAAATAAGATGATTTAACGCACACAAAATTAATTATTTGCATATTTTGCACACGATTTACACATCACAATCAAAACAAGTATCTGACGCCATGTTGACACAAAAATATAGGAAATGAATTGCAGGATTACCAATATGACAAAAACAATGCATACCATAGAGAAAAATGATAAATTTTCAATAAAAAAATTAATTAAATCCATAAATACCATATATATCACTAATTTTATAAAATTAAAGTAATAAATGTGTTTTTGCATATATTAGCACCGTACTACCTAACAAACCTAACCCGCAATCAGTCAACGTAATAAATGTGTTTTTGCATATATTAGCACCGTACTACCTAACAAACCTAACCCGCAATCAGTCAACGTAATAAATGTGTTTTTGCATATATTAGCACCGTACTACCTAACAAACCTAACCAGCAATCAGTCAACGTAATAAATGTGTTTTTGCATATATTAGCACCGTACTACCTAACAAACCTAACCAGCAATCAGTCAACGTAATAAATGTGTTTTGCATATATTAGCACCGTACTACCTAACAAACCTAACCCGCAATCAGTCAACGTAATAAATGTGTTTTTGCATATATTAGCACCGTACTACCTAACAAACCTAACCAGCAATCAGTCAACGTAATAAATGTGTTTTGCATATATTAGCACCGTACTACCTAACAAACCTAACCCGCAATCAGTCAACGTAATAAATGTGTTTTTGCATATATTAGCACCGTACTACCTAACAAACCTAACCCGCAATCAGTCAACGTAATAAATGTGTTTTTGCATATATTAGCACCGTACTACCTAACAAACCTAACCAGCAATCAGTCAACGTAATAAATGTGTTTTGCATATATTAGCACCGTACTACCTAACAAACCTAACCCGCAATCAGTCAACGTAATAAATGTGTTTTTGCATATATTAGCACCGTACTACCTAACAAACCTAACCCGCAATCAGTCAACGTAATAAATGTGTTTTTGCATATATTAGCACCGTACTACCTAACAAACCTAACCCGCAATCAGTCAACTTATTAAATGTGTTTTTGCATATATTAGCACCAGACTACCTAACAACACAAATACAGTATATAAGAAAAAGGATTTATAATAATAATATGAGGTATGTCTATTTTCAATTTAATAAATTGTAATAATTTTCCCATTTCATTATTTTGACTTTTTTCCCCATTGTCTAATTTTGACTTCCGTTGTATTTTGTCCAGTAAACATTGTTTTTGTTATGTTGGTAACAATGAACCATTTCTCTGTGCAAATTTCAACATGGCCCCCGATATTTATAGGATACTTGTGATACGTCAAGGGCATACGAAAAATGCAAATATTTATTGTTGTGCTTAAAAAATCCACAATTGTGCGACGGATTCTTGTTCTCCAGGTTGAATACTACATATCTACATAAAAATAGTTCAATAATATCAAGTATTTATGCGTTCATTAAAACTAGATAAGTTCCGAATATTTTCTCACAGTACGTTTTTCTACAATGTACCGGGTATTTGTACCGATTATTGTTTATGTCAATATTTGGTGCTTTTACCGAATATCCGATACTTTAACTATAGATTACGGCAGATAACCATTTATTGGTTATCTGCCGTAATCTTATTATAATATTGTATTGTATTATATTGTGTTATATTATATTATATTATATTATATTATGTTATATTGTATTATATTATATTGTGTTGTATTATATTATATTATGTTGTATTATATTCATTATTTTTAATTTAAATTTATTTTTTATTTTATGTATTTTTTTTAATTATTATAGTATATTTAATTCGAATTACTGACTTTTTGATTTCATTATTTATTAATTTATGATTTTTTGTTATATTATTATATTTTTAAATTTTATTATTTCATTAATATTCTTTATCTATTATATTATTATAGAAAAATTTATACTTATTATTTTATATATTGCTTGAATCGGTGGTTTTACTGTTCATTGATGTGTTTTATTTTATTGATTTTATTAATTGTATTATAATATGATTGATCATTATGTTTAACTTTTCTCTTATCTTGTCTTATCCTATCTTATTATTATATTTCTTTGTTTTTGTTGTTGGTTTTGTGTGTTTGTCTTAGTTGCTTTGAATTTTTTAAACTGTGGTAATATAGGGGGACTCTTGTGGTCCATATTTCATTTAATTTTAATTGTTGTAATACTTGTTGTGTTGACTGTTTGTTCCCTTCGAGAAAATAAATAAATAAAAAAAAATAAAAATAAATAAATAGATTTGTGGACCCCCTTTTATGACTCGTGCACCCTCATTTTTTAATCACGCCATCGTAGACCCCCGTTGAGTATCCCGTGGACCATGTGATAACATATCGCAATTCTAAAATACATTTAATCATTTTAGATTCTCTCATGGGAGCATTGGAGGAAGATGATCTTGCAGCGGAAATTGATGAGGCAGAGTAAGTAATTATTATCATTCCAATGTTAAATGCACCAAAAGTTAATCCTCTTATGCCATAACATGTTAAATTTCTTGATTGATGGTTGTTTTTTTTCAGAACTTCAAATCAAAGTACACTAATGCTTCTCATAAAACAGCTGAGACTAAATATTGTTGAGTTAAAAGTAGCGCAAAAGTTACAAAACACAAATCTTCTTCTTCACATAGATCAGTTAAAAAAGAAATATACATCTTTGAAAGTGGAAGTTGACAGTTTGAAGGCAGAAAAGAGAGTCACCAAGACCGATTCATGTCAGCAGACAGAAGAATGTTTAATTAAGACACCAGAAACTAGACCAGATGAGCAAGTTAACGGGGAAAATATAAATTCAGTGGATAACAACAATGAATCGATATGCACTTCTTTGGTTAATGATGGTACTAATCACGGTGTACATTCTGAAAAACCTTTGCCAGTTGAACGGAATGAAATTACTTCATCAGCAAGGATTTTAGAAATTTCTTCATCCGAAAATAATTCAGGTACCATGGTGAATAGTGGAAATAGCGGTACTTCGTTATTCAATGAAAATCCACATATACCCGGTCTCCCAAAAATACTTTCCGTTGTGGGAAGAACTAATATAATTAGAAATACTGCTGTCTTAAAAAGAAATCTTAACAATGGGCAGGCAACGGAATCAATTCCTGTCGTTACCAAAAGACCTAATATAGTGGCAATAGAAAAAAAATCAGACAATACGAAAAAGGCCAATTTGGAAGAAATTTTACACAAGATGAGTGAAAATTTTAGAATTCCCCCTAAAGAAAAATTAACCAACAACGAAACTATTGTAGAAAATAATACTGGTTTAATTAACGATAACATATATTCCGCTATACTGGGATACATTGAAAATATAACTGGGAGAGAGATTAACATAGTCAGCTATAGTAGCATGAATCAGAATGATTGGGTGATGGTGAACAGGGTAGGAAGTCAGTATCACACTATTATAATTTGCATCACTATGTTTGATGGTGGAATATTCAATGTGTCAACTGTCAAGCAAATGGGTAGAGGAGATCCCACCAAGGAGAAATATTACAATATCGTTTATGAATTCAAACAACAGGTGTTTATTTTATTGTTTCATTTACAGGCTGTTTCACCACCTCTGGATAAAGTGCCGGATAGCCAATCCAACACAAATCTAACGGATAAAACAAAAAATGCGTTTTACGACTCCCTGACAGCGCTATCCTATAGATAAAGTTCTAGATAAGTTATCCCGCGGATAAGTCTTAGATAGTGTTAAACTGTCAAAATTTGTTTACATATATTCCTACCTACGTGCATACATTCATGCAACAAACGCATGAAATTACAACGTTGCCACTGCTATCTGGCGGATAACAAACCGTAAGAAATCTGTAGGTGGTGAAACGCTCGCTTCAGTTTATCTTGTAGATAAATTTATCCTAAGGATAGTTATCTAGAACTTTATCCAGAGGTGGTGAAACAGCCCGTTAATCAGATAATTACCATATGATTACATATAATAAATATTTTTAAATCTCTAATTTTACAATACAGAATTAATTTCATGTTGGAAATTTAATGCATAATTTTTAATTTGGGATACTGTTTTAATAAGCTTCTGATCACCTACTGTGAGGTGAATATTTGTTATCTGTAAACCCAAACAAATATATTTTAGAAGTATTGACATAAAACAGTGCTACAATATATTTTCAATATAATACTGCAAATAAATTATCGGTTATAATATTTAATTATTCACAAATCAATTATTAATTCTCAGTTATTTTTCTTATTAAAATTTCACAGGATGTCACCGAGAAGTCTCCAAGTAATAATAATAATAAAACTCCAGAAAAAACAACAACAGCTCAAATAGAAAAGTCTTCTGAATCTGCACCCTCATCACACCACAAAACTCAAGAGGTTACGCCTGCCAGCAACAGTTCTCTAAAGGAATCAACTTATCAACAAAATGTTGGTTCACTCCCTCTCAGAATGCCCCAGCTAACTACAATCCCCAAATCTAGTGTTCATATTCCTATCACATCAAGGAATAAACCTACAAGCATTGTGCCCAATCAGCAACCACCTCAAAGAGATATTCTTCAGAGAGATCACACATTCCCATCTCCAATTTCACCTAACAGAAGTGAAATTCAAAATCCAATCTCTCAAGAAAGAGTGAGAATTTTAGAAAATACCAGCTCACAGCATTTAAAGCAAGTAATAAATAACAAATTTCAGATACTCAAGAATGCAGCCTCAAATCCTCCTAATTTTCTTATGTTCAACCAAGTTAACAGTAATGCTGGATCTAGAAATGTTACAATACATAGGCAACCTCAATCACCTATGACCAATCAAACCGTACTTACTAATAATAAACCAACTTATGCGACACCTCGACCGTTGGTAACAGTGTCTAACTCTTTGAATCATTGCAGAATTCATCCATCTAATACAATTCAAAATGCAGTAAACAATGATAAATCTAGAACTATGATATCTGTGGAAGATCGTAGACAGAAAAAAAGGAACCGAAATTTTAAAACAAAGAAAAATTATAAAAACAAAAATAATTTTGTTCATAATAGTAATGAATTGAATTCGGTTCGTGTGATAGAGTCGTTAATTAGAAATTCTTGTGAAGTCCAGAGTCAAAGAAAGGGTGTGGAAAATGTTTTTGTGAGGACTGAAAAGAAACAATTGTCGAACCTTCCTTCTGTCATACTACGGGAACATGTTCCTATGGAGGCAGAGGAGGAAGAAGAGGAACAGATCTTGCCAGTAAATCAAGATGATGATGTCACTATTGTAGAAATAGAGGAAAAACCAATTGAAATAGATTGATCTAAATATATAAAACATGTGATAACTTAAATCTATAGACTTGTTTTTAAAATTACTCTAGTACCAGTTTGTACATCAACAAAGTGGTAAATGTGCTGAAGTCATATACATTACACTTTTTGTATGTGAATGATTTATAATGCTACTAGCACAAAACGTTTGAAGCTTGATTTATGGATTGCCAGTTCCATAAAACAACAATTTGAAATTATAATTTTCTGAAGTTCGCCACATCGCAGTTTAAGGGTCTGGTCGATCCCCAGTGTCAGCAAACCCCTCTTTCACGACACAAGCTTTGGATTTTATTCAAACTATGTAAACGTAACTAAACATCGATTATATTGAATTATTTTTATGTAGATATGTAATATTTTACCTAGAGAACAAGAATCCTGTGGAATTTTGTGTTTTTTTTTAAACACAAGATTCATTATTTGCATTTCTCATACACGTTTGACATGTCACAAGTACTTAATTTTTTACATTTGACTGATTTATAGGTTAGGTCAGAGTTAGTCTTGTGTTATTTTATGCAAAAGCACATTTATTGACTATCATTTCATTATCATATATCTTGGGGGAAAAACTATACAATTACGTGAATATAAGTTCAAAATTCATAAATTTATTTTTGATGCTTTGACCGTATCTAAAATTTTAACCAAGCTTTTACTGTGAAACATGTATAAAGTTGGATTTATAACAAAAACCCAGACATATATTTTTTGTATAAAAAATATGCTGTGTTTATTTTTAAGTTTTTTTTTCAGTTACCTTGAGTTTTTTGTTATTATAATTTAGTTTTTGGTGTTATACCTTTGGATTAGTTGGAAGAGATTGTGCCTTTGCGATAAACTCGCCCTCTGTATGTTGATTATATTATAATTCAAATGTATACCTTCTATGAAATTGTTTGTATTCAATGTACAGTAAAGAATGAATAAATAAAAAATAGGAATTCAGTACGAGTGTTATACCACATTGGTTGTTGGTAAAACGTTGCGTGATAGAGTGAGGAATGAGGATATTAGAAGAATGAGTGGATGCTAGAGGAGTATTGTGGATAGAATGCGTGTAAATAAATTGAGATGGTTTGCCCATGTGGAAAGAATGGAAGAGGAAAGAATGAAAAAGAGGATATACCTGTCTGAAAGGAGGGGTGTGAGGAAGCGCGGGCGTCCGAGAACTACATGGCTTGATCATGTAGATCAAATTCTCAAGGATGGCCGTGTTTTGAGTAAGAGAAATCGACATGCGTGCATGAGAAATTGTATGACTGTTGAAGAAGCGAAAAAAGTATGCAAGGACAGATCTATATGACGTTCTGTTCTCTCTGCCTACCCCACTTGTGATACAGCGTGAGGGAATAGATAGATAGATAGAGATGTTATACCTTATCACTGAATTGAAGATGATTGATGTGTGAATTTAATTATGTTATGTTATGAATACCTGTCGTATTTTGATCTCTCTTAATAAACCATTAAAAATTAGTAAGCATGTTTGTATAAAAATATGTTTTATATTTTTGTACAATGAAATGATAACAATTTGATTATAAATTATGGGTAATATATAATAGATTTGGATCGTAAATAATATTATAATTAAAATAAAAGATTTTATATTGTGATATTTGTTTAGTATAGGATAATGCATAAAAATATTTTATTAATTTATAACATAACTTTGTATGTACATCTTTGTATCTCTGATACAATATACTTATATCTATGTCAGAGGGATATTGCACTGTGCCAATTTTTTTGTTTGAGCAAATTCAGTAAGACAATGTAAAAAGTGTTGTGGTCCATGTTATGATCTTTCTGATGGCATATTATTCACCTATGTTGCAAGTGTGTTGTATCTTGTGAAATTCATGCAAAAAATAAAGTAAAATTCTCATCAACGCAAAGTCATACTGGATGTAATTTAAATTATACATAAAGTGAGAGCAAAAGACTCACAATCATCTTTGTAAGTAATTTTCTGTTTGCAAACATGTGAGAAGAAAATTTAATTGTATTGAAAAATGTTAAACATAGTTCTCGCATGTCACTGGACATTAGATTTCAGGTTGACAATCAACGATAGATTGTTAAGAGCCTCAAACACACAATCATAAAGATAGTTGCTGTTAGTTGACACGTTTGCTCAACAGATGTCGAAAATATAGTGGCCTGCAACAGGAATTGGTAAACATACAAGGTAAAGTGCACTTAAACCAGCCTTAGCCGATTCTTAAGCATTCAAACACCTTTCCTGTTTCTTACTAAAAGTAGTTGGCACAGTCTGTTGGTTGTGCAGATGAGGTGTCTGTTGAGTAATATTCTTAATATATTGAAAAAAAACTTTGAATTGTATCGCCATGCTGAAAAATTACACTTATTGGCATTATGTAGTTTCCTCTCACATACATTATTATATTGTACATAGATATGTACACATGCATATCATTGTTGCATATTTAAAATGGCGAATGTGCGAAAAATTTTAGTCGGGGATGCTCTATAAAACTTCATTGGGGCATTAAAATTGTGATGTGATATTATTTTTTTATTATTAAATTTTAATATTTGATACATACTTAGAATCACTGCATAAAATGGTTTTAATGTCGTAATAACAGTTTATTCTAGAAATGTCAAAACATTTATATATTGACGTACGCCATTTTAAATATGCAACGTCGATATATTGTGATGTATATCGTTTTTTTAATGCTATTGACTATGTCAATATGAGTAACTTATTTTAGTTTATTTCTCTTTTAATATATTTTGTTATAATAAACTGTTTTTTTTTAATGGTGCTTTTGAAAAATGGCAATAGAGCCACATTGAATATTCTGGAAATGTGTCTCTTATTTTTGATGATAAGAGACACATTTCCAATTAATTTTCAAATCTAGATTATAAATGATGATGATTCTGGATGATTTTGGTTTGACGCCGTTTAACAGTCCCTAGACCGTCTCAAGGACGCTGGTGACAGTCTGTTTGTCTCTCAATGGCACCAGTAGGGGATTCCATGTAACCGGCCCAACAAAACCAAAAGCCCTCTCATAGAAGTTAGACTTACCGGCTCTATTGGGCTCAGTTAGTATATTCACAGCCAGTTCTGAAGAGCGCTGTAGTCTCCTAATGGTCAAATCAAGGGGACAAAGCTCTGTGAGGCAAAATGGTGCTATTTTGTTTATAGCCTTGTAGACTAAATGGCATGTTTTGAATGTCACCTTTTCCTCTACCCTCAGTCAGTGTAATCATTCTAGGAGGGTAATGTAATGGTGGTTTGAATATGTCAAAAGAATAAACATGACTGAGAGGAAGGTGCTCGGAAACCGTTTGAAATTCAAATGGCAAGATTATATTATTATAAACCAGATCCTACAGGACAGACACAGGTTGAGCATGTTGAATAGTAATGTACTCCTGAGAGGTGGGTTTAAGTAAAAAGAAATAAGTAAATATAAACGTATCATTAAACTCAATTTATTTAAAATTACAAAACATGTTGAAGCGATGATGTTGATGCCACTACTAGTTGATATATTGCATCCCAATCAATAACTTGTATCTTCAGTCGTTCCTTTAGACTATTCTTCAGCGGATATATTCTTTGTTTCAATATCTCCACAGTTGTCTTTTCATCAAAATGATTAAGCAAACTCGACAATAAAGTATGTTTTATAGTATTCAATTTGATTAAAATATCTTCCGTGGTGCTACCCATAATTCCGTTTATCGTAGACGCCATTTCTATTGTAATATCATCACCAGATGATATTTGTAAAACTTTTTCTAATTGAAGCATCCAAACAAACATATTATAAAGATCCTTATGTGGGAAGTCACAGTGGGTAATGGTTGTAGTAAAATTATACAGAGTTTCAATAGTCTTACTTGAATTCTTTGTAATGTATTGTGGACACTGTAAATATTCCAGCCATTTATTTATGACGTCGTAATTAAACTGCTGGACACTTGTATTAACTTGTGACTTATAGTACGTATTAATTAATATAATATTCAACACCAAACTCGGCATC
The DNA here is from genome assembly GCA_947579605.1 of Athripsodes cinereus. Taxonomy (NCBI): domain Eukaryota; kingdom Metazoa; phylum Arthropoda; class Insecta; order Trichoptera; family Leptoceridae; genus Athripsodes; species Athripsodes cinereus. Next base: position 28,443,852 of record OX388309.1, read on the forward strand.
CCTATTGGTAACAACTCACAAAGTGGTTGCGTGTGATCATATCGACTCCATCCTGTTAAAAATATTCCCTGTACATTCAAATATTTATTTGTATCTCCTGTTTTGTACCCTGTTATGAATCTCATCCAGGACAAATGATTTTCGTAACGATTTTTCAAATTCGGTATTATCTGTGTATTACCATCAGCACCTTTGAAAGCTGAGGCAATCCATATTTTATCAAACACCTTACCATATGCGTACCATGATCTGTGTTTCACATTTCCTAATACATCCTTATAAGCCCACACAACAGGCTCAACATAGAGTTGAAGATTAGAGCTCTGTAAATGATATGGATCTATCTTTCTCATCATATCATCCCATATGAGTACTCTTATGTTCATATCATGCTCATGTACAAATGATGCAACAGTCTTGATGTGCTGTACGAATATATCCCTGTAACAAATATTGAAAAAATAATTTGTTAAAATTTAAATGCTAAAAGACCAGTTTAAGAATATCCATTTTAGAGTAGGGATTGCCATGTTGCAAAATCATTTTTATGCTAATTATAAAGGCATTCAGGATGGATGACAAAGTTTATTGCTGAACTCAACATTGCTGAATGTCAACACCTTATGGAACAATATTGTTTTGATTACCATGATGTAAGTTTTCTTTGCAGACAATAATGACAGGAATTAATATAATACACTTCATCACAACCAATGTGCATTATCTTCAGTGGACTTACTGCATTGTGGAAGGCAACTACCTGCAACAAATCATATAAAAGATACACAACACTATTCTTATATGCTTATTATCTATGGATAAATTTTTATTAGGTTGATACAATGATGGATTAGGTTGAAACTTTGTGATTGATTTTTTAATTTTTTACATCATTTGTGCTCCAATCTCATCAGATCTAGAACCTCTATAGAGCAGTTTCTACTATTGGCAGCCCTGTTTTGCCTGTATGATAGTTTTGAATGGTAATAAGGTAAGTTAAATGTTTTCATGAGGTTTCATTAGTTTTGAATGTTAATGAGGTAAGTTAAATGTTTTCATGAGGTTTCATTAGTTTTGAATGGTAATGAGGTAAGTTAAATGTTTTCATTGCAATAATACAATTCCTCATTTAAAACATGAGGAATTGTATTATTGCAATGTTCGTCGGTAGCCTGGAGGTAGAGTCTCGGCCTTCGGAACAAGGGGTCCGTGGTTCGATCCCAGGTGCCGGCAAACTCCCCTTTCACGGCACAAGCTTTTAGCTAAGTGTGAAAGGTGTATAAGGTTGTATTTGGGTTTATAACAAAACCCAGTTATATCTTTATTTAAACTTAAAACTTTTTAATGTATCTGGAAATGTGTAAAAGGACTAGCATATGACTTTTGATGTCTATTCTGTTATGAAGGTCCAGTGTATAAAAAAAAACACCAAGAAACTATTGATTCATAACATGGAACCATTGATTTTTACTGAATTTTGCTATGAGAAAAAAATTACACTTGTCTTTAGGTGTAAATTGACTTTTTTAGTTGGATAGGGAGTCTTTTTTCTACAAGCAATTTTGAATAGAGCCAAGATGAAACATAATCATTGTTAAAAATCTGTACGCAAAATAATAATTTAAATATTTTTTGAAATGTCAAACCTGATTGATCATATTGTGGATCAGATCCAAAGAGGCATTCCTTGAAGGACAGATAGCGCTGAAATCCAAGATGTGTTCTTTTAATGAATTGAACTTGTTTTTCAGGGCAAATTCTAAATGTCCAAATGTCTGTACCAATGGTATTATATCTATGTTGTATGACTTTGCAGAGATGAGAAATTCTCGTAACTGAAAAATTATTTTTGGAGTTAGTTTCTAGGATTACCTACTACTTTTAGTTAAGAAAAAAAACTGTAATGGATACAATAACAAAATGTAAAGAAATCTACTTATAATATACATAACTAGAAGTAATAAGATGACTTTACCAAATATAACAAATTTTAATACACAAGCGATAATAATAATGAGACCGGTTAGCCCTAGCATACGTGTATACTAAATACATTATGTATACTACACAGATGTTTACCCACCTATTATATGTCTATGCAAATAATTATCAATAAATATAATAATATACTATAATATCAGCAGAAATGCGGTTCCTCAGAGTGGCTGGTTTGTCATTGAGACCATATAAGGAATACGTTTGTTCGTGAGGCTCTCAAGGTGGAACCGGTACTCCTGCATATAGAGAGGTAGCAGTTGCGATGGCTGGGTCACGTTCTCCGCATGCCAGAAGACAGACCACTAAGATCTTTGGAAGCTGTGGGAGAGGGCTGATGGGCCGCCCTAGAAGAAGCTGGCAAGGGCAGGTGTCAAACTTGTGTGTTGTAAGACTTGGTTTGGATAGGCCAAAGGTCCTGGAAGCGGCGGTGGTCAAGGATCTCTGGAGGAGGTACCTAGACGCAATGGGGCCCCGACCCAACTAGGACAAGGGGAAGAAGATGTATATGTATGATTGTATACTATAATATCTGCTTCATGAAACAGTAAACGGAACTTCATCTCATCATAATATTAAGACTAAAGTACCAGCCATGCACTTGATTAAGACATTGAATTTTTAGAATATCAATCGACTATTATGACTCACCTCTTTCTCAGAATAAGCGTTTGAAGCTTTTAGATCTTCCAGATCTCCATGAAATGGAAACATATCTTCATATTCCATCAGCAAAGCTGTCACTCCGAAAGCCTTAAATTCTCTCAAGAGCTCCGTCAAATATCCCAATTTTGGTGGCGCACCTTTCAAATCTATATGAACTACGGTTTGGTTGAATTTAAAACCTTGACGAAATTCATTGGACGGTTGAGATTGACTGTTTCTTAGAATTTGTTTGCCAACAAAAAACAAACTTAATACAAATAAAGAAACATAAATATACTTGATCTTAAAGCGATACATTTTAGAATCCATTTGATTTGTGTGAAACTATTTTACTCAATATAAAATCAAAACTAATTAATATTTTACATTGCAAGTATAATTATCATTGCATGTTGTATGTACATGTCAAAATTGACAGGTAGCTAATTTTCTTTTAACACTATTATTTAACTTGAAAAAAATCACTCTTTTTAAACCATGGTGGTATTTGATAATTATTATTTTTAATTAAGCAGGCTGTTTGTAATCATTGATACTTTGTACACAAAAATATCACTTTTAGCACTCAGTAATAATTACTAATTATAGTACTTCCAATATTTTTTATTATGATGAACTCCAATTTAGAACCATCGGTCAAGGAATTGAACTTTTAACGCTATCAATTCTTGAACACGTCTCTATTCTCTGCAATAATTTGTGTTATTTGCTATGTCCACATTATGAAGAAATGTAGTTTGATATAATTATGAGTTTTCTACAGCATTTCCTCATGTTACACTGTGATAACAACTCACTCCATAAATTGTAATTTTATAAGGTTTCATGTCTATTAGTACCAGACAGGTATTCATGTTGCTACTTAATGTAATAACGTGTTAAACCTGGTTTGTTTCTGATTAATCCAGCAAAATACCTAAATACCATTTTCATAATAGAAACTTTAATTTATTTGATTCTAACTTTGATTTTAACATACAAAACTATCATATAAGCTTTAGAAAGGACGTCACCTTGTTTAGTGATGCCCTGGAACTGCAATTCATTCTTTTCGTAAGGTGCACTTTCTTCAATAAAAATACTAGGCAACATGCTGAAGGCTTAGATATTCTCTCTTGTTGACAGCTTCGTGTGTAAGTCTTGTTCTTGGATACTTAGTATGGGTACCGCATGCTGAATAATTCAAAGTGTAGGCAGATAGAACTAAACCTATCATACCCTTCCTCTAGGTATTTTACTACCGACATCCATACATATTTGTTATTTTTTTTTTGTTCTGCATCATCGCTGTTAGCTTTGATGTGAACCTAGATGTTGCTAGGCATCACAGAACTTATTTTCTTATTGAGCGGGTGAGTCGACTAATATGTTAATTGATGATATTTTTACAACTTCCGCACTAGCAAATTTGTCCGCTATAGTGGCCAGCCTTAATATCCTACACATTAACTTATATATCAAACTGGAAAATATTGTGATGAAACAGAAGTAATGTTGTTAATTATTTCATTAAGAAACTGACACACAACAGCCAACCATCGCAAAATCAATATCCATTCCAACTGATTATTTTTACACAGATAAAATCAACAATGGTTATCTAAATAACACTGTTCACATACATAATACTAATATATGCGTAGGGAGTATTATCTATTTTGAAATATAGGTTGAATAGCTTTTGGTTAGAAGGGGAAAATCACACATACAAAAAAAGTAAGTATAATACATTGTGATTTTTAAACGGGGAAAAATAACACAAGTTTTTCAAATACAAATAACTCTTGTTGAATAAAGGAAGCATAGATAATCAATGTGTCATGTTGAATGACAAAACAATATTTGTGCTTTTATTTTTGCAATATATCTGCATATTTTGTAACTACGTGCTGAGAGGGGAAACACAAACATACAAATATTTTCTTATCACTCACCCCTTCTTTATAAACATAGAAAAGCAGGGACATAAATTATTTCAGCCTCTTTTTGTCTGTATTTAAAAAGGGAAAATACAAGATAAAAACCTTCGCTCATCGGTCGTGAGCACCATGATTTTCAACATGTGTTTGTCTCAATAAAAAATGCCAGATGCTCAACACGATATACATAGTTGAATAAATAAAAACATTCATATAAAAATTAGAGGCCTTTATTGGAGGTTAAACATAACACAGTATAATATTTACACAAAAATATCTTAATATCAATAAAAGTAATAATAATAATCCAACATAAAACATACATACAATATATAAATTAAATATATAAATGTGGCAGTTATCATATTATACCACCAGGTGTCTCTAGTAGTTGTTAAACCTTCTATATTACACTTGTTACATCAATGTCCGGTAGGAAGGATCTGATGATATACATCTCAATAACTTTAATATGACGGAAGACTGTTGCATTATAAAACATATTTTATACATTTCAGGTACAACCAAGTACACTAATCATCTTATGAATGAATGTCAATTAAATTAGGCAAACGGTCAACCACCGATCAGAACACAAATCTTGTGATTTTTGTGGTTTGATCAGCGGTAAATCATTTACCTAATCTGACACAGGTATATTAATAAGATGATTACTTATTAATATGCATCTTATATTGTCAAATGATTTAAATATTATGTCTTGATTAGACTATTGACTCCAATAAATTAGTGTTGACTCAACAGTTGTAAAATTATTACTTTTAGACATTTAACAGTTATTGTTGTAATAAAATGGTGAAAGTAACATAAATACTTTCTGAAAGAAAATATATATGTACATATGTATATTTTAATTCAATAACATATTTCATACAAAAGTAAAGTAGAATTGATTCTTTAACACATCTTTAAAACCAGATGCATGAAAGTTAAAAGGAAGTGTGATATTTCACTGCGAAATTAATCAGCTTGTCAAATTAAAGCAATCAAGATGGTTTAGTTTAAAATTAATAATTTTCTCACTAAAATCGTAACAGACAATCTATTGATTAATTATTGCCACTGCTTTTATTTTATTTTAAACCTTAAATTATTACGAAAAATCACTTGACAGATATCTGGAAAACAAAATAGGAAAGTATATCAAAATTTATCACCTTCCACAATTCAAAATTTGGCGATAGAGTATCGGGATTCCAAAAAATATTGACAGTAAAAGTGAGGAAATCTTAAATACACTTGCCCAATGCAACAAGTTTCATATTAATAAAACATAATCATTCACATAGATGTATAAATTAGTGAGATATAAAAGGCTTCATTCAAGTTAACAATAACACAATGCAATTCAAAGAAATCTCTCTCTCTATAAGATAATACAACATACTATCAAATACAATCCTAATTACAACATCTTTACGCAGTTAATACACTATCTAAAAATGTATGTCAAAAATCACATTGCTATTAATTATAACGGCACTTTGCATTAATTGTAGAATCATTGAAACATTGTTCCAGCCAGTTCTGTTTATAAATAAACGCTTTTTAGATTGTTGTTAGTTTGTCAAGATCTCTTGGACAGTAAACATTGAAATTGTTATAGCGTAAAGGCAGTATTGGTGATTTCTTGTTATAGATATAAAAAGTGAGCAAATACATCAATAAAAAATTATAAATCCCGTTATTTTTAATGAAAGAAAATATGTAAATCTTCTAAAAGAGACGCAACTACTCTCGGTGAGTATTCATTTAGAATAGAATGTGAGTGTAATAAAATAATAATTACAAAAGTAAAGAGTTAAAAGAAAGTATAATTTTACAAATATGCAGCTGGTCTGCTGGCTACCCCACTTGTGGGATATGCCGTGATGGTATAGTAGTAGTAGTAGTAATTTTACAAATTCATATGAAATGCAATCGTACAAATGTTAAGGTTTGTGTATGATTGCATAATATGCATTTGGATTAAATGTGAGTTGGGCTTTATAAAAAAAATAACTTTTTTTCAGTAAACTATGAAACATAAAAAAATATGTTAACGACCAGTATGCACCATCACAAGTTCTACACACATTAAGTTAACTTAACTGAAAGTTCAGTTTTAACTCATGCTGGATAGTAGCAAATTATTTTAATGATATATTAATTAGTCATTAATTTCAGCCAATAAGAGGTGATCGGTAGATTAACGATAGTCACAGACTTTCAATTGAAAGAACCTGGTTTGATTTCTCACCCTTCCAACATACTCCAACTCCACTTTCACGACACGAGCAAATTGTTTACTTTGAGGGTGTTTGGGTTGTATTTAGGTTAATTTCAAACCCAGATAATTATTATAGAAAAAAAAAATTACACATCTTCCATTTTAACCAATCAGTCACAACGGTTAAAACTGATAATGTGTGATTCATCTAACATCGCAACCTGCAAAAGGTTTAGAGAAACAAAAATTTACAACTGGCACAAATAAAATTTTAACACGTGTGTAAATTCAGAACAATTTCAATAAATTATTAATACAACACTATATGCAGTTAGTTATTCCACTGTTGACTTTATTAATTTTTAGAGTTGACTTTCAAGCGCTTCAGCTCTCATCGGTTTCAAAGTCTCCTCTTTATTTATGCCTGACGATGAGCGGTAGCTTTTGAAAGCCAGCTTGCAAAAAATAATAAAATCAACAGGAGAATAACTGTAAATCGTGTTTTATTAATAAATTATCAATATGAGCTTCCATCAAGAACAGTCAGTCGATAAATTAAACTTTATCAGAACATTTTTTTAACGTAACCTACAGATAATAGTAAGTAATAATAATCATAGGTGGCTTTCACATTATTCCAACCAAGCACTTTCCTACGCAGTCTAGACATTTACAATTATTACAAAACAGTTCTAATGATACATAATAACTCCAACTATCATTACGGCAGCGCTTCTAACCTCACAGACTGATGACTATTCTCTTAAGGAGATGGCATAACTTTGAGACGGTCAAAGGCAGCTCTCTCCAAAGCATCTCTGTGATCTGGATGTGCGATCTGAATGAGTGCGTGAGCTCTCTGTCTCAGAGATTTACCAAAGAGCTGGGCAATACCGTATTCAGTTACAATGTAGTGGACGTGAGCGCGAGATGTCACGACTCCAGCACCTGAAAAATTAAAATAAATATACGTATTTATAACGAGTTCAGGAGTATTTTTAATAAACATATTAACTGTTTTGATTTATTGTCATTGTACGCAAAATATGTTCATGTAACATTGTCAAAAATTTGGACAGGCTTGAAAAAAATTGTTTGTCACAACAATAAAAACATTAATTTCAGTTTGTTTGAAATAATCACATAAATACTTGTTATGTATGTAAATATATAACGCGTAAAAGGCTAGCGCCGTGAATTGTTAATAAATAAATAAATTACTTGTTAATAAATAAATAATTATTGTAATTGAATATCGCACTAAGCAGATCAAAGTTTCAAGCATGCAATAATTTGAGTGTCATATTTTGTTAAATTTTTTTTTTGTTACTCACCTACTTTAAGAGTTGGTACAATTTTACTTTCCCCCTTGGCTGTGGATGAGGGCAAAGCAATAATGGGCTTACCGAGACCATCGTAACCTTCTGCGGCACCTCTGATGAAGTCTACTTGTCCACCAAATCCAGAATACATGCGGGTGCCTGGTTGAACAAAAAAGAAGGAAATGTATCATTAAATTCTTACTAAGTTAACATTTGATCATAATGAACATTTAACAAAAAAAAAGTACTTAAATAAAATACAAATACATTAAAACACTATGGGGATTTTAATACTTCTTATGTCAGATGAGCCTTCATAAATTTTAAACATTACTAATAATTTAGCGGATTCAAATAAAAAACAAAGGGGACGCATACATATTCAAGAATAGATTGAAAATGGCTGAAAAAGAAAAGCAACAAAATGACAAAAAAACTGTGATTTGAAGACAAATCGTCAATGACGCGTTGTTGACACAATCTTAGCGTTGAAACTGGTAGTGTTTTATAAAAATTTATGAGATGTAGTACACAGTAACTATAAATAAATATAAAAAAGAAAATTCTTAACGATTGACTGGATGCCATGAGAACTGTTGTTTTGAAATATTCAGGGGTAAGTGGTGGGAGCTGCTTGATATTTAATGTCACACAAGTGATGTTTTGTGTGTCCATAGTTAACAGAATTGATTGGGGTATATGTTCGTGTGGAAGTTTGATTGAGACTGTCCTGGTACTGATATTTATTTTATTTATTTATTTTTATTTTATTTTATTGTAACAGAGTCATACAGTTTATCTCACAATATAATACAACAACAATAAACATCTATAATACGTAAACCAATCAAGACTCTACACAGCAAGTAAAAAACATCAAACAGAACTACAGTCTAAGTACAAACATCTATTAAAATTACAAAACATGTAGGTACACAAATGGCAAATTGATAAATTAGAAATTATAAAATTCTAAAAAAATAAATAAAAAAGGTACAAGATAATAAGAAAATTGGGTGTATATATATGTCAAATCAATCACATTTATAAAAACATCGGCATTAACAAAAGTAAAAAAAAAAGTAAAAATATGGTGGATATCTTCAAGGGACACTTGCTGTATGATGTGTTTAAATAAAAATACTGTAGATTATTTTACAGTATGACACAGTCTTTTGACTAGTATACCTACTGTGTGATGTGTTGTAGGAAAAAAAAAAAAAGTACAATGATGATGTGACTAAAAGAAGAAAATTGTTATTACTAGAATATGTACCTATATTATAATGTTATAATATCCTGTAATTTTTATTTTGATAAACAAACATTTTATTATTATTATTATAGAGACACGAGAGAAAATGAAATATTACATACCAATAGAGTCAGCACACACTTGTCCAGTGAGATCCACCTCTATACAAGAGTTGATGGCTGTCATCTTGGGATTCCTTGCAATGATGGGGACACTGTTTACGTAATTCACTTCCAACATTTCTGTAAATATAGTTTGACGAACATTAATTATCCATAAACGTATTTTACAAAACTGATCTGCGACTTTATTTATGAATGATAAATGTGATTTCATTAACAATTAAACAACTTATCAATTTCAAAAGATTATATCACCAAGACTTTGATATTGTTGCACTGCTCAAAGTTGCACTTCATTTCAGCACAAAATAGACAGGATACAACATTATTAACAAGTCCGCCTTTTGGCCTAATTTTGTTTGTCACGTTTTGTAATTTTGTTGTTTATGTATTTGTGTAAAATTATGGTCAATAAAGATTTATTTATTTATTTATGTCTACACCCAAATATGGTATATTTTTTAAAGAAGTTATACATGCCTCTACTCATTTATGAGAAAAAAACAAAGAATATTGATTCAGTTAATTGATATGAGATAGACAAATAAAATAATAAATGAGTTTACCAATGAAGGGATTGTTGTCTACGAAGTCATACAACTCCTGAGGTCCAATAAGGAATGAGCCGACAATCCTTCCCCTGTGGAAGGTCTTCTTGGTGTTGGTAATACACCCCCTGTTCACCAGATCTATTACACCACCACTGAACATCTCCGAGTGTATACCCAGGTCCTTGTGGTTCTTCAAGGCAGCCAATACAGCGTCAGGCATGTTGCCAATGCCTAGAAATATTCAATGAAACTTCATGAATACACTTCCATAAAAAGAAAAAAAAAAATTCCTAATGAATTCTTATGGTTGGGCTCATTTTAATTCTACTTTAACATTTTAATATATACAATGGGAATATATTGATTGATTTTTCGTACCCATTTGCAATGTGGCTCCGTCATCTACCAAGTTCTGCCCAATGATTTCTCCAATCTTCTTCTCCACATCTGTGGGGGGTTTGCCATGATGGGAGGGTAGTTTGTTGTCGTGCTTCACAGCATAATCCAAGTGGGAGACATGGATGATACCATCACCAAACGTGCGGGGCATGTGAGTGTTAATTTGACCTAAAATTATAAAATTATTGTGAAAATAAAATAAGTAGGTACATTTTATTTATTTATTCATTCTTTACTGTACATTGATAGCAATACATGCAATTTTGTACAGAAATGCATTCAAACTAAATATAATTTAATATACAGAGTTTTATAATTGAATTAATGAATTTGCGTCTGAGATAAATTCAAACACACCAAAAACACAATATACTCTTGTTGTGAGGAGAAGTAGGTCAGCAGAGGGACTATTCCAACCTGAGATCTTCCAATAGAAAGCCTCAGACTCTACTCAGTCTAATTACTTCAATTCTCGACTAACTAAAATCGACTATTTTATCACAGAAATTTAAGATCACTCCAAATGATAAAAATGTTTTTAGAACCCTAGACAAAGTCAAGAAAACATATCGTGGCCACAATGATGACATCCCTTATTGTTTTTTTTATTCAGAAACACAAGAAAGTTAATTCATAAGTGAATTACCTATAATTATCTTAGAGTTCATCATGCCAGCTCTGACACAATCCACAGAGGTTCCCAAACTGCAGTAACCATGTGAGTCTGGGGGAGATACCTGTGATAAAAAAGATATATACATAACTGTTAACTATCCACTGCAGATATTAAAAAAATTTCAATAAGAAGAAGCCTTAGAAAGACATCTAGAGACTTCACTCGCAATAGTCGACTTGGAAAATTAACGTGAGTGAGACCGCAAGATGAAAGAAAAAAAATATTACTATATACCTATTTGCATTTGTTTGTATTTGTAATAAAATACCAGAATTAAGAGAAGTGTAGCTGTGTGTACCTGAATGAGAGTGATGTCAGGCTGAATGATCTTTCTGTAGAAGAGGAGAGGAATCTCGTGGAGGAAGATAGGTATGGCATCACCACGACCCTCAGCTACGGCTTTCCTCACATTGCCTCCCATGAACATTGATAGAGACCTGAAGTCAGAGAACAAAATAATAAAAATACATTAAACTAATTACGGGTAATGTGATACTACAAATTGTGAATTATGAATGTAAATAACATTTTTATTTCAGCAATGAGGCGTGTCACTCATTCTGTGTGATGACTTAATTTTTAGCTGACACATAAAGGACAACTTGCATGTTCATTAGTTTTTGTGCTGGCTGCTCCACATGTGAGATATGCTGTGATGGTATAGACTAGAAAGTGAAATCTATTCAATAGTCTTTTTGAGTATCATCAGTCAAATGTATAAGTTGAACAATTGACATTATTTCTTTAAATATTGAGAGAATTTTCTTTGATTTACATTCAGTACACATGCTGATTAATATTTATACCTGAATATTCCTTCACATTCAGGTTCACAATATGTGGCCTTTCCTTCAGTGTGCATATGGCACACAGTAATATCCTTGAGCTTGGCAGCTTTTCCATGTTCTGTCATGGCTTCCAGCAGATGTTGGGGGGTGGCTGCAGCTCCCTGAGCGAAGACTGTCTGCCCTAGAAAAAAACAGGAGTCACATTAGATATAAAAAAAATAGATAAAAGGAATCCTTCTTAATAATCATTTTATCACATTTCAAAACAAATAAAAAGATGAAGAGATAAAAAAAATGATTTTTCCTTGCTCTAGTCAGTACAGATATATTAAGTAACAAAAGGAATTTACATATATAGACCCCATCAAATAATGATGTAAAAAAAATCTCAAAAGGAGCCTGAAAAATATTCATAAGTTGATTTTTATACATTTTTTTAACATATCATTGTACTTCTGGTGATTGATCTAATACATTTTCTTAAAACATTTCATTTTTTCTGCATTCATTCAATAGTTTATGTCTTAAGTAAGCATTAAGCATTGTTCAACATGTAAAAGGCTTTGCAGTTTATGTATATGTACAATAAATAAATAAATAAATAAACATCCCGTGGAGCACCCGGTAAAGAATTGGTCTCCCACTCTTCTGCGTAAGTTTTCGAGTGTCCTGTAAAAGGCAGGTGTTCGAAAAAAATAAGACATTTTACATCTTAAATTCAGCGTTGAGGTTTGCCACCCATCCTGAATGTCTTGATTTTATACTGGCACAAAGAGGACAGTTTGTATGTTTCTTACATACAGCTGATCTGCTGGCTACCCCACTTGTGGGATATGTCGTGATGGTATAGTATAGTAGTATAGTATAGTAATAAATAAATTATGTCCAAAATAGTTTTTCCATAAAATGCTACAATATAGCTGTACACATATTTTCAGTATGTTGAATGCTATATGTACTATAAAAACACATAAGCCACGTCAAATATGTCAAAATAATTATGTTCCCGGCACATCTAAGTAAACAAAGATAGATAAGGAAATTAATAAAAATATAAGCTGTACAATGTTTGTACTTTGATATTGGGAACATCATTAATAATTATTATGAAAGATAAAAAATATCTCAACAACTCTTATCTCTCATGCTACCTGGAGTTAATGCAAAACATAGTATTCCCACTATACGGGAAAAATCAATGAGTCCATAAACTTACTACTACTACACCATCATGGTACATCTCATAAGTAAGGTAGCCAGCAGACCAGCTGCATGTAATAAACATGCAAGGTGTCCTCTCCGTGCTAACAAAAAAATAAGTTATTCAGGGTGGGTGGGAAACCTCATCGTTTTCCATGAACCTTGTTTTCAGATAATTAACTTTCAAATTCTTCCATTCCGTAAGTGAAAAACATATCGTCGTTGGTTTAATGAAACCTCTTATGTACTCCAAATCAAATTTTACAGGCGATGCAAAATACTGTTTAAAAGTCCACAGATCAACAAATGTAATCAAACTTATTATCAGATTCATGCAAAACTTTGACGTTTTTAAATGATTTTGATAATAAGTTTGATTACATTTGTTGATCTGTGGACTTTTAAACAGTATTTTGCATCCCCTGTAAAATTTGGTTTGGAGCACATAAGAGGTTTCATTGAACCAACGACGATATATGATTATCTATTGTACTAGGTCACATATGTAAATTTAACATATGAAACTATCTATCATATGAAGCTTAGAAAACTTATGGCACCTTGTTTGGCAGTGCCCTGAATGGGATTTGTACCTCATGAGACTTGAATCCTGAGATTCTGATAAACTCAAATACACTCTGAACAATCTCACAATAAGCAATATAGTTTACAAATTGCACCCAAGCAAAAATATGAAAATATTATTATGTGAGTATTATGAAAAAATATGAGGTATGTTTAAAGGTGTGTTATAGATAACTGTTTTTGTGAAGAACTTTTATGAAACAAAACAGTAAAAACAAGGTCTTGTTATTCACTATTCAAAGATAAACAAAAGCTCACTTTTCATATGCATTCATAATATGACCTCTATCTTACCCTATAAGAATGTATAGTCTACTAATATCATGATTATAATATAATATAACTAAACAACAAATTATATAATACGTAATGTTATTTTATAGTTTGTTGGCATACTAATCTTGTACTAGATTCAAATCATCCCTCGCTCAAGAAATAATCAATAAATTGTCAACAAAATATAACATGGAAAGCATTTCATAAGCGACATTCCTGGGAAATGGAGGAAGCTATCAATATTATTTGAAAAATCTCAACAATTTTATGCAAATTGAAAGTTTGGAAAAAGACATTGATCATATTATCTTCCAGTATCAGCATACTCTGAAATGGCTAACAGTGTGTCAAAGACGTGAGCTCCATATTTTATCTATTGTTCATTTAACACTTTATTCAATGCCTTTTCCTTACTATTTGAATGAAAAATTCTAGTATCTAGCGAACCATGGTCTACCACTGCGTTCCAACGAGCGTCTCCTGGCAATTCCTGCACATAACAGTAATTTCTACTCTCAATTATTCTCAGTATGTGGTGCTCGTTGCTGGAATAATCTCCCTTCTTTTCATAGAATATCTCAATCTTTTTTCCTTATATCTTTATTTCCATACAAGCTTTTTGAAGCTTCCTATATTATTTAATATCTTTGTGGATAACTGAAATGTGAATGATTTTATTATTCAGAAACATGTGCAAAGGGCAAAGAAACTATTTATTAAGTTTATTTACTAGACTAATTATTTCTAAAACATCACATTTCAGACATTTTAACATCTCTAGTTTAGCCATCCATCCTGAATGTCTCATCTTTGATTGACACGAAAAGGATTACTTGCATGTTTATTTTAAACAGTTAGTCCGCTGGCGGCCCTACTAGTGAGAAATGGCCACTTATGTTTGCATTATATATATATATATATATATTAGTTTGCTCTTTCTACATACTATAGATTTTCATAGAGATAATATTCTATTGTATATTTACAAGGCATTATGATCGGGGAAGAGGAATTATAAACACACATATTATTTAAAAACATGCTCAATTATTTATTACATTTATGTAGGTAAAAACAAATAATAATATCATTAATTAACTGTAAATATTATGAATATCAAAGTCCACATTAACTCACAAATATTCATCCATAACTCACCTTAATGCTGATGCATATAAATAAATAATGTGCTTGTGTATTATTATATAGCTGTTGAATCAGTAATTAAAATAAATGAACAATATTAATCCATACCATCATCTCTGACAAATGTTAATCCATACCATCACCTCTGACAAATATTAATCCATACCATCACCTCTGATAAATAGGACATGAATTAGAAATAGCACAGTGCTAGAAAAATTATTAAGCATATTTATTAATGGAGTTTTACTAAATCTTTTCCATCTCCTTGGGCACATATCGTCCCTCTTCTGACTTAGGTACTGTCGTATCTGACATTTTTGGCGAAATCGAATTATGACCACCAATGTGTACTTATATGTGCACTGCATGTTCTCACTGAAGATCACATCTGTAACTGTTACCGTTATCCTGGAACAGCTTTCGGATTTGTTGTCGTATTTACGAATTACTCTAAATAAAATGTGTTGTATCTACTAATTCCTCCAAATTTCATCACAAAAATGATTCTGAGAAGATACATAAGAATAAGTACAAATAAAAAAATGTAATATAATTACACTGTATCATTTAACTAGAAGAGATGAAAATATGCGTGGCAAAACACTGAAAACGCTCTCCTGAACAATTTACATTTTAGCAGATACGACTGTTAGTCAGAAGAGGGACGATATTAGTCTCACATGGTGGTGGGGTCTGCCTTTCTTGTTTTATTTCGCCACTTGGTTCTGTCGAGTAGGTACATCCTCATGGGAAACATCATAGTTACGCATGTTTTGTTTCACTACTTCACACCATCTACGCTTTGGCCTCTCACCTTGATACATTGTGCTTTATTGCCTAGATACTCAGTTTTACTGAATAAGTGATGATAAAATAAAAAAGTGAGACATTCAGAATCGGCAGCAAAATTCATCGCTGCATTGAAAATAAATGTTAAACATCTTGTTTGTGATGTTTTAACAGGTATTTACATTTTTAAGGCAGTTGCAAACTTATAGAAATGTTTGTGAGAACTATATATTTTTTCGAACACCTGCCTTTCTTACAGGATACTCGAAAACCTACGGAAAAGAGCAGGATACCAATTCCTTGCCGGGTGCTTCATGGAAAAATCCGTTTCTGTAGATATACACAAATGTCAAAGAAAATGAATAATTTTGGAATTGAACAATGAAATACAAGTTTGCGTTATAATTTTTAATGGACTGATCTGTCACATGATGATAACAATAAAAAGCAATAGAGCACATTCAGTCACTGTAATCACATGACTAATTAAATTAATAACATCAATAAAATATATGTGTTGCCTAAATAATTATTCTTATCTATGATATAATATGGTGATAATGCCGTAATTTAAGGGTCGTTCACATACGTTCACTTTCAGTGATCACTCCGGATGATCCTCCAAGATGAACAGGTGTGAACGGGCGTTTCATCGCTAGTGATCACTAGCGATGACGGAGGAAAGAGATTAAGTAGCATTCACATTGCTTCACTTTGGATGATCATCCAGAGTGTAAAGTAGCATTCACATTGCTTCACTTTGGATGATCATCCAGAGTGTCAGGGTCAAATCTGTTCATCGAAAGTGAACACGTCTGTTCACATTTGTTCATCCTATGCTTTCACTGCCATGTCTACTTTCTTACTCATGTTGTATGTAGTTTGACATATTTTCGTATGAAAATAATTAAACAAATTCAAAAATGAAAAATAACACTTAAAATAAATTAATATAGCTCTCGACTGCATAATATTTTGTACATGATTCTGACATTCAATACAAATTCATAGAGAATAAAACAAATAATAAGATGAAACTTGTTTATGGTTGTTTCAGTGAAAGGACCTTTCATCAAAATTATGACGAGTGGTAATCTCTTTCCTCCGTCATCGCTAGTGATCACTATTGATGAAACGCCTGTTCACACTTGTTCATCTTGGAGGATCATCCGGAGTGATCACTGAAAGTGAATGTATGTGAACGACCCTTTACTCACCAAACCAAACAACAATAATCAGTCAAATCAGCTATACCTACTATAATTCCTTATGCAATGAAAACTTTTCAAATGATGTTTTAGAATGCACCTGAGCAGGACAAGCTGGCAGGTGACTTAAAGTGGACAGAAAAAGTTCCAGAGTGGCTGCTTTATCTTGCAGAGGTGGAGTGGATAAGAAACAAGATTGGAGATATGTATCTCACAACCAAATGTATTAGTTTTTAATGCTTTCCTTTCCAAAGTTATAGTAATACAGTAGTACTACTAAGTGAATTTGAATCAAATTGTTCAATGGTTTAAAGGATAACCTGAAGGTTTTTAAATCCCATATCCGCTTACAGATTCCAAACTATTAGTATGCTCTATGCTTGCTGCTTATAAACTTCCAATAATATTAGTGTTCAAATGGATTTTTTGTAAATCCGGATATAGGATTATGAATAGCCGGAAATATTCAAAACTGAATAGTTGAATGCTGTTGACAACTAGTGACGTCATAATGTGTTTGTTTTATGGATGAGTTTATTATTTCTGACACTGAAAGAGGATAAAACTATTATTTTTCACCTTCAACCATGTTATTGGTTTATTAGATATATCCATGTTTAATTATGAAACAAATAAACGAAAAGACTTTAATAAGCCCACCCTCTGTGCACTGACTTGTATGGTTATGATTTTTAACATCATGTAATGATCAATATTGTAACTAATGAACAGTGAAAATCGAAAAAATAATAAACAATTTTCGTATACTTGTAGCTCTGAGAATAGGGAGGAATGGAGAAGAAAATCCAAACTCGTTGCAGACCAATCCAATATAGTATACTTTTATTTAACCACATTGTACAATAGATATTGGTTTCTTGCTTTTATTCTAAATAGGAATGTAAAGTGCTAAAGAAAAAGAAGTTATACGGTCATTAATCAATTAATATTGTGAAGGCAAATAATACCATATGACATTCTATGTACAACTTGTACTTACAACTTAGAGAGAATGTATAGAGGCAATTGAAACAAATTACCAATTGATTGATAGTTACTCTGCAATATTATGTATGTAATGTCTATGATTATTTACTGGGCCTATGTTTGCATATAGCTGACATTCAGTGTGCTAACATAGCATTCAAAGAACTATCTTCATATATTATGTAACTAACATAATTATATGGTGACAAGTCTTGATTAACAAAGTCATTCATTCTTTGCGGCAACCATGTTATCTTAACAATAAATGCGTGTTTATAATATTAGAAGGATAAAAGTGGGGGTGATCAAATATTCATAAGAAAAATGAAGCAGTATTCGTGTGTGAAAAAAACCGGAAATAACTCCCACAGAATTATCTCAACAGGATTAGGGAAGTATCAATATATTTTTTTGTGGATTTTAACTGAGTGCAATGTGTTTACTCAGAATTTACATATTGGTTTAGGACAGCTCGCATATTTATTATATGCAGCTGGTTTGCTGGCTACCCCAATTGTGGAATATGGCTACCACACTTTTTTTTAATTTACAAATATTATAACAAAACAAAGAAAATATGGATACCTAAAGCTATAGCATGTATTCTAATTTTTGAATCAAAAGTCGTAAACATGGGTATTGCGGCCGAAAAATGAAATCCAAAGTTTGGAAATAAATATCACATCACTGAGTGAGTCGCAACAGAAAAATACTTCTTCCGCTTTATAAAACCAACTTTTTTTTAAACAAATTCAGCATAAACCATAAACTATTTTCCAATCAGGTAAATAATTTTAATAAATAAAATTCTTTATGTCCCTGTACGGTCACACTAGGAATGAGAAAGATAATAGCCAATCAAGTTATATAGGTATTCATTGACGTAAAAATTATAATTAATTACCTACTGAATTAAATAAAAGTAAAAGAGTAAGTATGTATGTACAAAATGTAAAAATGATGAGCAGACCAAAGGATCACTGTAGAAAATTTACAAAAAAAGAAAAATTTAGTGATTTTGGTAAGAGATATGAACAATTGAAGGAACAGATGTCTGGCTCTCTATATGTTAGGTAGTAGTGCTCAATTTATTTAATATGTTAAACCATGTTCTTTTTATGTATTCAACAAGTAGCCTTAATGTTTAATAGGAAAAATTTTGAGTTATTTTGTATCCGTCAAGAGCAAAGATTTATTTTCACAACTAAAACTTGACAGCACTTTCCTTCAAGAAGGTGTATCTTCGTATAAAGAAATCGTGGCATTTGTGGAAGCTTAAAAAAAGATATCTAGCTTAAAAGCAGTGAATGACACAGCTGAAAGAGCTGATAAACTAATCCAAGGCTTTCATGGTTTGATAACCGCAGACGAAGAATAGAATCCACCCAACGTCATAGTTCTTATGACGTTGGGTGCATGAACATAGAAAAATGTACCTAGACTGTAAAAGAGAGACTTTTTAGAGGATATATCGGAATTAATAAATATCAATTTTGTTAACTTTTTTTGATAGTTATAAGAAATGCTCCATATAAATTTGTGTTATCATCAATATTTAGCTAACATAGTGGTATTAAGTGATGATCTACAGCTAAATTTAAAAGACGCTTTCAGCAGCTTTTTTCTAAAACTTTGAGGCTCTGTCGGCACGGGTTCCAATCAACGTAGAAAGCTTAAATTCTGTATTTGGGTAAGTAATAGGCTAATAAACACAATTAGAGGGTATGCGTTTCAATAACTGAAAAAAAAAAAATTTCGACCAAATAAGGGACACCCTAATGTACATATTGGCGAAGTATATTTTTTTGGTGACATAATGTTGTAATGACAATTTCACTTTTAATATACTACCCCATCTTTGTATTAATGTGTATTTTGCTATGAAACATTTGATTACTTTTTTATTACATAACATATAATTAAAAACCTTTTGTTCCATATTGACCTAAATCCCTTGCAAACTAGTGGATGTTGCGAGTGGATGGCCTTGAGAAGAATAGAACAAAAAAATGTTGTATAATAATAAGAACACTTCATTGATCAGAAAAAAAATCATGAGCAATTGGCGAGCTTATTACCTGGAGGCAATATCTTCCAGCTAACCAAAATAATGTGTGATACTATGTTGACAATGTGTAATAAATACTAAATGTGAACAGTTAATACTAAATTTAATTATAACTAATTACATTCTTAGTCCTAAGTAGAACATTAAATATGTCATGTTTCCTCTAATAAATACTATAAAATGAAGGATAAAGGCACGGGGAGGAACTTTTTAGGATAATTCTATGGATTTTAGGTTATTCTTAAAAACGTGTAGCGTAGAGGAATTTCTAATATTGCAAGGTAGATTATTCCACATTCTAATTGCATGGGTCGTAAATGATGAACTGAAGAAGGTTGTGGTGTGGGCAGGGACGGCAAGTAACTGATTATTCTGAGATCTCAGAGGACGTCCATGTGAAGACAAGTATTCAAAACGCTTAAAAAGGTATTGAGGGGAATTGTGCTTTAGGATGTTGTACAGAAAGTAGAGTATATGTAGATCGCGGGATTGTTTGTATGTTGGCCATTTAAGTTCTGCTTGAAATTTGGAAATATGGACTATAACACCAGTTATTTCCTCCCTTATGGGGAGAGCAGAGAGACAAGACTAAAATTACTTTGGGCGCCAGGTGTAGTCCCTGAAGGGGTACACCGAGAGAATTAAACAATAAACACTATGAACTATGAACACTTTTATTTACAACTTAACACTATTTACATATACCCATACATTGAAACCTTCTGAATACCATACTAAAAAAACATACCACAATGAAACCACTACACTGATCCTATAACAATTAACCAACACTGAGTAACGCGGCAGAGAGGACACCTCCAATCCCCGGATCTTTACTGCAGGACATGGAACTAAACAAGGAGGATCAGAGGAACACTGCTCCGTTGTGGACTCCGCTAGAGTCTCAACGACCAGCAGGTAAGGAATGCACCACCTAACCGTCTGTGATGGCACAGCATGGCAGGTGACCAGCATATAGGTAGTGGTTTTGGGATGCTATACCTCACTAGGAAGAACTAGCATGAAAGGAATGCACCACCTAACCGCCTGTGATGGCACAGTACAGCAGGTGACCAGCATATAGGTATAGGTATGAAAGGAATGCACCACCTAACTGCCTGTGATGGCACAGTACAGCAGGTGACCAGCATATAGGTATAGGGAGGACCTAGGCCCAGGATGGGCCGAGGCGATCTGCCGTTTGTATGAAGTGTTCCTGTTTATATACCCTTTCAGCAGTAAGGAACAGCTGATCGTAGCCTTGGTGGTGGATGTCACGATGGAGGGGGATGTACCTTGGCCTTGGACTCCGCCTTCCTATTTCCGGTTAGATTGTTCTGGAAGGTTCTAGAAGGTTCGCGAATATTCCATCGATGAGACATCTATCGGCAAATCGGGTGACTAATACGTACTTCCTGTGTTTGGGTAGCGGCTGCTAGTTGAATCCGGCGGGTGATGTTATTATTATGCCATATAAAAATTACGTGGTGTTACAGGTCATATTTTTTTAAACCATAGACAAATCGTATACATGCATTCTGCAACCTATCCAATTTACCATTGAGTTCCTCAGAGGTATCGGGAAGGGTACAGTCTGCGTAGTATAGGATTGGAAGGAGAAATGTTTGAGCTATCATGCGTTTTGTATTTTGAGGAAGAAATGATTGGAGTCTTTTGAATGAGTGCAGTCTCGCGAAAATTTTACTGCTCACGTTTTTCACGTGGGGTAACCAAGAAAGATGTTAATCAAATGTGACTCCGAGATTCTTTACGGTTTTAGTTAGCGGCACAACTGAATTGCCAAGAGAAAGGGGAGGCACATCATCATGTGAAAGTTTATCTATTTTGCGCTTACTGCCTATAATGATAGCCTGAGTTTTTGAGGGATTGAGGAGTAGACTATAGGATGTGGATGGATGTATGTGTGTGTCCAATGGCACAGGTAGTGATCTTGTGATAAATAGTACACAGTTAATTTGGTGAGATAAAGTGTTTATTGAAAGATGAGAATTACATAAGTATATACAGCAATTAAGAAGTGTGTGCAAGTGTGCGTAGACAGTTAGGTACGGAGTGGTATGTGCAGTTGCGACCGAAGCGAGAGAGGTAATCCTGGCGCCGGCAACGCCAGTAATCCACGCGATGCAATGAGACACGTGGCGAACCATCTGCAGCCATTCAGGATACAACCAAACAACTCCTGCAACTCGTGAGCAACACGAGAAAAGCTTATTCCTGGTGGACATCACCCCCACAAACGGTGTTCTGGGACTGCTGATCAACAGGAAAGGAAATCAAAAGCCAAGGTGGACATCACCAGCAGTGGAGCAATCGCACTCACATCTACGCATGACTAACACATCGTCACATCGTTATCTTATCGCGATCACGATCGTTACAATGCCAGAGTGTGAAGCAACAGGCATCTCAACGAAAAGGAACCGAATTCGTATGCACACGAATAAGTTCTTCAGAGATCGTCAAACCAGCACAACTGTAGCAGATTCAACTACAATCTGTCTATAAAAATCAACCAGCAGTAACCTGAACAGCAACAATGCAGATACCTTCGTCTAGTTCATCCATCATCATCTGATAAGACCATTAGCAGTGGACCAATTGAAAATAGATGTTAAGTCATTATTCAGTTGGTTGATCCCTGAGGCACAGTTATTTGCGGGGAAGTGTGCATAGATTTGTAGATCATCAGCATACATATGATATTTACAGGTAATGTTGGTGGAAATTGTATCAATAAACAACGAAAAGAGTAGGGGTGATAAGACTCCGCCTTGGGGGACACCCGTATGAATGTTAGCCCAATCGGATAATTCATCTAATTGTTTAACACATTGTCGTCGATCCGTGAGATACGATTCAAGCCAGGAGATACAAGGGTCTCCGAACCTAAGTCTTTTTAAGTAACCTATCAGGACATCATGATCTACTGAGTTGAACGCATTACTGAAGTCCAACAATACTAGGAGGGTAAGATTTCCTTTATCCATCTCTAGTCTAATGTCATCTGATATGTGAGTAAGTGTATACCCATTCCCGTTTTATTATTTTTGCTGCAATCCAAACTTCTCAGCATTATACAACCAGATAAGTCTCCATATGATCAGTCATGGTCACACAAAAACTTAACAGTCTAATGATGGGAAAGAATCTTTTCAAAATTAAAAAAAAAATTACTGAAATATTTAGTGCAATAATGTTTAGTATTATTATTATCACACGAAGGTATTATGATGCCGGTCTGATAATCTTGTACATCTTCTTTCCTCATTTCTTTAAGAAACACTGTATTAAAATACAAATTGAAAAACAAAAGATTAATTATAGTTTATTTTTACAAAACAACCCTGACCTACATCACAACAGTACACGGTCAGTGCCATTATATACCAACTTTCATTATGTAACAAAACAACATACAGATTACTTATGTAATTCTGTAAATCTTACAAACACAAATAGCAATACAATTATTTCTAGTGTCTACATATACAACAATATAATATGTAGGAATTACATTGTTTTAAAACAATCAAAACATTTTATATTAATTGTATAGGTTACTGACCTGCGACATCTATTTACGATAAAAAAATACAAGTCGCCAAAAAAATACTTAAATAACTAGGTATTTAATTATGTACTTGTAGCTAAATAATTTGTCGGTTCAAAGTACACAGACAGATAAATTATTAATAGCGAAATTTAAGTGCTGATAAAAAGTTTACCTAAACACAAAAGTTCAATTTGGAGGTGTACGGCGCAATCTATGTAATTTTTCCGTCAATTTTATCTATTTAAACTGAAAAATACCAAATACACAGACGTATAATAGCTTATCTGCGTTATTTCCTTCAATTTAACAAATATTTAAGATGAGACACGTTAAATTGTAATCTATTGTAAAAGAAACATAATAAGCAAAATACAATTTAAAGAACGCACCATATTTCCAATTCACCAATTTCGGACGTTAACAATTTATATACCAACAAATTACTTCCAGATTCACAGAGATGAGTAATTTAGAGTCGCCAGGCCAACTGACTGGAGCAAATTAGCTGAAGACCTGAGATAAAATCAATCGCCTATCATATTCAGAAGCAAGTTGAATATACGTTACCGTTTTAGTCACGATGCCCTTGAGATAGACGCCGCGAATCATTAAACGGCGCCATATACAAAACATTATTATCATAATCTAATTTGGTATTAAAATCGATAACACCTTGGAAACAGCTGTTTTCAGGATTCGATTTCTGATTGTGACCTAATTCTACAGTAGGTAATGCAGTAGTTACAATATATCTATACATTTTTATATACATGTGTGTGTATGTGATACATACTGGGTTAGTATGACCACAGTTCTTACATTGAAGTATTGAAGACAGTGGGCACCTGTTGGCACTATATAAAGTACAACTATGATAACGAGGGAAGACAAAGCAATTCAATGTAAATAATATTAATAGTAGGTATATTTCTATAGGTGCTAGTTAACACATAATGTGCAATGATATTGGTTATGTCATAATTCTATACGGTATAATCTGATTTATTATTAATCCGTGTTTTGGTTGGGTAATGAAAAGATCAACTATTATTACTTACTCTATGGGGTAATGTATAGATACGATGTGAGAGGACGCGACAGTCTAAGAGTCAATTGGACTTCAAAGATGGATGAGTCTTCATTAGGCAGTTTCATCAACCGAATGCGATAAATTGCTTAAATGTGATGAAAGTTGAGGGGATATACAAGGATAGTCTTCAAATATTTTTGTCCTCTCTGCTAAGTTTGCAAAAAATATTTCTGTAAGAGTTTTCTTTTCAATGATTTTCATATTTTCTAGTTACGCGATGAGGTTTCACAACCATCCTGAATGTCTTAATTTTTTGTTGACACGGAGAGGATAGCATGCAACTTTATTACATGCGGCTGGTCTGATGGCTATATCACTTGTAGATATGCTGTGATGGTGCCTTTTACAGGACAATCGAAAATCTAATAAAAGTGTGGGAGACCTATTCTTTGCCGGGTGCTCTACAGCTAAAAAATGATATCAATCTACTAGAAATATTTCATTATCCTGTATTGGATCATTAGTCTTTTTAATATAAATAAAAAATATGAGGTATATAAAATGGAAACCCTCTTCTCTAGTAGACGCCTATATAATATAATAATGTATGTATGTGAATATAATAGATTGTATCCCCTATTTATAGACACGACACACTTGATCTGTACTGACATTGTGTGCTATAATGTAATACATATAGTTTATATAGTATTGCGTACCCACGTATGTAAGAATTTTAATAGGTATATTAAAGATACGATATTACATACATAAGTACATAATAATATACAAACAATATTACGATACACATTTATAATAATAAATGTATACTTAGGTACTGCACCAAGAACAAAGACATATAACTTTTTTTTCAAGGCATTTGTTCATCCACACCATCACCGCATTTCTTACAAGTTGGATAGTCAGAGGGTAATGGCATATTTGGGACATGTAACTCATTTCGAAGGAAAAAATTGAGGGTAGTCGCGGTGTGGAAAGGTGGCAGATGTCCTCTGATCCTGGCTAAGAAAAATTTCAAAGAGTGAATTGGAATACAGAGGGTGGAAGAGCTGTTACCGGCTAGCACAGGACAGAGAAACCTACGCCAGGGTGATAGCTGATGTCAGGAGGACCTGACATGGCTCTTTAAGAAGAAGAAGGGTAGCCAGCAGAGTAACTCCAACTTTCGGGATCGGATTAAGAAATATCCAGAGGAAGAACCAGCCACCTACCACCTTTAGAAACAAATAGAAGACTGCACTGGTCACGGCGTCCTCCTGACAATTCAAGTATCTACTATTAAACGGCGCCAAAATCAAAATTGTCACTCATTATTATCATCATCTATAGTCTATACAAAGAATTGTTGAGTGATAGAAGCGTGGAATTTTGAAAAATTTCTACTTGTCGATGATTGCGATTTCGTTATTTTTGCTTACTCTATAAAAACTTCTAGTGAAATTCAATTATTATACAGGGGTGGTTAAAGGTGAATGTAGGAATTCTCATAACGTATTTGTGAACGAATAATATAAAAAATATGGAGTGATTAGATGGAAGAAATCACTATATAGTGATAATCTCGCCACTGCATATCATCACATTTTTTCTTATGTAAACTGATTAGTTGATTTTGTTATGTGAATGATGATGTGCAAGAAGAATAAAATCATACCTAGGTAAGAGCAAACAATGGACATTGGCCATATTATAACTAATACGGGATGTTGTTGGACTATTTCCTGATAAGTATAATATTAATGTAGATACATAATAACAGATGATAACAACAGTAATTCTTATGTTTAGATACTTTGGTTTATCTTACAAAACAATATAATATTACCTGTACCTATATGTTCACAGTCAAACATCCCTATAACTTATTTTAGAAAAACGAATTTGCTAAAAGTGTTTCTCATAATCTCATCAGTAAAACTTAAATTACAGTTTGAGTTTATTTCCATAAATTAATATGGATTTTTACAAAACAACCATCAACTCAATCAATAGAGGCAGCATATTATTGGAGAGGACGCCAGCTGCGACTGTGGGGAGGAGCAGAGTGACTCTCACCTATTGCAATGTCCGCTGATGCGGAATGCATGTAATGTGAGTGACCTGATGATGGCGAATGACAAGGCGATGTACGTCGCTGCATACTGGAGTGGCAAGGTCTGAAGTCCGGACCCGAAAAGTAAGTGAGTAAGTATTGTGTATTTGAATATTTGCTCCAAAATGCATCAGACTATTTACCTATACAGTGAGATAATATCTCATATACAACACAATATTGGTATACAGTAAGTTGAAATTATGTTAGCAGTGGTCGGGTCGGTCATCTAAATATAGATTACAGTAGGTACATATATAATATTATGATGTAGCAATAATATATAAAATATACCTATACACAATTAATGACTAAATAGGTATATAATGTGTATAATAACATTATGAATAACTAGATGTTGAACTAATTAATACTGAGTAACGTGTTAAGCATATATTTATGTAAAGAATAGTTAATAGATTTTCGTCAAAAGTTTTATCTTGATTATAACCACTACATATATAAGTAATGCCAATCACTATGATGCACTCAGCAATGGTCTGTATTTTCTGTAATATACAGGACAGATGATAGTCCTACCTGAGCCATATTTTAAGAATGTCCAATGGTACCTACTTTACCAAAAAGAGTGTCGTTCTTTCGCCTATAAGTTTCGTTTCTGACATCCAGGACCCTCTTTCTAAATATGAAATGTACATACATACATACATACCATCACACCGCTTCCTTCTATCCTTGCATACATCTTTCGCTTCCGTCACTGTCATACAATTCCTCATGCATGCTCTCCTGTTCAATGTGCTCAACACATGACCGACCATCCTACAGAATTTGATTTAAACGATCTTGCCATTTAATCCTCGGATGTCCACGTCTCCGCGCACCACTCCTCTCAGCCAGATATATCTTCTTAGTCATTCTGTTCTCATTCATTTTTTCCACGTGCCCAAACCATCTTAATGAAATGAAATAAATGTACCTACACCATTTCTATAATAATGATAACAGAGTGTTATGGAAAAAATTAGGTAGCTTGATTGGCACAGAATCACTCAGACAAGGCGAATGTCATTCAGTAGTCAAAAATAATATTTTTTTCTCAGTTTATGTGTTTGTAATCAATAAACCTAAAGGATAACAAATATTATGATTATCAAATGCATAAAAATATGTTGCAGATCATATTAGTCTTGAATTATTTATCATTATTATTTTCAATATAATGCATTAGGTGTATGCGTATAAACAGGTGGAATTGTATGGCACGACATGCAATATAATGGATGGGTAGGTATTCATTTCATATTCTTGGCCTTGATAACCTTAGGAAATCTCTGCAATATTCTTTATTTATTAATACAATAATAATTATTGATGTTTGTATGCCTTAGTGATCACCATTAGAGCACTGACATAATTTTAATCAAGTTCACTTCAACTTGTTTGCTAATAAATTTTTTGTTCACCGTACAAGAGATCAGGTTTATACATTCCTTCAACATTTTTCACAGGAAGATGAATTGCTTTATACATTCCTTCAACAACTCCCATGGGAACACATAGTAGAAACAAGATTCCCGTATTCAGACTGATTATGCATTGACTTGAGTTACCTTTGGTAAACCTTGAGACCGAATATAGTATAATTTTTTCCTAAAGAGTGATGTGTGATAGCTTCATTACACATACCTACTTAAAATATGACCAAACTAGAATAATTGTCTCTTCTAAATCATAGAGATCAAAATACATCTGAAGCCTTTATTACAGAGTGCTAAGAGCACAGTATCATTTGTAGCATGCTTGTAGGACCATAATTAATATTTTCAATTATTTTTATAGTTGAATATCTTGCACACCTGAACCTTAGTTACGCCTCAAGTTCACAATCAGCCAAAAGTATTGGAAAGATACAGAAAAATAAACACATAACACATTGTACTGAACCTAGATATTCCCCAAAATCGTTAATGTATGTTGTAATACAATGTTGTATTCATAAACACCAAAAATATGAAAGTCAAAGCAGAGATAAATTAGATAATGAAATTTAAACTTAACTTTTCTTAGTAACAGGTGCAATTATCATAAATGACATCACTGCTACATACTTTTAAAGACACATACAACTATCTACCTACTTGAAATTCTTTACCTACCTAATAAGTTTGAATAAAATAGTTTTTGAACACTAAAAAGTAATTCCATTGAGGCTCTGTGGTAATGTTTGAATTTAGAACACTATAGATGTTTTTGGGTAAACTTTAGGGGAAAACATTTTCTACTTTGTAAAATAGAAAAACACGTCTTGGGAAGGTCTCAGAGTTCTTTGTATTTATCTAATGCTTTATATCTTGCCAGGATTGAGATGAATACTTAAACTTAGTGTCTCCAGTAGTATACATAGTAGATGTATGTATGTCATATAAGTACTTATTGTGTTAATAACCGCAAGTCTAAAGTTCAAACGGGACGACGATTTTACATCAAATTATTGCCAAAATAATTTGCAATGAACCATATTACTGAATCCAACATGCAAATGGTTTTCTATCTACATTTTTCAAGGACTTCCACGTAAAATCCGAGTGTTGTCTTAGTGGCGTTCACCAAGAAAACGTTTGACTCACCTGATTTAAGACATTTCTTGAAAGCCTCTTCTGCCGTAACCCATTCTGGCTCTCTCTGCAAAGGCTGGGATGGCTCATTTGTGTAGGTGAAATAGTTTCGTTGGGTTTTAGTTTTCACTGACATAGATGCTGCAAGTTGGTTGACTGCGCTCGAAAAACGCGGTAACCTCTTAACAACGGATGCCATTATAATTCGGTATTTGAACTTCGATTTCTCTTATAAAATACTTGAATATGCTGCACAAGTGACGCAGCACAGAATAATAAATTGAATAATTGCGATATTTGATAGTGACAGCACACGGCAAAAATTGACAACCCCGCGCTACGCCCGAAAACCGATCACTGGCTGTGTTGCCAAGGTTGCAAAAATGAAACCACATTTTGACAGATATTTTTGGCGAAAAATTTATAGCGACTATAGCGCTACTCTTCCGAACTAAACAAATACACTGGTGATTGGTGAACAAAAATATCTTCAGGGTCGTTCACATTTGTTCACTTTCAGTGATCACTCCGGATGATCCTCGAAGATGAATAGGTGTGAACGGGCGTTTCATCAATAGTGATCACTAGCGATGACGGAGTAGGAAAGAGATTACCACTCGTCATAATTTCGATGAAACTTTCACTGAAACGACCATAAACAAGTTTTATCTATGAATTTGTATTGAAAGTCAGAATCGTGTACAAAATTTCATGTTGTCGAGAATTATATTCACGTGTTTCAATTTTTAATAAATGTTATTTTTCATTTATTTAATTATTTTTTTACGTAAATACGTCAAACTACATACAACATGACCGTGAGTGTTGACATGACAGTGAAAGCATAGGACGAACAAGTGTGAACAGACGTGTTCACTTTCAATGAACAGGTTTGACCCTGACACTCTGGATGATCATCTAAAGTGAAGCAATGTGAATGCTACTTTAAGTATTCTAGCATTCACATTGAATGATCATCCAGAGTGTCAGGGTCAAACCTGTTCATCGAAAGTGAAGACGTCTGTTCACACATGTTCATCCTATGCTTTCACTGCCATACCAACACTCACAGTCATGTTATATATTATGTAGTTTGACGTATTTTCGTAAAAAAATAATTAAATAAATAAAAAAATTAAAATAGTTCTCAACTGCATGATAATTTTGTACAAGATTTTGACTTGTAATACAAATTCATAGAGAATAATACAAATAATACACAGAATTCCATACAAAACCTAGAACCCTGACTCATTTACAAAAGTGAGGCAAAAAATCTATGAATTTTTGACAGAACGGTTGGCGAAAGCATGTGGTGTTTCCTTCATTTTATGAAGTATTTCTCCCATTTTTATTAAAATATATCATTTTTACATTTATAAAAACGTAATTGGATATTTTTTGAAGTTCTTGTCGACGTTTTAAGCGATTTACCACACTTTTTTTCGCCAACCGATCTGTCAAAAGTGCCGAAAAATGGTGCCTCACTTTATTACAATGAAAATACATACGAGTACTCCATCTAGGTATTATATATAAAAATCTATGAAATAATAGGATAAAACTTGTTTATGGTCGTTTCAGTGAAAGGACCTTTCATCAAAATTATGACAAGTGGTAATCTCTTTCCTCCATCATCGGTAGTGATCAAACGCCTGTTCACACCTTTTCATTTTGGAGGATCATCCAGAGTGATCACTGAGAGTGAACAAATGTGAACGCCCCTTTAGTATTCGAATAAAACATACTTTAATTTTTTTTTACAGTTCATTCCAGGACTGGGTCACAATCGGTAATAAATTAACTACTGAAAATAATAAATACACCAATTTTTATATAACATGAGTTTTAATTATAAAATTCATTATTTTTTAGTCTACTTATGTAAAAATTTACATAGATTTGTTTTTATGTTTATTGTGTTTAGACTTCTTATTTTTCTTTGTTGGTATTGAATCCAGGATATCTTTGTTATCTTCACCTAATCTCTTCACCCCACTGAAAAAAACAATAATGTGGATATGTTGATTAACATTTTTACAAACAAAATTTTGAGTGAAACCCGAAAAAATATGCAAGTTTTTTGAGTTTCTTTAAGAAAAAAAAAGTTATGTACCTTTTTAAGGACATACTTAATATATAGAACAATAAATTAATTTGATAGCTTTATATGAAAAGCACATTAAGTATATGGAAATGAATGAGAAATTGTGAATGTGAAAAAGAACTTTATTGATAGATAATTCAGCATTTAATAATAAATATGTAAAATGGTTTGTGTGACAAAAATAGTATGGGAAGTCAGAAAATATTGCAATAACAAACCTTTTAACAGATATAAGATTGGACACCTTTCCCTTTGTAGTGAGTGCCTGTGCCCAGTCCATGTCACTGCCCTTGATCTTGTATTGCTGCAACTCCTCCCCCACTAACTTGGCTACCTCCTGGCGCTGTTTCCTCTGCAGTTCCTGTCTCAAAGTAACACAAAAACAAATCATATATCTTCCATGTGACTTCAATATACAATTTGAAGAAGGATTGATAAAGATCGAAATATGTGAATTAATAAAGAGTTCAGCTCAAACTGTCAAATACCTTTGCTGCTTTGGTCAGCTCATCATCTAAAGTTTGTTTCAAAGGTCCATCATAGTTGATAGCTTCCTCTGTTATATTATTGAATCCTATTTTCTTAGCGACAGTATCTTCCATTACAGAGTTTATGGATGTGTATAACTTTTTACATAAATCAAAGAATTTAGCTAATAGTTGTGATGCGGGTAGACCTATTTCTGTAGATAAGGAATCTATATCTCTATTTTGTAATCCATAGCCGAGTAATATAGCCTGAAATATTATAAAATAAGAATAAATTATATTTCATTTTACTATTGAAAGTAAGTATGTAATAAAAAAAACTAATTGACTTATGAGTATTGATCTTAACTAAGTGAGATAAATATTGATTAGAATTGTAGAATCTTGATAAGTATTATAGAACTTCAATTCACAACAATGA
The DNA here is from genome assembly GCA_947579605.1 of Athripsodes cinereus. Taxonomy (NCBI): domain Eukaryota; kingdom Metazoa; phylum Arthropoda; class Insecta; order Trichoptera; family Leptoceridae; genus Athripsodes; species Athripsodes cinereus. The sequence continues at coordinate 28,476,349 of OX388309.1, forward strand.
TATGGGAGTGCTTTAGTTTGAATTTGTAGGCAGGGCTCAATTGCTTTGTAGATCAATTCATAAGTAGGAGCAATTATCTGATTGATGTAAAAAATCTCCGGTATTGTTCATATCATTGTGCTTCCTAAATAGCTTTAGAATATTTTTTTTAAAAAGATATATCTGGGTTTTGTTATAAACCCAAATACAACCTTATACACCTTTCACAGTAAGCTACTAAACACTTGTGTCATGAAAGGGTAGTTTGCCGGCACCTGGTATTGAACCACGGACCCCTTGTTCACGAGGCCGAGACTCTACCTCCAGGCTACCGACGAACTCTAAATATGTAGTGTTTAAAGAAAATATATTAATTTGTACTCACTTGTTGTAGAGCATCTAATTTAGTATGGATGTTTGTAAGAAAGAATATATTGGCGAGATTAATAGTCAAGTCACTTATAAGATGATAGTCAGCCATCTGTCTTGTGTATAACTCTATTCTCTTCAAATCATGGCCAGTCAGGTGGTGTTCTATTAGAGATGTACTCAGATCTACAATAAAAAATAATAATAAAGTAATACATATGTAAATTCACACAGATCAAAAGTCCATCAATGACATAAACTTGTAAGTACAAATAAATATAGTCAATAATTCATGATATTTTTACCTGTCTTTTGAAATTGTACATGTGAATTTGTAATAGTTGATAATCCTAAAGACGCTGTGAATTTCTTGAATGCTTTGGGCAACAGTTTTGTGAATCTCCTTCTAAAGTCTGTGAAGTATTCTGTAAGCCATGTATTGGTGCTACTGTCATTTAGACATCTCAACATTATGCAGGAATGTTCTCCGGTTAAATCATTACACTTTTGGCTGTGAACAAAACAATAACATTCAAGATAAAACATATTTAAGATTGTATCTTAGATCATGATAACATCAATAATTTAATGATCTAGCTGAGATTCATAATCAAAATTTTATTTTATAGTTTCCATATTTTTCCCATTTCTAATTCTAAAGTAACCATTATAATTTTATAAAATGAAGAAGAGTACAAACCTCACATAAACAGGAACATATTTTTGAGATTTCCAGAATTTCAGCAACTGTTCCGTTAAACCAAATGATGTGCCGATATAATCTAAAGATTCTGCAGGTCTTTCTGTTAGTCTTTTCAATAGTGTCGGTGGTTTTTTTCTCGGGGCTATAGTTTCTTGTAGAAGTCCTGGCTGGTCAAATTCTTCAGCACTGTCATCGTCTCCATCTATTTCTTCTTCATTCAAACAGGGAATTTCACCAGAGTAATACTGTGACAATTGCTGAAGAGCTCTTTTACCATAGCCCATCTAGAAATAAATTAAATTTATCAATAAATTAGTAAAAATATTTCGGCTTAAGAGTAGGTATGCATTAATAAAAAACACAAAAATGCGAAAGATTCATAAAGTGTAACTTGTATACCTTTTGATAATTAGGATGTGTAGCTATTCTGATTATCCTAGCTCCACACAGCTGTGGAAAGTCTTTATCACCAAACTGTTCACAGATATTCCACGGAATCAGATCTCCCGCAGCCTTCTTTCCACGACCCATTCCTTCAGAGACGGATCTAAATAAAAATACAAATTAGGAAAAATGCAAAAAATAAATTATATGTGGTATTGAAAATAAAAAATATTCAGAACAGATGATAAAATCCATGACAAATAAATAGAAAATAACATTTTACAAATAAAATTTAAGATCGTAGTTGAAAAATGTCACAGAACATTGATAAATCACCATAGGTATCTGGATTGAATTATATTATCATAATTGATGATTTCTGATACTGTGTAAAGATTGACATTGCAACTAATGTAAATGAAGAATAATAGTATCTAATAAAAAAAAGTCTCAAAAATTTGAGTGAGTCCAATTCGTTTCCATGTCTCCAATTCCATGTAAATAAATATGTTTTATAATTAGTTACCTGTTAGATAATCTTCCTTCCATGCAGATCTGTACCACGCATAAGACTTCAGGAAGGCATGTGGCTTTGGGTGATGTGGGAGCCAACAGACAGAAGAGATTGTGGGACGATGCATCAGCTAACATTTGGATGTCATTTGGACTGTTCTGTAAATGAAAGACAACAAAATAAATATGAGAATACAGCAATTAACATATATTGAAATATAAAATTTATGTTTTTTGATACTGTATACTGATTAATATTGATACTATATATATTTTTTCATAAATTTCATTTTTGTTTTGAGTCAGGCATTTTCCTTCCCCTTGTGGAGTAATATGCAGTGAAAATCTACTAAAACAATTATATTTTATAATGATAAATATATTTACATTGAATTATGTAACTATATCTTATACCAATTATAGAAGTCAAACTATATAGTAAATTGATTCAATCTAAACAGCAAGGAGTGTTGATATTAGGGGGTATAATCATAGAATTCAAAAATAAAAGTTTTCATCACTGTTCTGAAGAGAAATTCAAATCATTGTCAAAAAGTAAAACTTTATTATTTACACACACTAAACTAAAGACATCAAATACTGCTTTTGTTTATATTATTTTGGCTTTTAACAATGAGTATCCACCAAATAAACTTTTCAAAAATAGAAAGAATAAAATTGAACAAATATGTAAAATAGAACATCACCAAACAAAAATGTTTACGTGGCAAATCTGAATCTTGTATTTATTAATACAATGCATTATTCTGTTTACCTTATAGTGACTGGAGACATATATAGCGACCAATCTGTGAAGAAAAGCTTCAGCTGCCTTGTGATAGCAGAACAAAGCATCTCTGTCCACGTAGTAGAGATCACAGGCACTTGGAGGTGGGCAGCCTGCTCCCATAGACGGCGGCAAAGTGGCGTCCAGACACAACAGATTTGTAAGCCACAACTCTACTTCATCTTCAGGGGCGTAACGGATTGGCTCTTCCAAGTTTATCTGAAATAGATTATTTTACTTAGAAATTTTACTATCACAGTATTTGAAGTCGAAGGATATTAAAATACAGCAATTAACATATATTGAAATATAAAATTTATGTTTTTTGATACTGTATACTGATTAATATTGATACTAATGTACAGTGAAAAGCATAATTAAGTAAATTTTCAGATAGAATAATTAAACATAATACATAAACTCACAGCAGGTGGAGCATTTCCTTTCTGTTGTATCTGACTGAAAAGTTTCAGAGATAAAGACCTTCCTGTGCCTTCGTACCCAGCTACAGTGGATGAGAGAAGAGCAAGTGGAGCCCGCCGAAGCACTTCTTTTACAAGGGGTAGTGGAATGGCACCTGCCTCATCTACCAGAGCTAAATCTGCAGCTCCCAAGAGGGAATGGTCATCTGGCGCAATGTACTGAAACCAATATTATAAAATAATAAGCTACGTAACATTGACACCGAATACAAAGAATATAATATGGCATTATATTTTCAAAAATCTACTTTTGTTTATATGTGAAGAGATATTAGTCCAAGATGAAATTTTCTCTTATATCTTCCATACAGCGATGAGGCATGCTACTCATTCTAAATGTGTTGTTTTTTATATAATAAAAAAATAATCAATCTAACTTACCTGCAAAGTTTGTCTTGAATTTCTTGAAATATTAATTCTAACAATAGCCTTCTTGAATTCTGGATTAGTTGAGCGTACTATATTATAGTCAGTATGTTCTTGATAAAGAAGTGCATCCAACCCTTTGAGGACAAACTCAAATAATGTAATCAAGTTATCCGGGTGTGGGGATGTGACATAAATGTTAACGTATCCTAAGGCAATAGCAGCTGACACAGCTAATCCGAGACAAGCTGATTTTCCTCTACCACGAGATGCTGTTAGACAATGTGGAGGTCTGAAAATAGAAAAGAATCAGTGAAAATTTTAAGTTAATTTAAACGATATTTATTTTATTTTATTTGATAATTTAATTTAAACGAATTTGTGAGTTATAAAAAGCAAGGTGGTTGATATTGAAGAATCATAACCTTTCAATCTGTCAACATACTTTACATTTGTGACAAAAACCGTCTGTCAGCAGGAAACTGAATGACGTGAGTACAAGTCTAACCCCACACACTCTCATACACCAGTGTTTTTTCTTTTCTTAACTTCGGTAGTTATCTTAGGTATGCTGAGACATAAATTAAACAAAAATATTTTATTAATCATGTACTACCTTGGTTCTCTATCAGCCAGAGTATTTATGAGAGTGGCGAGGGCTGTGGCCTGTTCATATGTCTTACAGAGAGCCACCAGAGGCCCAGCAGGAGGAGAGTCAGACAGTGAAGATATTAGCTCCTTCAGACGAGGATTCACTTTCTGGAAAAAAAATAGCCATGTGTCGATATATAAATTATCTATCCACACTATCACGGCATCTCCTACAATTGAAGGGCTTGGGGCATTAACACTGTAAGCCACAAAACCTAAAAAAATGAGTTTTTGATGTAAAACATCACAAAATAGTGGCTTCTATAGGATGACACAATCCTAGGAAAATATTTTAAATATTGACAACGTTATTCAAAAATTGTGTTTTTCGTTGATGGCTATATTGTAATTATTTTGGCAATAGAACACTGTAAGCACTTATGATTCTTTGCTCTGGTGTCTTATATTTTACTATGTATAATATCAAATAATTTAAATTTATGAATTGTTTTACCAGATTTGTAATACTGCACGCCTCTGACACCAGCAACCTTAGTTGCTGTTTTGAGGTATTGTTTATAATTGAATAAATAAATAATTGAATAAGCCACATAAAAATTAAAATGTCCCTTCAATTGGGGTAGCCAGTAGAGCAACTGCATGCATTACAATATTATAAATGTAGATGATCATGCTTGTCAATGCTGTATATTGCACTAATTATAAGCAGCGAAAAATCAATACCTCTGGTAATTGTTCAACCGGAGTCACTTCTGCAGTCAAGGAAGAGATAGGAAGAACATTCAAAGAGTCATCTAAGACCAAACAACGTTTGTTATCAGATAGTGAAAGAAGGAAACGTTCATTGAATCTATTTGATACTGTGTCATATGCTTCTGTGCGGAATCTGAAAGTAAAAGAAATGTACACAAGGTCGAATATTGTTTAACAACATTTTTCCACATAAATAGAATAGTCATAGTCATTCAGGCTATCAAAGCTTTTATTATCTTGGTTGGCTTTTAGGATATCTTTAATGTTTTTGTTTTCTACAGCTTTTGACCATCCTAGGATCATCATCAGTCAGAGAATGTAGTAAGCTCCACCAGGAAATTCTAGGTTCAACAAAAGTCAAAGAGAAGTAAACCAAGAATTGGTTATCGGAATATTTTTCGTGTAAATGGATAAATAGTATTTATACCTGGAGTGTACATCCATCGTAATAGAATGAAGTTGTCGTAAGGAAGACATTGTTTTCAACAGGAAAATGACAAGACCACCACCTTCAACTGTTTCTATTGTTCTTGCCATTAAATTGGGTGTCAGCGCTTCAAAATCCTACAAAATATTAAATGATTTGAAACATATTATGTACAATATCAGTTCAATATGCACTTTAATTATATTCTTTTAATTTATTTAATCTATAATAAAATCTTTCAAATGTGATGCGGTTGGTTGATTATTTATAATATATTTAATAATGAAGTCATCTCCCTGACAATGAAAGGTATGCAAGAAGCATAGTACGGTATCATCGGCTTAATTCTAATACACCATAAGTCAGTTATATCTAACTTTACAGGAAGAACAAAAAACTTATTTTTTTTTACCATCGTTTGGATTGAATTGGTTATTTGGGACGCAGTTTATACTTAATGTAAATGGTAAATGATACATGAATCCATCATAAATTTGAAATCGAAAAAATGACTTACGGTGTATTAGAATTAAGCTGACGATGTGTTGTTTGAGTGATACAGTATGCTATATTAAGGTGAACTTACGATGTCGTAAACCGTAGGTTTTATAAAAAGTTCATGACAGATTAATAGATCGGAATTCTATTAATTTATTACTTAAGATTTTTTAATACATGGGGATTCCTACCTGTAAAACACAAACTCCATAAGTATGTCCGAGTATAGCATGGCTCTCAGAATAATATCTCCCATGTATGGTGGTGGCTACTCTGAAGGAATCAAAGAGTGATTCTTCAGATACATCTATTTTACCAGCTGCTATCTTCTTAGCTCTCTTTCGTCCATGACTGAAATAATAAAATTGAAATACAAAATAAAAATTTAATGCACGAAATCTCATTGAAATACAATAAGTAATGCTGTTCTGCAAACTCCCCTTTCACGACACAAGCTTTTAGCTTACTGTAAAAGGTGTATAAGGTTGTATTTGGGTTTATAACAAAAACCCAGATATATCTTTTTTTTTTAAAAAAAAAGAAGAATGTTTTAATAAATAACTCACTTGCTAATGGACTCATCTTTGTTTTTGTAACACCATAATACTGTTGGTCTTGCTCTCACTGTAGACTTGGCCAGCATATCATACAATATAGGAACCTAAAAATTATAAAGACATTGCTGGAATATACCTTAAAAGCGTAAAAAATATTTTGAGTATATAATATATAGAATAAGATAGCAAATGAAAATATTTATAAAAATAAAAATGTGAGAGTGCATGTTTACCTGATCTCTCGCTTTATCGCCGACTACCAGAAACATTGTTCTATGTCGCAACTTAACGCCATTTTCAATCATCACACGGATTCTGTTATCGATCTTCTTTTTAACCATTTTGAAACAGTTTTATCAATTTATTCACAAACAACACAAATTACTTCGCTATTTTCTGCGAAATGACAGTTCGCAAGGGCCGCATGACATATGAACATAACCTCAAAAATATATCAGTTGTCACTATTGTTGCCATACTATAAATATGGGAACTTCGTAAAAAGTTTCATTAAAGTAAAGATTTATGGAAATGGAGGAATTCGATGATTGCATTATTTTTTGTTGTTAAAATTGAACAAATAAATTATATTTAAAATAAATATGCAAATAAGTTAATATGAAAAGCAAATAATTCATTTACTACTTTAATTAAACGGGTAGGAATGGGTAGAAAATGTGAAATTTCCATTAATGTAAATGAAAATAATTGTTTACAGATTCCAGAAAATGTTTAAAATTATTTGAGGACATTTTTTTAATTTTGCCAGTTCCAATATCTTCTTAATTCTTCAGATGGGAGTTAAAGTTATATTAAAAAATAAATAAAATTTTCATTGGTCAAATATTTATGTAATGTACTATAGACCATTAAAGGATGACGTCACAGAAAAATCCTTGAGGGGCATCAGGCATCCCAACACAACACATTCACAGTGTTTACGGTGTAATATTAGGTGGGACGCCTAAAGAATAGATACCTAATAATCAAAAAAAAGTGTCGATTTTGTTATAATTTTGTCGTCTGACTTTCTTTTTTTTCTCTTATGGCATAACATCCTACAAGTATGATTTGCGCAATTTGATTGTTTGCCCCCCACGCAAAAGCAAATCCATAGACAAGACCACGTGACCTTTAATGGTCTATTATGTTATAGATTGTATGTTTACTTGGTTAATAAATACATAATAAAAAAAAAGTTTTATTCTACTTTACTAAAGTACAATAAAACGTTTGTTTTATTTATTTCGTTTTGGAATCCTACTACCTAAACACCGATACAGTGAATATAGGGATCATATTGTTAATATGGGCTCTCTCTCTCTTGTTCATTTCCTCATGTCTGAGGATGGAGCCTCTTGGCAATCTCTACCCCACTTGTGCTGAGATATGCAAATATGGTCCGAAATATAAGATCCTGCATGGATATCAACACTTCCTACAAACATGATGTGTCCGAAGAACTACTAGATGTCTCAATCTCAATATATTGAACAGATGTTAGTAATAAGTAGTTTTGCCTCAATTACTATTCGCAATTGTTTTCTATTCATAATAAGGTAATAGGGGAGTTGTGAATACAGTTTAGTGTAAAATAAAACACAGAAAATCTTTTAATGCTTTATAAATATTAGTCACAAACTTGTACAGAAAATATTTTATACTAACAAATGACTAGATTTACATTATAAATTATATTTTATAAATAAATATAATAATTATAATAGACTAAGACAGACTAGAAAATTAACAACATAATTATTATAATAATTACTATAAAGACGTGATAACTACAATCACAAACATTGTTATAGATAGAAGTTTGTTTCTGTGACATTGGTTTTTGCTACTCCTTGTGATTAAAAGAAACAAACAATATTTAATCTAGGTACTTTACCATATATGTGAAACAAAAATAGAGAAACAATAATATAAAATGAAATAAGATAATTCTCAACATAGCGCCTCAATTATAAATTGTCAACATGAGATTGGATGAGTTTGCTGATGTTTACAAGCATTTTTTATTTATTTTTGAAAATGTAAGTCTACGTACAAAAGTTTTTTGGTGTCATTATTTATTTTAAGATAGAATAAATGAAATATTATTCTATACAATAATATTTCATAACTTGGGTGGTACTTACTTATAATAGGTATCTTCTGAATTACCAAACAATTCAGAAAATGTAGTTCATCGGTAACTCACACATTTATTTGACAGTTAATGGTATCATTAAATCCATTGCCCTCAATGCTCCTCCCGGGAGCACAGAGCGGATATACCGATACACAATAATCACAATATTAAAGGTACCTACAGTAAATGAATAAAAATAAATAATATGTCATCTCTTTTCTAAATCTAAATAGGTATGTAGATAAATATTTTACTAAGAAATAAATATTGAGCAAGCGTGTGCAAAATCTATAATATGGCAAAATAATATATTTAAAGTATAGAATTTATTACAATATTTTTAAATTAATGCATTTGAAGATATGAATGGTAATATTTTATATATTTTTTTCTAAAATATAATATTTAGTTGTTTAGGTTTTTATAAAACCTAGTCAAGGGAATATCTTTGGAATGTTTTTAATGCATAATTATAAACCTGTGGTAATACGCGAAAAGTTGGTATGTTCAATTTTTGTGATAATCAAATTTTTCACTTAATATTTGTATTGCATTAAAAATACTGAAAAAATTATATTATTGGCAAATAATCATAAATATTAATATGAAGAGCCAATTATTAAATGCTCTTTGAAAAATGTTGCTGTAAAATTTGCTTTTTAGGACGTATCAACTTTTGCCATACAACCACAGAAATAACAATTTAAATTATCAATACAATAAAATGTTTGTGTCAATTTACAAAAATAAAAACAAACAACCATTTTCAATTATGTCACTTTGAATATTGGTAACACAATAACTAATTACTTCAATTAAAAATTAAAAAATAGAAACTTACTATTGATAAATAAAAATAAATAAAATATAATCTTTGACATAAAATAATTAAAACTGTGTTTATAATATTTATAGACCTAAATCAAGCTAACAAATAAAATATTTAATCACAAAAAGAGTCTTTGAAATTTTTCATTCAGGTAATTATAAAAATCATAAAATATTTTTAAAATTGAGTAAGAATAAATATCAAAAATTCATATGCAAAATATTCTAGCATTGAAAGCACATTTAAGGTATTTGTAAGATTATTTTCACAAACCGGAAGAAAGCAAAAATATATATCTGGGTTAACAAAGAATGGTAACATGTAGAATGATAACATAATAGTTTTATTTTAGTTAACAGTAGGCAAATCTTTCATTTTTATTTACAGTTATGTCATGTTTTAGTTTGTACATTATAACTGGTAATACAAAACTTATATAATTAGTAAATAAAATATAAACATTTATAAGGAACAATTTGACAGTTAAATTTGAGGCAGGACTTAGTGAAATGCATGTGATTTTAATCAAGCTATGTTAAAAGTTAAGCGCAACTATATTCTATATTTTTTGTGAAAAACTTATAATGGCAGTACATTAATATAAGTTACTAAAATTAAATAACTGTTATGATACATAGCAACACAATCGAAAAATCTTTGAGTTGTTGAATTTTATAACATAAATAAAAATAGTTCTTTGTGCATATGAAACTAAAAATAAATAACTGTTTCAAATAAATAACAAATATAATTGAAAAGGGACAAACTTCAAAATTCAATCGTGAACTAAGGAAGGCTAAGAGAATGTCTTGGAGGAGGTTCTGCGAAGAGATCAATGGTCCTTCGCATGTAGCCAAAATCCACAAGATATTGTCAAAAGCACCTCCATCCTATCTAGGTCTATTAAGAAAGACCGATGGAACGTTTACCGAGAATGTAGAGGAGACCCTGAAGCTAATGGCACAGGTTCACTTTCCAGGATCGAATATCACTGAATTGGACACTCTACAAACACAGACTACAAAAAAGTCCAGACCGGACATTGAAGACTGGAGAAGAGCGTCTGAGATATTCAGACCCAATCAGGTTTCGTGGGCTATTGACAGCTTTCAGCCATATAAATCTGAAGGGGAAGATGGCATTTTTCCTGCCTTACTGCAGCAGGGTGCAAAAAGCATCCTGCCTGTAATAATTAAAATCTTCAGAGCAAGCTTTGCGTGGGGATACATACCGACGGATTGGACTAAGGTTAGGGTAACGTACATACCCAAGGCCGGAGACAAAGATAAGTCACAGCCTAAATCCTACAGGCCAATTAGCCTTACCTCCTTCCTGCTTAAAGCAATGGAGAAAGTGCTAAATTTATACATAAGGGAGAAATATCTCAAGATAAAACCCCTACATGCTAAACAACATGCCTATCAAACAGGCAAATCTACAGAATCCGCTCTGATCGAACTAACAGACAGACTGGAAAAAGCCATAGAGGACAAAGAAATTGCCCTATGCGCTTTCTTAGACATTGAGGGAGCTTTTGATAACACCTCAACGGATGTCATACTTAAAAGCATGACTGAAAGGAGCATCGACCAAACGACGCTTAATTGGATCGAAGCGATGCTGTCAAATAGGACTGTCAAAACGACCCTTTTAGACAAAACATTGGATGTTCGAATTGCGAGAGGATGTCCTCAAGGAGGTGTTTTATCACCCTTGGAATGGTCCATCGTAGTCGATAGTCTTTTATGGAAGCTAAATAATGCTTATTTTAACACACAGGGCTATGCAGATGATCTGGTAATTACGGTTGTAGGAAAATTCCAAGGCACCGTTTCCAGCCAAATGCAAAAAGCTCTGAAATTGGTGGAAACCTGGTGTAAAGACTACGGTCTCTCAGTGAACGCCAACAAGACTGTTATAGTCCCATTTACCAACAAAAGGAAGCTGGGAGGACTTAAAGCACCAACTCTCTTCGGGAAGACTATAACATTTTCCAAGGAAGTTAAATATTTGGGTCTAATCCTGGATCAACGACTGACATGGAACCCACACTTGGAACACATCACCAAGAAAGCAAAAATAGCTCTAGGTACGAGCTATAGGATAGCTGGGTTGAAATGGGGCCTTCAACCGAGGCAAGCCCTCTGGCTCTACACAGCTATGGTTAGACCAATGATCACCTACGGCTGTGTGGTATGGCACAAGAAAACTCAGCAGAAGACATGCATAAATGTCCTGAACAAGATTCAGAGACTTGCATGTCTTCTCACAACGGGCGCTATGTCCTCAACACCCACGACTGCCCTAGAGGCGATGTTGTGTTTGAGCCCATTGCACGTACATGTGCAAAAGGAGGCTCGCATGGCATTGATACGGGCGGCAAAGGGAGGTAGGAACAATTGGCGCTCCAGCATAATGAGAGGATTATATTCAGACCTCCACAAAGCACCCATCATGGATATGCCCACAGATACCATGAATGTGGCTTACAGCTTTGTTAAATACTACACAATAGACATACTTGAAAGAGAGACATGGCGAGAGAATGATCCCTACACCTTTCGAGATGGAGACATTGTATGGTACACAGATGGATCCAAAAAAGATGGTCGGGCAGGATCTGGAATCTTTGGCGTCCACCCTAGGTTGAGCAAATCGGTCTGCTTGGGAGAATATGCTACTGTTTTCCAGGCTGAAATGAGCGCAATTATGGAGTGCGCTCATATGAACCTTCACCGATCATATCATAACAAAAAGATTAATATCCTCTCAGATAGCCAGGCGGCGCTTAAAGCCCTAGGTTCTGTAGAGGTGAGATCTAAACTAACTTTTGAATGCATACAGGTTCTGAATCGCCTAGGCGAGAAAAACGCGGTAAGGCTGGTTTGGGTACCGGGGCATTGTGGAGTCATGGGCAACGAAGCTGCTGATGAACTTGCTAGAACTGGCGCTGAGGAGCCACCAGTAGGTCCTGAGCCCATATGCGGATTACCGCTTAGCACTATCAAGCTTAGTCTAAGAAACTGGGCCATGGACCAGAGCCACGAAATTTGGTCCAATTGCATAGGGTTGAAACACGCGAAGGAACTAATGATAGGGTACTCGCGGAAGTTCACCACAGAAGTTCTAAAACTTAATAAAAAACAAATAAGGATTCTAACCAGGACCTTGACGGGACACTGCAGACTACGGAAACACATGACAAAAATAGGACTGTCAGATACCCCAGTCTGCAGATTTTGTTCAGAGGATAATGAGACACCTATCCACATCCTCTGTAACTGTGACGCACTTGCTCGCAACCGAAGTCACATCCTCGGAGGTCCACTGCTGGACTCTGAGAAAGTGAGACTTCTCACACCAAGACAAATAGTGAGCTACATGACGCACCTAGGTCTTGAGAGTGAGATATGACACAGAAGGATGTCACAATAGATCTGTTATGGTCGCAGTGACACAAGGGATGTAAGGTCCCTTGACCTTTTAAGAAAAAAAAAAAAAAAGGGACAAACCAGAGTCCGAATACATATATAAGGTAACATACCCTATTTCTGACACCTACCCAATAGCTGACAATTTTATTTTGATGATCGAAAATAAGGAAACCATAGCCAGTACATGTTGCGTGATTATTCATAATTGTACATTATTATCTATGAATCACTTTTAATATAACTTTTTGTCTTATGTTATTTTAAATAAATGTCAGTTGATAATTTGCGTTCAGACATAGTGCGTATTGTGTATTCTGTCATTTTGCTTAACATTTTTGTTAAGAAATAGGTGTCTTGAATCAAGAGATTTGCATCAATATTTTCACACTTATATGTCCATGTTGTTGTAAATATTGTAAATGAAGTCATGAATTTTGATATTAGATATGTTAAATGTTCATATAACCTAAAACTAAAATTTTTAAGGGGGTGTCAGGTATTGGGTACGTAGATTATCCAATTATCGTAGAGTATCCAATAGCTGACACCCGTGTCAGTTTTTGGTGTTTTGAGAATTTTGTTATTAACGGTTACAGATTAAATATTTCTTTTCAGAAAGCATTCTCAATGCTAACCTCAAAGACACATCTTTATACGCTATTGGGATCCAATACCTGACAACGTGTGTCAGATATTGGTTCCTCAATTTTTGAAAAAAATATTCATACAACGTAAATCCCTATTCCTGACACCAAATATATTTGCTGTTTATTTTTGCATAATTAGGTAAATTACATAGAGTACGTACAATTTTTAGAAATGGGAAAACCTTAAACATCGCCTAGATATTCTAATAAAGACGTTAAAAAGGCATTGGATGCGATAAAAGGTAGTATGCTTGTAATAAAAGCGAGCAAAACATTTGACGTTCCACGAACAACATTATTTCACAAAAAAAAAAACTGAGGTGTATCCAGTTGATGGCAGAAAAGGTCCGAAAACAAACCTAACTGAAGCAGAGGAAGATAATTTGGTGAAATGGATGTTTCACATTGCTAACTGCGGGTTTCGTCCAACCAAGGGTCAGTTTTTAGATTCTGTTCAATCACTATTAACTCGAGAAAATCGCGTAAACAATTTTGTAAATAATAGACCTGGAAAAATGGTACATATGTTTAATGAATAGATATCCAGAAATAGAAGAAAGAACGGCACAAAACTTGACCAAATCTGGTGGGACAGTAACGTAAGATAATATTATACAATGGTTTTCAGAAATTATAAAATATTTAAAAGGCAACGACAATTGGAATATTATGGCGAACCTTGCAAGAATTTTTAATAGAGATGAAATGACCATGTTCATTAACCCAAAAGGCTAAAAAAAATTGGTTAAAACGGGTGAATCGTTGGTATATAATTATATTGGTAATGATGGAAAGGATTCTTAACCAGCCTAATAACAGTTAACGCAAGCAGAGATCTCGAACCTCCTACGATAATTTACTCTTAAGTATGTTAGAATACCATCTAACATAATTACTTCTTATCCAGCTGGTTGAGGCATAGGAAAATCTAAAACTGGTTGGATGGCAGCGTTTTTATGAATATATCCTTGATTAGATTGAAAGGAAATTGTTCATCTTTAATACCTTACCGATAGAGAAGATATATACTCAAAGCACACCAATAAAAGAACAAACATTCCAGACGACATCCCAACGCCATTCAAAAATTGTTTATTCTGGCCAGATGATTCGACTTCCAAAACTACAAGATGAAGAGAATGAGTACCGTCATGTGTTACGTGTGATGCATACTAACAATTAAAAGAAAAAGATGAACAGATGCAGAACTAAGAAAGAAACAGAATAAGGGGAGAGAATAAAAACAGCAAATTAAAATAAAAAAAAGCAACAAAAAAGCCAAAAGTGAAAAAAGGTTTTAAAAAGTTAATGAAAACAATATTATCTTCTTCTGAATCATCCATTGACATGATTTGGAGTCTGAAGTAGAAACATTTGCCTCACACAGTGAAAAGGAAGAAGAACTTACAATTCCTGGATTTTATAAAACACACAAAATAGAAAATCCAAAATATAATGTTGGTGACTATGTTTATTTTCCCAGGATATTTTATTATTATTTCAGATTTATTTTCACACATTATCATGCATGATAATGTGTGGTATGGAAAGATGGAGATGGTCAGATATTCCTGATAAAATATGGTACCGAAAGGAACACTTATTAAAAAAAACAAGAAAATATTCTCAAGGATGGAAATTAATATGTTGTTCCAAATATTGCTAACATTTAACTTTTTTTAATCTATTCATCAAATAAAAATATAATATTCACAGAAAACACAAGATTTTAGTTAATGATGTTGTATTTTATCATATATTTTAAAGTTTTACTTGTTGTTAATTAAAGATATAAGATTTTCTATATTTATATCAAAATTAAGCATGTGTCAGGTTTTGGGGTGTCAGCTACTGGATTTCTGAGATTTTTATGTGTCAGAAATAGGGGACAAAATGGACATTTGATAATTTTTGATTTTTTCATACATAGGACTATTCTAGTATCACCATTTGTTAAAATATAATAGATAATCGAATGGCCCAGCTATTTGTGTAACTCTTTTTGAAAAATATTGAATAATAAATTTTTCACTAACAAAAAATCGAGTTTTTTTTCTTAGATTGTCAGCTATTGGGTATGTTACCTTAAAATTTTATTAATATCAAAATTTACTAAAATATGTTTAAAATTGCACTTCAAATAGAGTAAGTAGTATCAATTATTTGTATGAAAATATTTCATATTTCGAGAAGATGTAATAAATATTATTGTGTTTTGACTCGAAATATATTTCTTAATTGATTTTCTGGCATTCTTATTAAGAGAGCATGTTTTTTAACATATAAATAGAAAAGTTATTTTTATGTTTAAGAATATTATTTTGTAGGTAGCAAAATATAAATGTGTATAAATATTATTTTACATTTATTATGTTATTATATCGATCGCCCAGTTTTGTAAGCCAGCAAGACAAAATTCTTATATTAAATTGTCAACAATTTCTGGTTGAACAAAAACACAAACAAAAATATGCTGTAAAAAAAATATTAAATTTTAAAAAATCATTATTCACAGAATTGAAAAAAATATCACTCTCTGCAAAATATTGATTTGAAAAATTTCAAGTTGTTGGCCTGGGCGATAGTAATTTAGTATCATATAAGATACAAGTTTTATATTATCGGTTTATTATGATTGCATTGAATGTAGCTGATATTCATTTAAATACTATACATATTTTCTAAATAAATAGGTAAAAAAGAAATTATTGGAATAAAATTTCACACTAAAAGCACCTTTAGAATTTCATCAATAAAATATCTATAAAAACAACACAAGATTTGCCTTACAATTATTTAATTTCCTACATTTACACAATTATTCAATTTGATAATAATTTTCTGCAAAAAAAAATAGCAGTTAATAATCTCTCACCAATCAATAGTATGTATTGAGAATTGTATCACAATTTCTAACGAAATATCTATCAACTTCTCCTACGAGAGAAAAAAATAATAAATTAGAAAATTTGAGGGGGTTAAAACAAACCCATATTGGACATTAGTGATTTTGCTTTTATACCCCTCATTTACAAGGTTTCAAAATAATTTATCTATCCATTTCTACTATTACAAGATATCCCACATATACAGTAGCAAGTGGACTTATTACACATAATAAACATACGATCCTCCTCACTGTGATATGATATAATGATGTCCAGGATGTAAAGACATATTACCTCATTGTAGAATCAAAAATGTTAAATGTGTATTAAAATTAAGTTTCACATATTTCTGCTGAATTTGTAAGGTACTCATAAATTTTCTGCAAAATAATTGGTGAAGTTAAAGTGTACAGACTAATAAGAGTCACATGGTCTTTTCTATAGAGCTATCAAAAATTTGAGGGGCAAACCGTTATGACAACCGACAGTAAGAAAGCTCTGGCAGTGGTTAGCGTAGTTTTTTAGGAATAGATTAAAATAAAATAATGTATCAAAGTGTTTAATATTAGGTATACCACGCTAAAAGTGACTGATGACTGACAGTAACAAAGGCATTGTAATTAACAAGGTCATAAACTTCCTTGAAAAAATACACGACGCGAGAGGGAAAGTGAAAAACTCTCTAACCCACAGTCAGTATCATGTAGTGTTAGAAAGAGAAACCTCTTCCCTCACATGCAACACTTAATTTATTCATAAGAATATAGACCTTATAAACTTTGATGGAAAGTACATTTTTGTTTGATGTTGGTCTATGGACAGTTGAGAAATAAATTATGATCAAGTTGGTAAAGTTTTTATTTTGATTTGATTATGTTGGTGGTTCTCGTCCTTCAAATAATTTTCTGTGACGTCATTCCTTACTGGTCTATAAAATTAAAATTTCCTTATAAAAATGACTTCAACTGTTTTGTTCTCAATTTTGGTTAATATAAAAATTACATAGGAGTAGATGACATAGTAAAACCACATTTCAATTGATAAAAAAGCTGACTGCTCGTAACGGTTAGAAAATGCAAGCAAACATTAAAATAATAAGATGCACTTCATAAAATGTCGTCAGATTATGATATTTATAAAATTTGATAGGTAATAGAAGTATATACATTGACATAAGCACAAATAGTTGTGCATCTATATAAAATATTGCACAGTAAATTATAGCGTTGAAAAAGCACAACTTTATTCTATATACATTGTTCTACAAAAAGGTCTTCCCTACATTTACTATAATAGCTACATTAGCATTTATTACAACAAATAAATGACGAGCTAATATTTATTTTAAATAATCACATTTAAAATAGATTTAATTTGATCAATTCATTGGTAACTCATATCTAAAAATAGAAGGAAAAAATAGAATCAATTTGTTTATGAAATTCAAAGCACAGATAAATCGAGAAAAAAAATTATATTGAAAATAATAGTATCTTTATAACTGTATCCGTTTATTATTTACATGCAAAATTGTTTAAAATGCAATAACTTGCATCAAATTCTGAAAATTGCATAAAAATGGTAACTGTAAAAGTGGCATATAATTAAACAAAATGAAATTATGTAGGTACATTTTGTAAATAAAAAAGTACAAATAGTAAAGTAGAACAACATATGTAAATACATTGGATGAATAGATATACATTATACATGGTATGATGACAATATTCACAAACTGAAATTGAATAAACTAAACCCGTTTTAATTTAAGTAATTGACTGCCAATTAGTGAAAATATGCATGACATTTTAATTCTGATTGATGGTTCATTGCTCCTCTAGTTTCCATCCATTGTTTATTAATAAGATGGAACTTGTTTTAGGAATTTATTTAAAATTTACTCATCACATTATGATTGAAAAAAATGTCCCAATCTTCACTCAATTCCTAATTACAAGCTTTTAAAGTTGTTTTTTGAAATCACAGTCAAAAATATTGTGACATAAAAAATAATTACTTAAATTCAATTTCAGTTTACAAATGTTATAAGCCAAGTTGAGTTGCATATTTATTGTAATTCGTAAATTAATTATATTTATATTGTGCTTTATCGGACTCCTTGTGTCTTGTGATGTGCTGTAGTGGGACGTCGTCTAGCTGCCGTCATGGGTTTTTTAATTTCTAAATCTGTCTCGCGAGCCAGCGCAGAATTGAGAACCTAAAATTAGAAATATGTATTTCGAGTATAGCAACAACTCTAGTTTCTTAAGTATTATGAATGTCTAGGCAAAGAAACGACATTGAAAAGGCACAGATGTAAAAAACTTACCTCTCGAAGAGCAGCAGGCACGGCAGGTTTTTTGTACTGTTTAGTTGTGGATCCTAATACTTCCATCTTCAGATCGATGAGGTTCTCACAGCGATATCTCATTTCTGGTTTAGTTCGTACGCATTCGCTTATAGGTCGACGTCGATTGGGGAAGGCCATTGGTCTCACTATTTGGGCATCATCATCTCTCCTGAAAAAAAAAAATCAAATTGTTATAAACAGTCGGATGACATTTTTATTTGAAAAAGATTTCTTAAAAAATCAACATTGAAAAATGTACATATTGACATTCCATTTGAATTTTTTCTTTCTGCTGAAATTTCACAATGAATTTGGATTTTCAGTGGTTGACTTTTTCAGAAAATATAACTGTCTTTTATTAGTTAAGGCATGAGAGAAATATATCACGCATACATGCCCTAAGATACCTTACAACAATGTGTAGCAAATAGCTTCATTTATGATTTGTTAAATGTGTGTACCCATTTCTAATGTAAAAAGTGTGTAAATGAGTATATTTTTCACCTGTAGTCGTGTGGCACCTCCCATTCATCTATATCCTCATTATATCTCACCCTGTAGACCAGTGCTCTACCAGCTTCAGGCACAAAGTTATCTGCCAATAGAAGTTTCTTCTTCAGCTCTGTGATCAGTTCTTCCTGTTGGGACTCTCTTTCTCTCCTCTCCTGGTCGTGAGCTTCCCTTGTCTCCACCATTTCATCGCGAATGGAGGCATATTTTGTCATACATTTTTTCAACCTAAAATGAAAAATTGATTACTTAAAATGTTTAAAATCTGAGGAATGTAACCTTGTAACATAGCAAATATAATATAGCAAATAAAGTCAGTAGGGAAATTGGGTAAAAGGGCTAATGTGGCCATCCCCTTTTTCTCAGTTATTTAAAGAATTTTATTTGTGGAGCTTCACAGTCACAAAAATAAAAAGCATTTAGTTGTTCTATTGTATGTTACTTTGGTGAAATCAATTAAAATTTGTAGTAAGTACGCAGGAATGTTGATTTTCATATAATCCAAATTTCCGTTTCAATGCTGAATGGTAAAATAAGTAACATAAATCTTTTGGAAAATAAAGCTATCACATATTTTTGTCAATCTGACAATGTCTTAACAAGATGAAAGACATCTCTCTCGTAAATAAATCGAAAAGTAGAATATTTTTTTTTTTTATTTATTTCGCTATGGAATTTTACTACATAGCGAAATAAATACTCACATTTCATCAGAGTAATTATTATTATACGCTGTTTTAATTAATTCTGTGTAACCCAACAGCTATGTGGCCAATGCGTTTCCCAGATAGAGCAGAGAATGTTTTCTCATCTATAAACTTTACACTGAGTCAATGGTTTTTGAGGCTTACCTATTAGTTTTGTGATCGACTTCTTGTTGTAGTGTAGCAAATGTATTGTGTACTATTGCTGTAGTTTCCTCTTCCAAATCAATCTTCTGTTGCATTTCAACCTATTGAAACACATTCAAATACATTAATAAAAATGGATTCATAGAAGTTATTAAATCTTTAGTATTCCATGTCAAAATTTTCTAATATATAATAGTCTTGAACTCTGCCATTTAAATTTTATTTCTTTGACAAGCTTTTACCAATGTTTTAGATAATTACTAACTTATTTTCATTTTTTTTATTTATTTATTATATACCTATATATAATATACATAAATTTACATTACAATAATACAATAATAATCACATAATTACGAAAGATTTTTCAATCCAAAAAAGACCGAAGTCTTGTGTATGTACATACCATAATTTACTCATTATATAGAGCTTATTGTATTCATTTTTATTATATTATTTTTATTTTGATCTTGACTTATGAATTTGCAATGTATGTGATTGTGTATGATTGTTTTTTTTTTGTTACCTTTCATGTTTAACATGTAAAAGGTTGTATATGATTTTAAATAAATATACAATCATTACCAACAAGAAAATTACCTAATACTAAAGGACACTTAGTATTCAAGAAAAAAATTAAAAGATTTATGCAGTAAACAAATTAATATAGGTAACTGATGTAAACATAGTATTATTGATTTTACCTCTCTTTTCTTCCTATCCGCAATTTCAATATTCCTCTGTTCTAGAATAATTTGACTCTCATTCAAGTTGTAGAGTAAGTCTTTATCGGAGTGGACACCGCCTCTGACCATACGATCCTGCATCTGTTTGATTTTGGCTTCAAGTTCTTCCGTCTTGCAGCGTTCAGCCTCAATGTGAGATTCCGTTTCCAGATTCTGTTCTTCCAATTCTACTGTAAGGACATCAACTTGGTCTAAAGAGAAAAAAATATACATAAATATTTAATATAATGAGAGAAACATTGAAATGCGACTCTAATTGATTCTCTACTCTGTAAAATACCACAAATTTTATTGGCCAATAAGCAATTTAGCAATACATTATTTTCAGATAAATTTAAAATGTTTCGGTAATACATTGCTATTCCAAATAAACATTATTTTAATACACTTGTTTTGTAAGTAAATATTCACGCAATACATTGATTACTAAAATAATTATTAAGACAACCCACTGTTTAAGTACTTAAATACGCATTAAGGCAATACACTGTTTTCACAACTATTTTGTCAATACACTGTTTTTATTAATAAGCATTACAGCAATACACTTTTTTCATCAATAAGCAAAAAACCAATTCACTGCTTCATAAATCTACACTGTTTATCACTGTTTACATAAATAAGCATTTATGCAATACACTGTTTATGTAAATAAGCATTTATACAATACACTGTTTTCTTAAATAAGTATTACGGTAGTATACTGTTTTCGTAAATAAGTATTAAGTCAATGCACTCTTTATGAATATTTTAGCACAACACTGATCTTGTCAATAAGCATTATAGCAATACATTATTTTCATTGATAAGCACTAAAGCAATACACCGTTTTTGTTAATAAGCATTTTGATAATACACAACCAATAAGCAAAGATGGGTATTAAAAGAAAGACAAGTACTTTGATCAAATAATAGTATTACAAAGACAACAGTGATTAACAAAAATGACAATTAAAATAATTTTGCTGTGTCTTTTACAAATGCGGTAGATTATTCATACAAATCAATTGACACTTCATTTTTGTAAGAGAAATTTATCACAAATTTATATTCAGTTCTCTGATATTTCTTTTCATCCGAATTCATCAAAGTTTTCTTTTGATTCAGTTTTTTCTTTTTCCTAACCTTCTTTACTTCTTCTTCTTTTTTCTTTCTTTTTTTCGGACCTTTCTGAATTGTTTTTTTCATTCTCTTCTTGTCTTCATTTTGAAAAGACAACGAATAGATTACAAAGTTTGACTAATTTTCATATTTTTTGATGTTATGGTTTTACAATAACTTATCACAAAAACAGTATAAAAGCCAGATCCAAAATATGCTTCTAAACTTTTTTTATAGCAATTTAAATTTAAACCAAATTATTTTAATAAATTTTCTCTGCCTTAGGTTTGTGTAATAAATATTTAAAAAAAAAAATTCTTTTATAGAATACCAATGTAGACTAACTAAAATTGGAACGTTCCTATTTTAGTTAGTGCAAACTAAAAATGAAATAAAATTGGGCTTAATATCAGTGTATTAGGAATATTAAAAATAAATTATATAGTTAGTATAAAATGATTTTGAATAGAAGAGACATGTTTTCCCCATGTTCTTTCAAGAAGAACAAGTGTAAAAGAATAAGTTTTCTCATGTGTTTTAAACAAATAAAAGACAGAGGAAGAATTTCATGTAAAATTTAATGTATTGTTTAATATACTCACTGTTATTCTCGTGAACTGGCGACACTGGTTTGGCAGCCTTGACAACTTTCTTTGGTTTCTCCTTCTTCTTATCTGCCATCTTACGATCCATAAGCAGCTGTCTAAGTCTTGCAATCTCCTCTTTGTACTCATTGAGTTTAGCATCTTTGGGATCTTCATTACGGACTGGTTTGTTTTTGATTGCTGGAAGAAGGAAAACAACAGTTATTAAAAATCTTACTTTCATGTTTAAATGAAAATATTTTTTATTTAACAGGGTTAGGACACATAGGGAAGATGACAAAATCAATCAGACATTTCGATAGGAAAATCATAAAAAATCTAACCCGAACTTTATCACTTTTTCCAATTCTATTTTACACAATGTTACATTGTGTAAACATGATTCTCCAATGGAGATGTGTGATTAGTTTCAGTTCAATTCTATTTTGTATACACTTTCTAGAGTATTCTGTGAAATTTCTGGTAAAGAATAGTTCTCCCATTCTTTATCATATTTTTTTGAGTGTCCCGTAAACGGCAGGTATTCTTAAAACATAACCAAAAGGACATTTAACACCTTCAATACAACGAAGAGGTATGCCACCCATCATGAATGACTTTTTTATTTCAATTATTTATGAGATTGAATCGTTCTGAATTACTGAGTAATCTGTCAATTAATTTTATAAAATATGCTATCCCAATCTTGGTGCATGAGCCATTCAAATATGGAATTCAACAAAGAGACAGAATAAATAAACATATCACTTCAATGAACACGATACAGGAAGAAAAGTGTATTTATAATTGATTGTTCACATAATCACATACCTTTAGCTCGATGTGCGTAACGTAGAGTGGTGACAGTTTCATCATAATTATATGACGCAGGTCCAATGTTTGCTATCATAATTGTCTTGGAATTACCGCCCAATGAGTCTTGTAGTATGCGGGTTAGTTTTGAATCTCTGTAAATATAAACAATATAAAGCACACGAATAAACATAAAAAAATAAATTGAATAGGCTGAGAATATCATGGGAATGGGTGACTTAATTGATGAAGAGACGCTCTGAATGGAAGAAGTTGGTTTCTGTCCTATGATTACGAGAGGAACACTGCTGGATGATTTCACTCATGGATGATGCAGTGAGGGTATGAAAAGATATATTATTTTGAATTTAGGTTATTCTGAGTCAATTTCATAAAGGGTATGTAGAAACAAAACATACCTATAAGGAACATGAGGTGAGTTTTCCGCTAAAGCTGAAATGACATTCCCGAGACTGGATAAGGCCTGATTGATCTTGGAAGCCTCTTTGAGTCTATCTGCTGATGCATTTGTTTTACCTTGCCGCTCGCTACCAGCTAAGTCTACTAAATTCAATTTGCCAACCCTGAAAACAGAAATAACCACCGGAATAAAATTATCAACTCATAACAAAGCATAATTGTCTTAAAATATTAAGTGAAAATATTTATTAGAAGCATACTATGCATTTTGCAAAGGCCTGTTTCCTTTTAATATACAAGACAAAATGGCTGTAGCTAGGTCATGTTTTGAGAACCTCCAAATGATAGTTGGTCAGAAATTATAAGTGGTTGCAATTTACACAACTTGGTTCTTGACAGTCTGGAGATTTTTTCTGAGTTCACTAATTATACGGCAAACATAAAGTGGTGACATCTTTTTATAACATTAGAAATGTCAAAGAATATGTCCACAAATGCTGGTATGCTCACTGTATTTCCAAGAAAAATACTGGTTGTTTTTATTTCTTGAACATTCAAATGGCTATTGCATTTAGAGGATGAACAGACCTAATAGTTTCAGTCCCTCGATGTGCCATTTCCACGGTGATAAGAAATACTGCATGAGATCTGGAAGAGTGCTCGTTCATATCCGTCCTGCCTGTGGTTCTGTTTCTGTTGCCAGTCCTCATCACTTTGCTCATATCAGAGGCAGAGCGACATACCACAGAGGTCATATCGGGAATGTAAAAGCCTGTGTACTCCTGGAAATGTAATATAAAAATGTATTGGCAGTAAGAAAGGAACCCTCATGTGGTGTCTCTGGTGGGTGATTACTTTTTATATAATTTTAACTTTTTATATAATTTTAAATAAAAGTTTTTATGACTGTCAATCTTTAAAACTTTTCTTGGACCAAATTCCATCACATACCAACGATTATTTTACACATTTACTTAAAAATACACTTAAATTTTATTATTTGCCATCGCATTTAAAGAAGTATTTTTATAGACTGCTACAGTATTTGTATACAAATATGTGTAAGATGGTTTGATGCTGCAAGGAAGGAAGTGTACACAGTATGCCCAGGATAGAAATAAGTAGAAAATCAAGGGAGAAGTCTTCATCCAAAAATGGACTCATGGATCCAAAATTACTGTAAAAGACAAATATAAGAGACAATCTCACCTGCCCTCGAAGAGTCAATCCTTTCTTATTGTCATTTTTCTTCAGCAAATCTCTAATGTCTTCCATATACAGTTCTATGTAGGAGCAGCTAACCAGATAGGTAACATCTTCGCTGGCCTCTGACTGAATGTGGTGCCAGATGTGAGAAAAGGTACGAGGTATGATACCTTCGTGTGCAGTGGTGCCTTCCATTGTGTGGGTCTTGCCGGTGCCTGTTTGGCCGTATGCGAATACACAACCGTTAAATCCATCCAAAACAGAGTTGACAAGTGGTCGGACCTGGAAAAATTATTTAATATAAAAATGTGCTAAGAACAGCTTAGGGGCAGTATTTCCCAAACTATGGGTCGCGACCCACCAGTGGTTCGTGAGCGATATTGAGTGTGCCCTTATGGACGTTTCACCAACGTATAAAACATAACTAAAAAAATGTTGTTGGAGCAATGTTTAGAGAAAAAAAGCTAGAAGGCGGGTCTCGGAAATTTTTCCTAGATGGGTCGAAGCCCAGTTAATTAGGGGAACCACTGGTTTAGGGGCTGTTTAAAAAATATGGAGGGTACTGGAGAAAAATAATTAAGAGTAAATTAACAATAATTTTGAGAAAATAATATTTTAGCTAAAGTTAACACCATTGACAATTAGTTAACCTTTTGATAATAACTGTTGATATGCTAGGAAGGCGATATACTAATAAGGTAATTTAGATTTGTGTTTTAATTTAAACAAAGCAAAATAGGAAAAATTTAACAAAACAATGTTAACAGGTATTTTCGTTAGAAATTGTCTAATATTTAAACAATGGCCATGTACCACATATCAGCTACATAATGTTGATTTGCATGTAGTTTTGCCAATCGTGGATTGTAATATACTTTAATTAAATCCGCCAAATTTTATCTCCATCAGATAAATTATTTTGTCACTGTCAGTAGTTATCTGTCGAGATAACCATGAGATACACGCATAACATTATTATAATATCAACGATTATGTTCCATCAGCTTTATCAGCTGCCCACATGCGCAAATAATGTCAATATCTATATATATCAAAATATTTGATAGAACGGCAATGAAAAAAAACACCACTAGTGGAGAAATATTTGTTTGAAAATAACTTAATTTAAATTATTTATTATATGTACAATTTATTGTTCTCATAATAAAGATTTCTGTCTACCTTGCGGGAAAAACAGAGAGAGAATTGAATGCAAATATTTTTTTTTATTTAGTGAATAATTGGGTGACTCCCCTTGTCAGAAAACAGTTAACCACTGAAATGTATGTGGAGAATGGGCAGAAGGCCAGTATTTCGGCCTAGAATACAGCAAGGGCAGATGTCAAACATGTACAATGAAAGACTTGATTTTGAGTTTCCAAAGGTCCTGGGAATAGAAGCAATGGTTCTGGATCTCTGGTAGAAGTAGGTACCTAGACGTGCGACAATAGATCTCTGACCCAAGTTCTAAATAAAGTATAGAAAATATGAACAAACTACTTTTGTAAAAATTAAAGAATGCATTACCATTTCATCGTACAGACTTTCCTGCGTGGCCATGGCATCATAGGAGGCATCATATGTGAAGAGTTTGTCCTGCCCTTTAGGGCTGGCCACTTGGACTGCACCCCTGTCATTGTAAACTGTCACAATCTGGAAATAAACAATAAATTAATACAAAATCTTTAGGCTATAAGTCGAAGCTCAAACATTGGGACATATTTTACTTACTAAACCACTGTCATAGAGCTCAGAAGGTTTAAGTGTCTAAAGTAATTCAAGTTTATGAAAATCAATTAATTTTTAAAGGTTAAAAAATAATATTATGAATATTGTAGGTGCGTTTTTTATTCTAATGAAGGAAAGGTAATTGAGACATACAGGGCTCAAGTCACTCGATAACAGAGGTGAATAGCCAAAATAAAAAAAATTAAGAAATACTGAACCGGTGGGGATACATTTTTAGTTTTGAAATGGAGAAAAAGTTTTAGTTTTGAATGAAAAAACCTACAAATTAATCACAATTACATCACATTTAAAAATAAACCATTACTTTTCACTGAAAGGAAATGATAATATTTTAACAAGTATAATTATGAAGGATTTATGGTCAACCAAATATTTTTATTGTATTTATATTGAAGCCTCAATCAAAATAGGTACTTAACAATAAATATTATACAATTAGGGTATTATTCTACACATATCACTAGAATGTATTTGACCTGTATTTGTATGTCATATGTATATAATTATAAGTTTAAGCCATATGCACGTAGTTATAAGTTTTAGAAACAACCATCTGTGTGAAATTTAAATGTACGGTTTATTGGCAAACAAAAATACTTCCTCTAAAATACGACTATACAATTTTTACAATCATATAAAAATGATACAAATTAGATTAGTCATATCTTCCTACAAATCATAATATTTAGCCTTAGGTCGTATTGAAACAATAACATACGGTATGACACCACCCAATAATAAATATTATCACTGTATAAAAATCACATAAATACACAATACAATAAATTCAATAAATTATACCTTCTAAATTTTATGTAAAATAGAGAAAAAAAGATGGATACAATTTAAAATTAAATTGTATCCATCAATCCATTATTACTACTATTGGACGTACATTAAAGTGTCGTTTATGTGCCAAAGCACCTCAAGGACACTGTTCATTCATTCATTCATCGCCCTCGGCGCTCCTCTCGGGAGCACAGGGCAAAAACCAGCCACCTCCATTCAGAGCGTCTCTGTGCCAATTGCGTCACCTCTTTCCACGACATTCCCTGCGCTCTGATGTCGTTGTCATAGGAACGGTTGTATTGTGAAAGAGGGACGCCCGGGCCGACGGAACTCTTGCGGACGGAAGAACAGTGCAATTCAATTCAAGGACACTGCAAAATTCATCAATTCTAGGATGTTAATCCATCCATACTATTACGGTATTTCCCATAAGCCGGGTAGCTAAGTGTGTGTGAAAAACATGCAAATCGTCCTCTTTGTGTCAACAAAACCTTAGGATAGGTGGCATAACCGGGTTAGTTGGAAGACATCGCATTTTAGCGATAAACTCGCCCTCTGTACATTGAATTGTATAATTTTTATTTTTATGACACTATTTGATTGTATTGTAACCAATGTACAGTGAAGAATAAAAAAAATAAATAAATAACTCATTGCTGAATTGAAGATGTAAAATATTTTACGAATAGGTACCTACTTTTTACAGGACACACGAAAATTTACAGAAAAGTTTGCGAGGCCTATTCATTACCGGGGAGTACACCTAACCCTATTTTTTTTCTGCATCTTGGGCAATGCTCAAGTCGACTTTTTTAAGTAGTACAATGTGAGACCAGTTTTTAGACGTCTTTTTAAAAGCCTATAATATTACTTCTAAAAAGAATCTACGTAAATATCTTATAATTTGTGTGTGGTCAGCGACATATGCGCCAATTGTTCTTGCCCTGGTCCGCATTAGTGGTCCACATTAATTAAAAAGCAGATGCAGTGGAGTTTCGTGCTTTTCCATACAGAATTTGCATAGGTACAATATGCCCGCTAGCGCAAAGATGCTTATTGAGTACTGTGTCCCACCAGTAATCTTGTCAGAATATATTATTTATTATTTACATTCTCTAGAAACTTCGAATCTTAAAGTGTAGGACTTTTTATATCTCCCACTGTACAATAATAAATAAACTACGGGTAGTAAATTTGCAGTAGTATTATGTATCGTAAATAAAACATTCCGAACATATCATTAGTAATAAAAATTATTTAAGTTTTCACCTATGTAATGTAACAATTATTATTAATAATAAAATAATTAATCACAAATTATTATCACACCACACACGTAATAATTGTAATATGTTACGTTATGTACGCATGTGTGAGTATTACTGTAACGTATTTAATTATTAATATGTCAAGTTTATATAATGTGTTTTATATCACCGCATTTATTAATGTTTACCATTTTATATTAAAAAAATATTGAAATGATGGAGTTATTACCAAAATCACATTTTAAAATATTTATTTATATCAATACACGGCGTGAGCCTTTGATATGGTAATGCAATAAATAGTTTAGTTGACAACAAAACACAAACAGACGCAATTATCACAAAATCACAAGTCAAGAATACATTTTTGTATACATTTTGCGTAATCAAACAATGAAAAACAGATATTAACTATATTAATATCTTAATCTGGATGACCTTAATAATTATTAACTATATGTATAATCGTGGAGCACCTGGAAAAGAATAATAATTAGTCTACCACTATTTTCCTTAAGTTATCGAGTGTCATGTAAAAGGCAGGTGTTCGAAAATAAAGATATTTTACATCTTAAATTCAGCGATGAGTTTTACCGCCTACCTAGAATGTCTTGATATTTTGTTAGCACGGGGAAGACGCTTGTTTGTTACGTGCGCAGCTGATCTGCTGGCCACCCCCCCGCTTGTGAAATGCGCAGTGATGGTATTGTATTGAAGAAGTAGTAGTAATTTGAATTTTATCGGTGACAGGAAAATTATTCGAATCACAATTATTCGAATGGACAATTCTTCGAAAAAACATTTGTACGAACTAACTTTTTTTCGAATGACAATTATTCGAATGGCAGTTATTCGAATCCACAATTATCAGAAAACACAATTGTTCGAATTTTTATACGTTATATTGATAGCAACAATTATCCGAAACACAATTCTTCGAATTTTTATTATCAAGACAGATAATATTGCTCCTATTTTCGGCGAAAAGTGACGTACTTAGCGAAGTTATATTATATAATTCGTCTCAGTGTGCAATCGATTTATCTAAATAGTGTCAAACGTTTGGAAAAATAATTTTAATATATTTATAATTAGGTATGAACGCAATTGCCTCATTTTCTTAAGAAACTAAAATAACGTTAAAGTTGGATGAGGTATGGCTGGAGTTTTATATGAAACCTAATATAATTGCGTCAATATGACCTGCTTCTGAAGATCAAAATAAAATGAAATCAGATTAATATAAAATAATTCGAATAATAGGATTTTCTAATAAATGTTAGTCGAACAATTTCCATTAATTGTAATTCGAATAATTGATAGTCGAACAAATGTTATTCGAAGATTTGTTAATTCGAATAATTATTTTTTCGAACAGTTGTGAATTCGAACAATTGTATTTCGAAAATTTTCATGTAATCAATTTTATCTAGGTACTTTCCTACTATTTTCACAAGACACTGTGTAAATTCATAACGTGCAGTGAATTTGCTGGTTATCTCACTCATACCAAATGCCACGATGGATCCGATATGATAAAAACCTAGTTGGAAGAGATCGCGCCTTTGCGATAAACTCGCCCTCTGTATATTGATTGTATCTAATTTGTATTTTTAACTATAATAAATAAATAAACCTAGATTAACAAAAGATTTAATAATTTACAGCAACTGTTAAATCAATTTCTATATTAGTCAATGACAAGATTTTTTACATTCATGTCAAAAAGAAGTGTTGCGTTTATGCAAACAGATGTTGTGTGGGTCACATATTTTCGACACATACTTTATAATTTATCCGTCAATCAATCACCTGTATAATTTTTTTTTTTTATTATTGGTGATGCATCCTTGTTTGGATGATTTCCGCCATTTATAATCATGGGTTTATTGTTTCAGGTTATAACTATAGATACCTGTATAATACAATAGACTTAATAATTTTATTGTATAATATAATGTATGTATGTAATATCAACAAGACGTCATATTGTAACCCACATTGTGCATACTTCTAATATCTAATTCACTAATCACCCAATATTAATATGGAGTCAAACAGCAAAAGGAGACATCTGCAAATCAATTATGCAAACTGTAAAAAATATATTATAAATCACGATTATGGCTTACATTTTTCTTTTTCTGGCAAATACAGGTAGAAAAATAGCTCCTTCTTATTGTATTTACTGTGACGGCGTTTAGGTAGTAAGCAGAATAAAAAAAAATGTTTTTTTACTACAATGCTTTTTTTTTTTTTAGAGAGACGCTTTTCATCTTATCAGGACATTGTCAATCCATGTCTTATACATGGGTTAGTTGGAAGATATCGCTTCTGGGATAAACTCGCCCATATTAAAAATTCATTTATTTGTATCACATTATTTTATAACTTTGGAAATATGCATTGTGTAATAAAGTTCATTATTATTATAGTAGAGAAAAAAACATTTGTTTTTTTTAATTTCTTCTTATTGTTGATGATGGTCACGATCCTCAGGATTGAGGGACCGACAGAAATGATGATGATGATTGTTATAATAGGGTTATGTACCCTTCAACAACATCATTCCAATATGATTTTCTTATGAAAGAAATTTTAATTAGCATCTTTCTAGAAAACAACATAAATTTTATTTAGATAAAAAGAACACAGTCGATAAAATCGTGTGCAACATATTTTTATTTCAAGGTTGTTCAATTTCATTCTTCATTGTACATTGGTTACAAAACTGATCACTATACAGTATCACAAATCATCTGCTATTATATAATTCAATGTATAAAGAGCAACTTTATAACTGTAATGTGATGGACAGAATAAAGAATTAAACAATAAAACAAAATAAAAAATATTACACAATTCAAAATCATCAGTTATAATATAATTCAATCAACATGACTGCTATATTGAGATGGAAAATGTTAAGATAACGATAGAACATAGATTAAACAAAATATTTTTTTGGAGATGTGACTTTTTACTATTTAATTGATAACATAAGTGTATAGTATTAATCTATTAAACATCTCCACGTATGGTAGTACGCAGTCATGTATATGTGTAGGAGTCTGCAATGATTCTATAATTGAAAATATTAAAAATTAAGGACAATGACTTAATAATCCATTGAAAGATTAATTAAACACACACAATAAAAATATAATAGTAAAATGTAACATATTTCATATTTGAGATCATTATTTAGTCCTTTTTAATTCTAAACTTTCAAGGAAAAAAATCCGCAGTTTTTCGACTTGAACATTATTCTATGGAATACGTTAAGGTAAATTGTATCCAGTGCGAAATACGTAAAATAACTTGGAGAGACAGAGTGAGCAGTGAGATTGTTCTCTTAAACTGATGAATGAGCATCTGGAGTTGCTCCACAGTATAAAAACAAGGAAACAGTATAATAGTTTAGTCACGTTATGAGAGGAGAAAAATGACAACTCTTACAATTGATAATTCAGGGAAAAATACCAGGAAGAAGAGGATCAGATCGGAGAAGAATCTCTTGGCTGTACAATTTAAGACAATGGTTTAGAAGTAGCACAACATCGCTGTTCAGGGCCGCAGTCAACAAAGTGGAAACAGTCTAGATTTTCGTCAACCTTCGCAGAAGAGATGGCACTTAGAGAAAAGGACCCAAAATAGTGAAAGAAATAATTATCATAATGAATTGTGCAAGATTGTAGATGATTTAATTAAAAAAAAAATAATATTTTAATTTTCAATTATTATAAATTCTATTTTAGTGTAATTTTTAACCTACTTATCTTCATAATTTTTGTTTTGTTTTTTGTTTTTGATTTTAGTAAGGCAAAGTATGTATTATAACTGTTTGCTAGCAACGTGTTCGTCATACGCTTCGGTAATTTGCGGGACCTTGATTGGTTTGTTTGCTGAAGAAATTTGAATGTTGATATTTGTTAAGTTGAACTGTTTGTGTCCCTTAAGACAATAATAAAAAAAATATGAGCACAATTAGAACTAGTTTATTCACTGTAATTGTGGAATGCTAATGATTCTACCGATGCGAATTATTATAGCACTTGCTAAATTACTCACACACTACTTATATCTAATAAATTACAAAATATTCATTCTTAACTGTTTTTAATTCACGCACAACTGAATATATATCATCCACAACTATACTGCAAACAAATAAAACATTTCAAATTTGAAATTCAACTTTTTTTTAAAGATATATCCGGGTTTGTGTTATAAACTCAAATACGACATTATAATTTGGTAGATTAATGTGTGCAGCCCCTGGTAAAGAATAGATCCCACACTCTTTTCTGTAAATTCTCGAGCGTTCTGTTAAATGCAGGTATTTAAAAAAAAACTGGGTTTAAAAGATTCAACATCTTCAGTTCAGGGATGAGGTATGTCATCCATCCTCAATGTCTTTTTTGACCCAGCCCAAATTGGGTGAAGACACCTAAATCACCGCCCACACGAAAAGTAAGTAAGTAAGTAATGTCTAAACATTTATTGGCAAGGAAAGGACATGGTTTTTACACGCAGTCAGTCTGCTGGCTACACCATTTGTGGCAAATATCCTGATATTATGAATGAATGAATGAATGTATGTAGGTGAATATTATTATGTCTGTGCGTATGTATGTATGTACGTCAGGATGGTGTCATTCAATTAGTTGCCATTATTACAATTTAGTGTGGGGGTCTGCACAGTGAATGAATAATAAATATAATATTCAGAATATCAGACTGCAGTAGACGTTGTACAGTAGATTGCTGCTAGTGTCGGAACGGAACGACCAGTATATTACACATTAGCATACTTGCAAAGTGTACAATGAGACTAAACCCAAGTGCAAAGTCACCAACAGTTAGCAAAAGGAAGTGAAAAAATATCGTTAATAACATTTTTAACATTGACACTTTTAATATTTATTTTTGTTTGGACTTTACATTTAATATTAATTGTTTTAACCGAAATAAATAAAACAAGCGTTTTATTCTACTAATGATTTAATTTGTGAGAGAGACGTCTTTCTCTCACCAGATTGACAATGTCCTCATAAGACGAAAGACGTCTCTCTCACAAATTAAATAATTAGTAGAATAAAACGCTTGTTTTATTTATTTCGACATGGAATTCTACTACCTAAACACTGACACAGTGAATTAATTATTTTACTTTGTATCTATGAAGACTAATAAATTTGTATCGATGAAATTGGTCGCTTTGCGATAAAAAATATTTCATTCTACTTATTGATTATTAATTTATTCTCTACTCTACAGCACATTAATTATAAGCAATTTTGCACAAAAACAACGTTCATATGAAATACAATCAATATAATATTTTGTTATATATTATTGAGTATTATTGTTTTTTGTTGTCATATATGTATTGTAAGACTGTCCTTAACATATCTAAATAAAATTAAAAAAAAATATACTTCTGGGTGAGTTTATCACTAAGGTAACCCTTTCAGTTAGTTTTAAGAGGAGTGTCCTGTAAGAGGCAGACATTCGTGAAACGTCACGATTAAGACATTTGATGTCTTCAGTTCAGCGGTGAGGTACTTATACCACCCATTCTGAATGTCTTAACTTTTATTAGCACGTAGAGGACAACTTGCATCCTTGTTACGTGCAGTTGGTCCGCTGGCTGCCCCATTAGTGCGAAATGTCATCATGGTATGAATTAATGAACGCGATATCAGACACCACCCAAATTTTATGATTGCCTTTTAGAATAAATGTTACTTTTTTCCACTTATGGCATAGCATCCTACAAGGATGCCTTGTAGAATATCTGTACACTAAATATCCTTGCTTTCGAGAATTTTGAAGAATAAATAAGTATTTCTTAGTCACATTTAGGAAGAAAAATAGTTATAAAGAGCTTGAAAAATACATTTTTCCAATATTATTTGATTAAAAACATTTCTGTATTTTGGATGGCTTGTATTATCATAGAATAGTATAAGAACAAAATTAATACAACAATCCTGAATCTATGTATTAGGTATGTATCTAAATATACCTATTATAAACTACCTGTAAAATGTATCATAGTTCTTTAAATAAAAATAAAACACTGCGTTATCTAGACACAATATTGCGGTATAAAGCTTGACAAATTGATTATAAGTACAATGTCGGAACTGACAATTATTGTTGCACAATATTGTGGTCGTATCAATATGCAAGTAAAAACTTTGCAGACAAAACTGAAGCAAATCTCTTGATCTAAGTTTACACAATGTATATCTAACTACTTCTTTTTCTAACTATCTATCTATATAACGTAAAATTACAAAAGTACAGGTCATAAAATATGTGCTACATCCATTGACCTTATATTGAATTTATAAGGTATAGACTTGTAATGCGGTACTAATAAGAATAAAATGAATACCTAAATAATTTTCTCAGAAAATAATATGTTACAAAACTATTAAAAATACTATTATTATTATGTTGTTTCATACATAATGCTAATGGTTTCTTTCCTATTTATACTCGAGTATTGGTCATCCTAAAGGAGGGTATATTATGTCCAAAAAAATAAGGGAAGTATAACGACAAAAATATAGTTGAGCTCGCCACCCATCTCGAAAGCTTTTTTTATGGCACAGAGATAAATATCTATTTTTGTTCTTTATTCCATCTTTCCAAAATTCCTGAAGTCAGGTTACGAAAAAGATCATAAAACTCCGTACAGAAAGGTTTTCAAATATTGATTTATGTAGGTATAACGTTTTATTTGAGATGAAAATAAAAGATTTTGGAAATTAAATAAGGAAGTATCTATGAGTTCATCACCCAAACAAAAATAACACAGTAATTTAAGACATTTCTAGTGAATTTACAAATTATTATTTTCATTACGGATACATGCCAATTGAAATAGTGCCAATAAAATATTATGAAAAAACGCACGCTTCTTGTAATTGAAATAACTAAAATAATGAATTCTCATACGTTTGACACTGGAATGTTTTTCTATAAATCTGATAAAAAAATGCAATTTCATCATGGCTTTAAAAAATACAGATATTTTATGTAGCTTCGTAGATAAAACTGCTGCTTATAAAATACATATTATTTTTTTCTTTTTCTAATTAAATGGCTATTGGGTTTCTGACGATTTATATGAGCCTCTTTCTCAATAAACGTTTCTCATGATAATTATTAGAATGATAGTTGAGCACTGTAGAAAAGCGCAGTGTCTAAATGAATTGGCACACAATTTTTCTCGCTAAATGGAGAGTTTTTCCAAGAGTGGTGTTACACGATAAAAAAAGGTTCACTCATTGATGAATAAATTATTCAGCATCTATTTATCCTCTCACGCCCCATCAATTGTGGAAAAGGCATAGAAGTACCACAAAACTTTTAAAGTTCTTAATTTTCATCACCTCCGTTAAAGACATAGTAGGTACACCATTACGGCATATCCCATAAGTGGGGTAGCCAGCAAACCAGCTGCATGTAACAGACATGCAAGCCGTCTTCTCGGTGTCAACAAAAAAATGACATTTAGGATAGGTGGCAAACCTCATCGCTGAATGTAAGATGTAAAATGTCTTTATTTTTTCAAACACCTGCCTTTTATATATTACGGAAAAGAGTCGGAAACCAATATTCTTCGCTGGGTGCTCCGCGAGACATTAAAGATATTGTTTATGCGTCATATTTTTTTTAAATAATCTACACGAATCGAATAGCAAAGCATAATTATCAGTGGGACGAAATAAACACATGTAATAAATACATAATATGCAAAGTAATAATATTGATAGCTAAAGGCTAATAAAATGTATTGATAAGTTATCAACAAGTTGAAATACTTCAGATTGTATATGACTAATGTTGCTATACCTATTAGTGCTGTAACGAATGTGAGATTTTGGATATTCGCGAATGCGAATAGGGAATATTGACTTGCTTAGATTTCTACAATGTTACTCAATCATTAAAATTTCTACTCCCCGTCGCCGAATTTTCAAAATGGTATAGGAATTGAAAATATTTCAAAACTCCTCGGTTTTCTTAAAGGATATTTTCTTGCAGTACCTGTTTCTACAATGTACCGGGTAAGTACCCGGTACTTGTACCGAATATCCGATACTTTATTACCGAAATAATATTCGCAAAACATTTGCATATTTTTTTTCCGAATACTTCGAAATATGCGAATATTCGTTACATCACTAATACCTGTATGTGTGTTTATATAGTACTATTTTTCTACGTATCGGGTATGTATTTATTGTCCTATTGTCAGACAATGTGTTGGGTAGGTATTATGTAGTCTTATTTAGCTATATATCTAATACACGGAATAAGATAATGTTGGTCCACCACTTGTACCTATGTACATATATTAATTATGTGTTAAAGAGAAATATGTTTTTGCTCTACAGTTCATTGTTGGAGATGGTCATATTCAAAATCAATATTACGACTCATGTATGGTACCATCTACAATAATAATACTATGTTGTCTTGCAATTTTGAAAAGATTTACTTCATAATACTGATTGCTATCAACTAGCAATTCATATTGCTGAGTGCGTAATAAATACACGATAAAAACTGAAAAAATATTGTAAAACGAATGTCATAAATTTATAGTGAAGTTGATTCACTTTAACACAAATTATATTACAAATATATCGTGCGAAGTATGACATAATGACGAAGTTTTTCATGAAATACATTACCTGAATATTAAGAAATTGTTCACACTTAAAATAATAAAAATAATATTCGAGTTTTGATTCCTACTCTATTTTAATGACACAAGCTCGCAAGTACGAGAGCTTTAGGATTATTACAGAAAAGAAAAAAATAGGCTATATTCTCAATCTACTGATGAGGTAGTCAGCGAACTACCAACACGTAATGAAAATGCGAGTGCATCCCACTGAATGCCATAAAAATAAATATTTTAAGGGAACGTTGTACATCTCATTGCTGAAATCAAGATTCCACACGTGATGATGTTGGTCAGCCAGTCCTCGAGCATGGCACCTCCCTTGTGGACAACTTTACTGGTGTAGAAATTAGAATCGAATACATAAATGTAAGTCCCCAGACTTCTGTGCTATCTGGATAGTCGGTGAGTCCTTCAAAGTATGATTTTAAATATCTTATATAGGTGATGTATGACAAATACTGGTATTTTATAGAGCACTCAAAAACTCAAAGAAAAGAGTGAGGATTTAACTGGTTGTAAAATACATCAATGCAGCAATGTAGGTAGGTACTTACAGATGTAGTGGTCGTTGATGTAGCAGCGAGAGTGTTATGTGTCAATGAGACGTAAACATTGCTAATTTTCCATCATGCTGCATGATATACGGCAATGATGTAAGGAAAAATACGAAGCTAAAAGTGAAAACACACGTAGTCTAATCCATCTAGTAAATATTTGAGTCAGTTTGTATATATGTATGTCTATTTATGTGTCCTCTATAGATATCTTCATAGATATTCTATAACATTAACACAACATACCTAATATCCATAACTATAATAGAAATCTTCTATTCGAACTGTAAGTCTATGTTCAAACTTCGTCTATTGAACGTGTTCCCTGATGAAAATAATTAAAGTATCTTGTTTATTTAACAAATATAGTACAGTTTTTGTGATACCAAGCGGTCAGATTAGTGTTTAGAGTGAACATTAGCTAATTGTACATGTTTCGTATAGCCATTGCTATTTAATATTAGTGTTCATTCATCTATTCTATTACAGATTTCTTCTTATAAGTGGTTTAACTCCCTCTCCATGCCAATAAAAGTTAAGGAAAATGATATACTTACTTAACCACAGAGGTGAAGGCGTTAAATGTTTTATATGGACCGTCTTACGAATAAATGCCTTTTAAAGGACACTTAAACACTTATAGAAAAGAGTGGGAGACCTATTCTTTGGCGGGAACTTCACGGAAATAGTATTAGTGGACAATAATAATTTATTGATAACATCTCAATAATCATTTCCTGACCGTAGCCAGGTATAATACTAGTTTATCTACATCTAATAATTTAACGATTATATTTCTGTATATGAATAGTTATTATTTATGGATAATTAATTCTATGAGCAAGAGGAAGCGAGCGGGGAGAGGGGGCTCCTCATGATCTTAGATTAAATTATTATAGTGCTACCAGCGAATATACAAAATCTGTAGAGCACCCGGCAAAGAATTGATCTCCCACTCTTTTCAGTAAGTTTTTGGTGTCCTGTAAAAGGTAGGTGTTCGAATAAATACCTTAGACATTTTACATCATAAATCCTGCGATGAGGTTTGCCACCCATCCTGAACGTCTTATTTTTTTAGTTGGCATGGAGAAACTTGCATTTTTATAACACAGCTGATCTGCTGGTTACCCCAATTGAATTTGAAATTTGAAACACTACTCACAGTAGGTACATTATTCTATGTAATACAAAATATCGATAAAATAATATAGTTACTTAAGTTTGTAGAAATAATTTTCCCTATAAGTGATTAAGTACCAAGTACATTTAAACCGTACAGTCATAAAGCCTTCCTTTTAGCTTCAGTCTATAAATTCCTAATAAAAGTGGAGACCAACGTTCAATAATTGATGCGAAGTGGCTGAACACGACGAAGACGAACTGCAAAATATTATGCAATGTTTTAAAGGAAATTTTCATCAATATGACGATATTCAACAAATACGATGCCTAAATACTTACATCCCTCAAATATTACTGCTATTTTCATTACAGACCTCAATACGTTCCTACTTTATATAGTTAAACTGTTTGCAAAACATTAAACATGATGATTAAAATCACATAAAATATATGATGGACGTGCATTGTCAACAATGTAATACATTAAACATAAACATCTGATTTTCATATGAATAATAAGTTGATTTTAATATATTACGTACTTATTTTAACGATATATTAGAACATCTCCGTAAATGTTGCATGCGGATAACTAAAAACCAGAATTCTAAGCCAAGTCTTCAATAAATTAGCTCAGTGCAAGTGGAAAAACTGATGCGAAAAGCGCAGGACAGGGAAGCATTCTCCAGAGTCAGCGTCGGTGAGACCTAAGGGTGCAAACACTGTTAACACAAAGAAAGCAGGTTACCTACTTTTAGATGCCTGCGTCTACCGGCGCCGAGAATGTTTACATGCATTTCAATGTACACGAACATAGTAAAAGCAGGAACGCCGAATGCGATTTACTTTGCCGGCGCTTACCGGCACTTATCGGCGCTAGCAACCTGCTTTCTTTGTGTTTGCACACTAATGCAACATTTTCAGAAGAAGGGATTAATCTTCGTAGAAAGATTGGAATTCGAAACTCGATAGATATGAACAGTACATACATATAATACTTACATATACATAATCGTGTATTTTTTAAACAAAAAATGTGAGTCTTTGTTCATAATAAATTTAAATATATTCTCTAATACCTCCCCAGTTAGCAAGTGTGTCATGAAATTGGAGTGGATCGATAGCGGGGTATGAAATCCAGGTAATTTAAACATCTAAAATGATACTTAATCTCAGGGCACAGAAAAAATATATTCAATTTTGTTTCTAAATTCCACTGTCTTCTAAATGGGATTCCCCCGACTTCTGAGCTATCCGGGCGGTAGATCGGTCTCCTTCAGTCCAATTTCTTCCTCGTATTTATTACAGTGATGAGAGGGACGGGAGAGAGAGAGAGGGAGATAGATGGATGGAGCGAGAGAGAGAGAAACTGGCTCCATTCTCACTCTTATACATTTTTTCAGACCTCCAAACTGATTTTTCGTTTATTATTATTATTTTGTTTCGTATACTACACGTGGTAGGTACTTTACAAAAACTGACTAGAATAATTTGGAACAAATAATATTATGTACATATATACTGCCTTAGAACAGACTCAAGTCTAGTGAGGCAGTAAATTCCATTTCCTATAATTTATTGTTATAAGAATATGTGAATTAAGATTTAAGTAATGTTTGGTTAGTAGAATTTTGTAGTAGTAAGTTTTTTGCAGTCGTTATATTTCTGGAAATAAATAATAAAAAAAACAAAAAATAAAAACATCGTTATGTCATAATATCGTAAATAAAACATAAACCGAACAATGAGAAGGTAGGTTTAGATAAAAAATTGATATTACTTAAGTCATGTCTCAAATATAAAATTACTTAAATTATCTTATACTACCTACAAAAAAACATAAAATTATGTAATTGTGATACATTAAACAAACATTATAACGATATGGTAGAACGGAACAATCATCTTCATGATAATTGTCCGGTACAATAATTTTCGATTTCTCAATTATAGCACTAAGCAGTAAAATTATAAAAATAATAATTATAATAAAAGCTTTAATTATCGGCTGATGGTTTAGGCATGCATAGAGAATGACTTGTGAGAGGTGTTGAATGCGATGATATTATCATTGTTACATGAATAAATAAATTATTCATAAGTGGATTACGATTACATAAACACATGTTCACACTAATGTAATTGGTGAATTGATTCAAAATAAATACAATCTACACTCTAAGAAATATCTGTGATCAATTGAAGGAGACCCAACGTCCACGACGACATCGCAGAAATCCGGAGTCTTTCCACATTTAACAAAATCTTGTCCACACCGAAGATGCCAAAGTGGGCAGTCTGAAGGGTTACCCGTCCGAAATGCCCCCGTGTGTGGAATCTTTTGACTACACTCTTTCGATGTCCCTCTAGTCGAGAAAAGCAAACACACTAATAATGTATAAAATAAATATAAAAAAGAAAGATTGCTAAAGGAACATAAAAATAGGGACCTGGAACATAACCAGTCTTTCGAATAGGGAAACGAAGTTGGTAGTGTGTTGAAAGGCATGGTTTGGAGTAGCCAG
The DNA here is from genome assembly GCA_947579605.1 of Athripsodes cinereus. Lineage (NCBI taxonomy): Eukaryota > Metazoa > Arthropoda > Insecta > Trichoptera > Leptoceridae > Athripsodes > Athripsodes cinereus. Next base: position 28,518,018 of record OX388309.1, read on the forward strand.
AGGTCCTGGAAGCAGCGGTGGACATGGATCTCTGGAGGAGATACTTAGGCCTAATGGGTCTCCGAACCAACTAGGACAAGGGGAAGATTATGTATAAATGTAATATAATAAACATAATAACTATATTAATATCAACAGAAAGAGAAACAATTGAGAAGTATCACTAATTTTAGAAGCAAGATGAAAGCCGCTCTTTGAGTCAGATCGAATCATCCAAACTTCATTATCACCATTATTATTATGAAAATATTAAATGTCTCATACGCGATGAACATAATTCACTCGACTGCGGGTGCTCTGCCATGTAATAAAGCATGCACGATGATGTTGATATAAAAAAATATTACAAATTAAGTCAATTTGTTGCGAAAAGATAAACATAAAAATATTATCCATTGCAAGTGATTGAGATGATCAAGAACTGGGGAAGCTTAGTTGAGCAATATAAAATTACGTGTCTATACTAGTATGAAATAAATAAAATATCAAAATAATGTAGCATCAAGAAGTTTAAATATAACTTATCATTATTACTACATAATACATATATTTGAAATGGTTTTACATAATTTGCATATAACGCCGACGATACACAATTATAGTGTAGGTATAAAAAACGGAATTATTGTCATCTGTGTTGATTAGCGTCAATTTCCTAATAATTACGATGATGTACGGTGCTATACAAACACATGGTGATGTATTGATTGAGAGGCAATAGATGTATACAGTAGGTAGGTAGTGGGTAAATATTAAAATTATTATAGGTACTCATCACAGTAAAGTACTTGTAAACTGGAAAAAACATATCTCTTTTGTCTTATTTTACATTACTTTTTCAAGTCTTATCTTAATAATGACGGGAAAACTTTCAATCCCCACATTCTTCGTTGAAGCATCTCTAAAATGCTGGTCTTAAATTTGTACATCCAAATTCATTGATATCTTCCACAGCTCGAAGTTCATATTATGAAGGCAATTAAGTGAGGTCCAGCAACTTGGAAAATGCTGATCACAGCAATTATAATATACCCAAAAGTTCAATTGCTTAATACAAGATTCAATCTCTATATTAAAGATTAATGCAAACTCTTAATGTGAACGTGGAGCACCCGGTAAAGAATTGGTCTCCCACTCTTCTGCGTAAGTTTTCGAGTGTCCTGTAAAAGGCAGGTGTTCGAAAAAAATAAGACATTTTTCATCTTAAATTCAGCGATGAGGCTTGCCACGCATCCTGAATGTCTTGATTTTATATTGGCACGAAGAGGACAGTTTGCGTGTTTCTTACATGCAGCTGATCTGCTGACTACCCCACTTGTGGGATATGCCGTGATGGTATAGTAGTAGTAATGTGAACGTTTCCTTGGTTTCCATTCTAACATGATTCTCTTTCAAAAAACAAACGGTTTTTCTATTATATTATTAATTATTTATTTATTATTGAGGTGCACAACAGATGTCTGATACATAATTATTATCAGTTGAATCAGCAAAAACCGCACAAAAAATCAAACATCCATGCACACGATATCTATAGACACATTTATTCGATCTCATACAGACATCTCACAAACAAACACTCACAGAAAGATAATAATATTTATTATTTAGAGAGATATCTTTCAAAAGAGATTGACAATGTTATTATTGACAACTGACCTCGATTTACAATACCCTTATAAGACAACACGTCTATCTAAATAATAAGCAATATAGTAGAAAAAACATTAGTTTTTTTTATTTCATTATGGAATTCTGCTACCTTAACACCTACCTACACAGTGAACGGTTCTCTTTAGATTTTCCTGTTTAACTTTTACTACATTTTCCTGTAACTGAAAAACCATGACGTTATTTTATTTTGTCACCATCTTTAACTTAAACATTCAGCATGAATTTCTTGAATCACATTTATCATGCCAGATTATAAAGAATACCATGCTCATACATTAAATGAAATTATGTTAATTTGTTCCGCCTACTGCCTCCAAACATTACATAAATACTAAAATACTCACAGTGTTTACAAAATTATTATATAAAATAATATTATGATACAAGGTTTTATAAAATGATGTCAAATCACATACAAAGATGAACTTCAAAAGGCTTTTAAGAAATTAAGGTTGCTCACCGAGAAATGGTTTGATTGATCAAATTAATGTAGGAAGATATTTATAAACCAAACCATTCTGGTACCATTACTTACGTATGCAAGCGAGACATGGACGTGGCTGAAGAAGGACGAAAGTGTAATAAATGCAGTGGAGATGCGATCGTTGAGAAGAATGGTTGGTAAAACGCTGCGTGATAGAGTGAAGAATGAGGATATTAGACAAATGAGCGGATGCAAGAAGAGTGTTGTGGACAGAATGCGCGTGAGTAAACTACGGTGGTTTGGACATGTTGAACGAATGAACGAGGTAAGAATGACAAAGAGGATATACTTGTCTGAAAGAAAAGGTGTGAAGAAGCGCGGGCGTCCGAGAACCACGTGGCTTGATCACGTGGATCAAATTCTCAAAGACGGCTGCGTGTTGAGTAAGAGGAACCGACGTGTGTGTATGAAAAACTATATGAATGTGGAGGAAACGAAGGAAGTGTGTAAAGATAGATCTGTTTGGCGATCCGTTCTCTCTGCCTACCCCACTTGGGACACGGCGTGTGGGTATAGTACCTATAGTATATTTATAGATTCTCCTTGAAAACAGCAGTGCGATAGAGGTAATGAACATACAATATGTCAAAAAGATAAATAAGTTATGTAAGTAGGTATTTCCATAAGTCAAAGATGAGCATGAATCCAGAAGACAAACAATCACAGAAAATGAGTTATATCAAATACAAGAAACTAGCTCTGAAAAGTACGTTAGTAAGGGTAGCCGATTATGCTAATTAACCATAGCTAGTTTTGGAGACATTTTGTACCCTCGATACATGAAGTGAGTTCATTGCTTACCCTATTTCTGGTAGATGTCGTGACGGAATAGATTGACCATGAAATGAAATCGAACACCTTATGCAGAGTTCAAACTAATGATATTATTAGCAGAAGAAGAAACGTCGGAAAAATCGATATTCAATGCAGAATGGTAAAATACTATGGAGAAAACATAATCGTCCCTTGCTGGTTGGAACACTCATAAAAATAATACCTAATATAAAAACGTCCAGATTAATTTGTATTTCTTTTATGTGTGAATGTTTGTGTGGCTATGTGAAGTTTTTATGATGCGTAAATTTAGCTCAGACCGCTCGAGGAAAATCAATACAACCTTTTATGTTTTTGTTTATGGTATATGACACATATGGCAAAGTGTTGTGTTTACGTTGTAGTGAATAATAATTTGAATGTTTGGGTTGGTTGGAAGATATTGCAATATTCTACACGGTAAACCAGAATGTGTAATTGAGACCACCCTGCAATGTTAATTTGCATACACAACTTTATAAAAAAAAATATGGCTAAAAATTTATTTACAATAGACCTTTTCAATGACAAAACCGGGTGTTTAGCATAATATGCTTTTCATTTTAACGTTATTAATAAACATTTCTCAATCTCTTTGTTGATAAATAACAAAGACAACGATTATGATTTTGCGTCACAGTGAGGAATATTATGCTTGTGTCGTGAACATGGATCAGGTCGGCAATGGGATAATTGAGCCTAGAATTTTTTGATTGAAAGTCCATAACTCTACTACCCGTCTACCGACCATCTCAAGAAAACTTAAACATAAATTATCAGCAGAATTAAAAATAAACAAAAAAAATGTTTACCAGCATTTTATTATTATGCACATCGGCTATAATCAAAAGGATCATATAATTATACTTTACCATACCATCACTAAATGCAATAGAGATACAAATTGTCCACTCCGTGGCAGTAAAAAAACAAACATTCATGATGGGTGGAGTGTCTGATCTGCGATGTAAATTGTCTTATACGAACACCTGCCTTTTACAGGACACTCGAAAAGTTGGAGAAAAGAGTGGGCTACCTATTCCTTGCCGGAGACTTCACGGGGTAAAATAAATTATAAGTAAGGTATACAGTTAAATGCACAGAGGACGAGTTTATCGCTAGATCGCAACAAATTATTACAAACTAACCCAGTTTTCAGCATGTTTGAAATTATACACATCTGCCCTACTGACTGGTGATCTCATTTGGTGCTCCACTATACATACATCATACCTACATAATAATATAATTAAACTTATCCATTTTGTTAGTAGGTAAAATGAACGAGGTTTGCTTTATCTTAAGACTCTTTTGATATGCAAACTAAGCCAGTATAGCAATCGATATATCGCTAACTTGTAGGTACATAATTATATAAAAAAATATATATTTCATTACCAAGTATATTATTACACATTGTAAACAAGTATTGACAAAGTGGAAAACAATAGGTAGGTACTCAATACATAGACAGTATTAATTGTTGTCACTACTGATATGGCACCTACATATATATTACGAGATAACATTGATACGAATTGTATCGGAGATTGTTTCATTGTTTTCCTATTAACCCATTTCATTCGTGAAGTGAAGAATACATCTGTCATCTTTCTGTTGGATGTCATAAAAATGATTATTTGAAATTTTTTTTTTTTATTTTATTCTATTTTTCACAATTACAAATATGATATTAATAAATTCAATGAATTTGTTTGCTTGTTTGAATGAAGAATCTTGTTTGTAATACTCAAATCTTTTATTGAATCTTTTATTTTTATGAAATGCTTTTTTTCATTCGTGTAATATTAACTATTTGCGGTCCGGATTTTTTTTCCGGTTTTCTTGCAAATTCATGCAAAAATGGTAGATGTAAGAAAAAAATATTCTAAAAAACAATGGGAAAAGGTATCATGATTACAGTGAATCAAACTGTTTGATAACTGTTTAAATTAATTTATTTTAAAAATTTCAAGACAAAACTTCAATTTTTTTAATTTTATATTTTTGCAATGTATGATATCTAACAAAATAATCATCCAAATGCATCCTAGGATGTGCAGGTCAAGTGTCACAAGTTTCACGTCTTTTCCTCCTTTGCCGCTTCGTGAGAATAGCACTATCATTATTTCTCATTATACACATTGAAAATAAAGTCTTCTTCACTGTCACTTAATTCATTTTTTTCCAATTTAAAAGAGTATTAAAACACCCACTTGTTTGAAACACTGTCTAAAAATAGTTTGATCTATTTTTGCGAATAAGATGAATTGATGATTAAGAACATAAGATTCAAGTGGTCAGAGTCCTACTGTCGACCTATGAATGTTTTTCTGGGTATACTGCGGTTTATTTCTAATCCAGATTCAATAAAAAATGCAAAAATAATAATTAGCATATTAATTAAATTAACTGTATGACAAAATAAGAACCTTGGTAACCCACAGGTATCATAGAAAGTCGCATCATAGAAAATATTCATTACAAAAGAAGATACACATTAAACATTATACCTAATACCCATTTAATTAAATTAATACCCACACATCATTACGATGGCAGACAGCAATTAATTAATTAATTAATTTATAAACACAAGGCTTCACATATTTAGATCTACATAATAATATGTACGTTACATATCTACACATAAACATTCAGTAATCCATTATTTATATTGATATATTGACTAAACTTGTGTAAGGTCAAAAAACATATGGTAAATTTTATTGGAGGACAGGAGTGTTTCGCACAATGCCGCCGTACAAATAATTGATTCATTTGTGATGAAATAAAGAAAAAATAATAATATGTAATAAGATTATAAATACTTACCCAATGTAAAAACGGTTTAATTATCACTCAAAGAGTCTCCTGATTAGATTTTTTTTTATTTTTCTATGTAGATAAGTTTTTGAGTAATTCATGAAAAAAAAATCGAATTTAACCATGGTATAAGTGAGAGAGACATCGTTATATCGTCAAAAATATTCTTGATAAAGTTATTTGTTTTTGGAACTGAAAGTTGATTGTGTGTATTACCAATTCAATTAAAATTTTCGACATGTTGAGTTACGGAATTGCACATCTGAAAAGTCAATAATTTGTAGTGCGGAATCTTTCCTGCCTATCCCATAAGAAACGCAGCGAAATGTTTTACTAGTTAAGTATTTTTTATGTGTTTGTAAGGCAGTTTAATATAATGTACCTATTAACAAGCTATTTACTATCTATTTCTATAGAGTGTTAAATATAAATATTTAAAAATTCTTACCTGTATTAATAAAATTGGCTATCAAAAATCGGCTAGTGACAAACATAATATTAAAAACGTCTAACCATAAATATCTTCTCAATATTAGTTTTTAACGAGCGGAACTATTAATTTGTTTTTTAACGATTTTCACACATAGGCGAGAATTTTATGTTTGTGATTTTATGAATTGGCATATTTAATATTGACTAAGATGGCTATAGTATATAACTAATTTAATTGGAGGGACAGCTACAAATTAATTTAATAGTTTACCTATGATCGATCATAAAACCTTAAACCCGATTGACTTAAAAATCCTGGAGGCAGCAATGAACGGGATTTCAGTAAAAAGTACTCAGGCGTAATGGATTCCCAATTCAACTAAGACAAGTAGAAGATGTATATCATGTAAGAAGCAAAGATTTGAGGGAATATGTGGAAGAAAACTAAGCATTTAGGTTATAAAAAAATAAGTGATTTAGTTTAAGTGCTTATATCTGAGAGAAAGAGTGTAAGAAACCGCGGATGTACGAGATCTACGTAGTTTGATCATGTGGATCAAATTCTCAAGTACTGTCGCGCGTTGAGTGTAACAGAAATAAGCGTGCATGTATGAGAAATTTCACGAAGGTGAAGGAACCGAAAGACGTGTATAATGATAGATAAATACGGTGTTCCATTCTTTCTCACTACCCAACACGGGATAAAGCGTGAAAACGACCTGCATGATTTGCAGAAATTGCGTATAAAACAATAATGGGTCAGCCAGTTGTAACTTTGTACGGAAAATATCACATACCTACATCATAAATATCATAGAAATAATATGTATATGAATGTCATTTTATGTTCTAGTAAATATAAAAGACATGTAACATCAAACAAATTGAAGAGTAAATAATAGATATTATGGTCAATGGTACTTGGAAAAGTTATAGCCAATGTTCTGTGTAAACATCCTTTTAACAAAAAGTATATGTGTAAATATTATTATTATCTTTGTTCGACTATGTAACATCAATCATTTTTTAGAGAGACATAAGTTTTATTTCTACCACGAGATTTCATAATAAAAGAGTCAAACAATTACCTATATAGTCAGTCACAGAAGTCATGAGATTTTATATGTATTTATTCCAATAGGTTTTAACACTTTTCAAAGTCACGTAAAAATTAAAATGTAATTAAATGAATTGACAATAATTACGATATTAACCATCACAAGATCAGCATATTCAAATCATTAACATTGAAAAAAAAAACTTTTAATATAGAAAGAGTCCACACAAGCTACCCCAATTCATTAATAATATTATTGGTTTTTTAAAAGATATGTACATCTGGGTTTTTGTTATAAACAAATACAATCTTATACCTATACACCTTTCACAGTAAGCTAAAAGCTTGTGTCGTGAAAGGGGAATTAATATTATTACTTTCTCAATCAATAGAACATCTCAATAAATAAAACTTAGGTTTCAAACCACATTCAGTGAAGAGGTTTGCCATCACCCATCTTTAATGTCATAATTTTTTGTTGGCACGCAGAAGACAGCTTTCATGTCTATTACATGCAGCCGCTCTGCTGGCTGCCTCATTTGTGAGATATACCGTGATGATATAGCAGTAGTAGTAAAATTACATTTAAGGTAACCAAAGGACACATTGTACGTAAAAAACGCAGTACGTAACGTACAGAAATTTTCATATTTTACAGTCGTTCCCTTATTTAATTCTAGGGATCGTGATTAAGATGTTTCATGCCGTCGACCAATATGTAATAAATGATATAAATCTTACAACAATAATTACAATATAATTCAAATCATTTCACTCGCATATGAAAATATTGAAAACAAGAACCATTCAAGCATGGAAAATGCAATAAAAATAGAATAAACATTTATCAGGTAGGTACCTACTAGTTGTATGACCGGTTTCGTTCAGGGAAGAAAAAATTCCCTATGATTTGCGGATTCTGGAGAGTGTGGAGGTGTTGAAGGCAAGGTTAAAGACTCTATTGTTCAGGAAGTGTTATGATTCTTGAATGGGCCCTTGCGGAGGTTTTTCCAGAAAACGGCGCAACTCGCCAATTATTATTGTAATTATTAAGAAACACAGCATGAACAATGAAAAATCTTTGTGTACCTAATTTATAAAATATGCTCTGGTCAGAAATAGCACAAATTGTTTAAAAACTCATTTTCCTTGTGCATGTGAATGCTTTAATAAATTGTTCAACTTTGTTAACATTACAATTATGAATTTTTAAGCGTATTGTTGCTTGCATGTATGTTTTTATCTTTCCATCCTGTATCTTCCATACTGCTTATATACGTATGCATTTTTTACTATTTCTGTTGATTGGTATGTGCATATCTTTAATTTTACAAAATTAATTACAAAACCAGTTAAACAAACAAAAAAAGAGAATATTCTAAAAAGTTGTTATACGTGAAAGTACATATTATATATTCTGTTTAATCTTATTTTACCAAAATCTGCTCAAAGGATGACAATTTGTACAGAGTGTATTATTTTTCCAATGCCTTGCTAATGAAAACTACACATACATGCACACATATTTATTCAAGAACGGTTTAAAATATTTATATGGAGAATTTTATATAATAAGTGGGTACATAATCTACAATATTTTATTTACTTATATAAATAAATAAATAAAAACTTTATTACACATAAATTAACATGTAAAGGGCGGATTTATCGCCTATTGGCGATTTCTGCCAATCAACCCAAAAATCTATAGGTATATATAGGTACTTATCTCGCTATCAATCTAATAGATATTTATTATAATTAATCGCAACATTTGATGTGCATATCACCGTACAATCACAGTCAAGGGCAATAACACACTCTTAAATTATGCAGGTACAATCGGAGAATTTTGTGTCTATCTATGTATGTAAAATGATATTTAGTCACGATCCTCAGCACTGAAGGAACGAAAGCGAAGAAGAAAAAGATGTACGATATAGTAAGCATAATATTACAAATTTTCTATTGAATGAAATATATCAAAATGTTGAAAAAAAAACACTGATTGGTAAGGAAGGGATCTTATCTGGTTTGCTCACCGTTTTAAACTTAATTGTTATAATCCTTGTTACAACTGTATGATCCTAATTATAAATAAATAAATAAATCTATATCTACACATATGTTCGACAACGGCATATCCTATAAGTGGGATAGTTAGGAGACTACTTGCATGTAGTAAATATGCCAGTCATCCTCAGCGTGCTAATAAAAACAAAAAAATATAACAAGAAGGGTGGCATACCTTATTACTGCTGATTTGAAGGATGTTAAATATCTTTGTTGAATGTTCAAAATGGGGTATGTAAATTTATAAATGTTTTGACATTTCTAGAATAAACTGCTTACACTGACATTATAACCATTTTATTAGGTGATTTTTAGTATCAAATATTAAAATGTAATATTTTAAGGACTATATCACACTGTAATAAAAGGTCCAAACAACATTTTTAATGCCCTAATGAACAGTTTTTAAAGAGAATGCCTAAACAAAAATGTTCGCACATACCTCATTTTGAATGTGCAACGACGATATCTTATTTGCGATGTTTTGCGAATACCTACCTGCTTTTTACAGAATACTCAAAAACTAACGGTAAAGAGCGGGAAACCTATTTATGCGTAACCATATATTTATTTCATTCTTTTAGCACATCATCATTGACGTAACAAAATCAACAATACAATTAAAAAAAATTACAATTTAAAAAATGCGACGATGTGCATTGGCGAGATTATCATTATATTAGTGATTTCTTCCATCTAGCCACGGTTAGCGTATTATAAGGTTAGATGACTAATTAATTGAGCGAATAAAAGATTAAAAAAAACATGTTTATTTTATGATAAAAATACCGGAAGCTTTATCGTATTGTCAACAATAAAATTTGTAGGTACCTATATAATAATGTCATTCAGAAAGGGTGACATGATTCATTGCTGAACAGATTAAATACCTTATGATAATGTATATATATCTTATACATTATACCAAGATACGCGGTGATTCACACTGAATCAACTGAACAGAAACTATTCAATTGAAAGTGAATGATACTATGGATGGTGTTGTGTAACAATATTTCAAGTCAGATAATTGTAAAAGGTATAGTCTCACAATTGAAAATTAAATGGAAAATACCTTGATTAAAAACATTTTATTTTTATTTTTACATATACCTAGTAATTTTATGACAAAAAAACTAAAAATACCATTTAAATTTTGCAAAAATAATTTAAATATAAACAACAGTTAACATTTTTTTGTAATACCTCCATGTGTTATCTAATAACCCATTCAGCTATCAGAGTTGACTCAAGACCCCATTCAATCGTTTGCAAGCGATTCAGATTTGGGATCGGCAAACTCCAATAGTAGAAAAAATGATATTTCTTCTAATAAAATCCAAAGAGGGAGTCAAATTCTCCGATACGAATGTAATGGTTCGAAAACTTTTTATGACTTTGAGGGAGACTATTACCATCTTAAATTTATGTAGTGAAACAGTAAAAATTAATTGCATTGTTAATTTTGGAACATGTTTTCTGGAAAAAAAAATAGTACTGCTTTACCAGTCTAGACTACAAAGGTCTTTGTCTACGGCGATAAAATTGAATCCGATGAATTTGCATGAAGTAAGAAAAAATCGACATCGTTTCAACAAATATTTTATGTAGAATATTTTGTCAAAGAGCCGTAGCCACTCAAAGGATCAAAAGTCGCATTAGTGTAACTTGAAACATTGTTATATAGCACCATTCATACGTATATGCATAGTTAGATACAATAATAATATATATAGCTATCAAAACCTGATCTCAATAAACATTGTATTATCATAATACATACATTATTACAAACTTGGCCAAAGGTATAGTAAGTAATAAATCTAATATATAAAAGGAAGACGTGTGTGTTACAACACTTATAACTCAAGAATGGCTGTACCGATTTGAATGATCTTTGATTTGTTGGATTCTTCTCCGCCCGGAATAAACTATAGGCTATTAAAACATCTTACAAATTCACGGGAAGAAAAAATATGAAGAAAATTATTTACGCCATACATTTTTAATTTCAAAAATAAAAACAATATGGAGAGTCCATACGCTATTAGCGCCCCCACGTCGCCTGTTGCATTGTGCTAAAATAATCCGTAGGTTCTGCTTTATTAAGAACCAAATTACTATAACTAATATGAACGAAATGTGTACTAATATTTGTTTACTATAATTCGGTAGTTACATGGCAATAGGTTGTATCTCACTAAAACATAATTTTATAGGAGAGCAAAAACAAAGTTTGCAAAAGAGATATTTCAGCCAAATTTCGAGCATTATATATCAAAATGAAGGTAATTATTATTTCTACAAGATAGATGTAACATTCTCTTAATAATTTCTTCTACAAGATGTATGTAACATTCACTAAATAATTTCTTGCAGTTTAAAAATATTTGAGTTTTTTTGCCATGTTGATGAAAACAATCTTTCTACATGTCAATAAGTTACGTCTTTTCTCTCTTTATTCTGACTATAAAGAGACATATCCTTTTGCCACATCAAATATTACACTATTTTGAGCATTTTATGGAACAAACTTGAAAACGCAAAAAATGCGAGATACAACCTATTGCCATGTAACTACCGACTTATTCGACTAATATTTATGTATCGATGGATCTTCTGTCACATAAATGTGGACGTGCACAGATTATATTTGAAATTGTATTTTATTTTTGCAGATGGAAAATTATTATTGAACCAAAAATTGTGCTATTAAAGATGAAAATAAGAATGTGTTCATGTAGGTAGTTCTGATGCAAGATTGTGTAGTGAAATTTGCAGACAGAGAAGAAAAATTACGAAGAAAATTATTTACGCCATACATTTTTAATTTCAACTAAAAATGCAATATGGAGAATTATACAAAATCAACAATGAAGTTTTTTTTATAGATTGGACTATTTATATGATAATTTTTCTATACATTCTCCAATTAAAAACGTTATCCATACAAATTAACATCTGTAGTTCTGATATTTCAATTTTTAAAAAATCATGGAAAGAATTTTTATAAATTTTAAATGAATAGGTAAAATTTACCTGAAAAAAAAATAGTACCTACATACATAATTATATTACGTACTGCAGATAATTTATAAACAAATCTCAGTTAAGTATAATTACTACTACTACTACTACTACTATACCATCACGGCATATCCCACAAGTGGGGTAACCAGCAGACCAGCTGCATGTAAGAAACATGCAAGCTGTCCTCTTCGTGCCAGTATAAAATTAAGACATTCAGGATGGGTGGCAAACCTCATCGCTGAATTTAAGATGTACAATGTCTTAATTTTTTCGAACACCTGCCTTTTACAGGACACTCGAAAACTTAAGGAGAAGAGTGGGAGACCAATTCTTTACCGGGTGCTCCACGGCACCCGGAGTAAACTGATCCACAAAATAGTTTTTGTTATGTTCACATTCAAATAATTAAGATATAGAGACAATAATCCTAAATTATTACTGGTAGAAGTAGTTGCTACTGGTAGAGGTAGTAAGTATAATTGTTCAACATAAATTGTTCATGTCGGCCGGTGTGGCGAGGAGCTCTTTCCTTTGAGTCACGAGGTCCCGGGTTCGATTCCCGGACAGGGCAAAGTGAAGAATGACCTTTTTCAAATTGTCCTGGGTCTGGGTGTTACATATATATGTATATAGTGTATTGTATATGTGGGTATCGTCGCGTTAGTACCCATAATCAAGATTCATCTAAGTTTGGGACTAGCTCGATGTGTGTGAATTGTCTATGTAAAAAAAAATTAATGTAACATTCGCAGTTTAGCGGCCCCACCCGTTGTCGAGTACTTTTTTTCCATAGAAAAGGTAATATTTTTGAAACTTGAGGAAATTGTTGCCATATGTAGAATTATTTTAATTTGCCGGCAAAAAATCCACTTCGAAAATTAATTTCCTAAAATTCCGTACATATTACTCGACAACGGGTGGGGCCGCTCAAGTTTCATAGTTGCGAATTTTTTTTCCTATAAAAGAATTTTCCAAAAATTTGGTGACCAAAAAATAATTCACCATATGGCAACAATTTCCTCAAGTTTCGAAAATATTACTTTTTCTATGGAAAAAAGTACTCGACAACGGGTGGGGCCGCTAAACTGCGAAAGTTCCAAATGAATTAGGTATATTTTTTTACACTATACCTTCGATGACACACTTTTGACAATTACGGGAGTTTGTAAAGGGATTAATAATATTAATCATTCATAAAGTCAGTGGGAGAGGGCAGAAGATAGGGCAGGTGTCGAACATGTGTTGAAAGGCTTGGTTTGGAGTGGCCAGAGGTCCTGGAAGCAGCGGTGGACAGTTATCTCTTTAATATAGTTAGATACTTAGGGGCAATGGGCCCCCGACCGAACTAGGACAAGGGGAAGAAGATATATGTATGAAATCGTTCATTGATTCTTAGGCGGTACGAAGTTCGCCGGGCCAGCTAGTAAATAAATAAATAAATAAACAGCGAGATGAAATTTCAAATGCGATCTCAATAAGGGTACCGTACCTGCCTTGCCTTGCCATATATGGTAGTCTAACACCATATTATAGGTACTCATAGCGCTATATCTATCTACTTGGCTGGTTATACCAAATATAGAAAAATGTATGAGTACAGCTGACAAGATTGGTGGTGACTAACGTACCTAACTACATATTGTAAGATGAAAATTGGTTAGTGTTTTGCAACAATGTATTAAGCAAAAAAAAACTTTTTCTGCCTCTATCATCACGACACATCCCACCAGTTGACCAGACAAATTATATTAATAAACATGTAAGCGGTCCTCTCAGTGCAAGTAAATAAAATTATTTAAAATTAGTTAAAACATTCGGGAGGATGACATACCTCAGCGCTGAATTGAATATGCTAAATTATTATCATCATTATTACAAACTATTCTCTTGCGAATCATAACAGTAACTATAAGACAATGAAAATGCGATTGTCGAAATGTCTTATTCGTAATGTTTTAAGAATACCCCCCTTTTACAGGAAACACGGAAATTTACAAAAATAAGAGTGAAAGAGCTATTAATTGCCGGGGGCTCAATTCAATTGTCACAGTATTCCTGCTTTACTAAGAACCATTGAGTTACTAACTATGTACCTATCTATCTTTTGTTATATCTAGGCATTTGATATTTCAATCCATACGACTCATCAACAAATAAAACAATCATTATCTCAGTTTGAGGTTGATGTGGCTTAACGCCTTGTTTCATAAAACAATCCAATTGTTATTATACATAATTATGTATATGTCTGTTTAAGATGTCAATGTTCTGGATCGAAACATCGGTTCGTTCTAAAGCTGTGTAGGTGTAGCCAGCGAATTCCTTACGTAGCTTATGCACATCCGATGCATTTGCAAATTCATTTATAATTATGTACTTACATTCTTGGTGGTGCTAAAGCAATGAAAAAAATTGGGAATTTATTCATATCAAATATCTACTCCAAGAGTCATCAATATTTTACTACCGTTTTAATGCGATATTTTCTAACTAACTAGGTAATACAATTAGAAGTTCAATAAAAAATCTAACCATATTTTATACTAGCACCGTATCTCCCACAATAGGGGTAGTCAACTAACTTATTGCAAGTAATAATAATATAAGAGTCATCATACAATAAAATAAAAAAATAAACTTTATAACACAACATTTTTGGTACAAATAGCGGGTTTATTGCCATACGGCAATTTCTAACAACCGAATAAAAGGTGTAAGACAGTGAAATAAAATTTCAAATGCGGTGTAAGATAAGTAATAGAGGAGGGTAATGAACTTAAGACGGATTGTTGAGAGTTGGATAGTGATGTTTCAGTCTACTTTTGAGAGAGGAAATTCTAGAAGTAAGTCTGACCAGAGGAGGTAAGTAAATCCATAACCATTTTCTTAGAACCAATAAAAATAAAGACTTTCAGGACGGGTGGCACACCTCACCCCTGCTGCAATAAAGACGTTATTGTCTTATACTTGACATCTTATTAATTGTCCAATCGCCGTTCAATGCTGAGCAAAGTGCAGAAACCAGCTTCCTCTATTCAGAACAGCATCTCTGCACCAATTGAGTCATCAGATACGTCCAGGTAGTTGGAACCTTTATGGACGAAAAAACAAGACTGCTCTTTTTGGCCAACTATCATTGTACATTTTCAAAACATGACTCAACCAGGACTATCGTCTCCATGACATTTAATACGTGATACTTAATTGTTACTGCATTTTTCGAGTTGCTCGAAAATACATAAAAAAGTGTGGAAGAAGTACTGTACTTCGGGGATGAAAAACACAAATGAAAATTTCTCAATCTAGGTACACCGCTGCAATTAGGTACTTAGTCAACTCATACATAAATTGTCTATAATTGACATTAGATTGAAGGACAGTGTTGTTAATTATTGACATGTGTGTGAGACAATGATACATGATACTTATATATATTACTAGCTGACCCGGCAAACGTTGGTTTGCTATATACATTATGCCATATACTAATATCGCTATTAAAAAATAGGATTTAATGGTAGAAGGGTGAAAATTTAGGGCTGTATGTATAGTTTAATGCCTCGCTATAAAAAAATAAAAATTGTGTCCAAAAAATAAAATAAAAAAAATTGAGGTGGACCACCCTAACTTTTAGGGGTATGAAAAATAGATGTTGACCGATTCTCAGACCTACCCGATAAGCACACAAAACTTCATCATAACCGGTCCAGCCGTTTCGGAGGAGTATGATAACAAAAACCGTGATCAGAGAATTTTATACTTATATTAGAAGATGTTTCTCTCTACCAGAGATGGTTACCTTTAATTATAAAATGAACTAAGGTAAATCGTTGATCCGTTAACAAAAAATTAACCACGTCACGGGTGTTTCGTTATTTTTTTTTTAAATGTAAAGAAAGTTCCAGCTAATTCCAGGGGCTTGAGATATAAAAAAAGGTAACCGGCGTAAAAAGTAGTCTGGAGTTACAAACAAAAGAATAAACTTCGGAACTTTTACAAAAAAACCGGTAGGTACATGTAATGGATACGGTGCAGGGAAGCTTTTCGGTAGTTAACCTAACCGAAATAAGCTTATTACTGGTCTCCAACACTTTTCCGTAAATCTTCAAGTGTCCTGTAAAAGGCATACCTACTCGTATATTCGAAAAAATAAAAATATTTACATCCTAATTTCAGTCTAATTAGTCACCCATCCTGAATGTCTCAACTTTTTATTAGCAAAGAAAGAACAGTTTGGTTGTTAATAATATGCAACTGGTCTTCTGGCTACCCGCCTGTGGGATATGCCGTGATGGTATATTAGTAGTAGTAGTAGTAACGTAACACCAATATAAAGATTGATAGTTAATCACAATATTAACTGAAGTAAGCTAATCAAATTAAGTTTTGAACTACTATAGATGACTCGCACACATTGAATTGCTCAGAAAAATGGACATTAATATTTTTGCCCAGACTGAGGATCGAACCCCACGACCCCTCGCTTGTCAGGCGAGTGTGTTAACCACTAGTCCAACCTAATGAATTAGGTTACATACTAGTTAGGTATA